>VDFB02047230.1:272167062-272295756 GCA_007258455.2 Sequoia sempervirens
TAAGGATGATGATATTACATTAAATGCATATACTAATACAGATTGGGCAGGAGATGTAGGTAATAGAAAGAGTACCAGTGGTGGTGCTTTCTTCCTAGGGAAGAAGCTGGTCTCATGGTTGAGTAAAAAGAAAAATTCCATTTCTCTATCTACTGTTGAGGTAGAGTATATTGCTGCTACAAACAATTGTACTCAAATGATGTGGATGAAATAGATGCTAAAAGATATCATAGTAGTATATGATGAACCCATTTCCATATATTGTGATAACTCAAGTGCTATAAATATTTTAAAGAATCTCATGCTACACTCTAAGACCAAGCATATATCAATCAAGTTCCACTTTTTGAGGAAGAAAATGAGTGAGAAAGAAGTCAAATTGGAGTATGTGCCTACCAAAGAGCAAGTTGCAGATATTTTCACTAAGCCATTATCGAAGGATCCTTTTGAGTATCTTAGAGGGATGCTAGGGGTGATTACCCCTCCTAATATGAACTAGGATGCACTAATTTGCATCAATCCATGCATTTCATGATCACATTCTAATCCAGATTGATGTTTCCATGGCTGCTACTCAAGGGGAGTAGTCAGATGTGCAAATATGTGGTTCAGAGTTGGCATGTGGAAAGATAATGTTTAGATTTTCCATTGATGTCAAAGGGAGAGAAGTGTAATGTGAAAAACTGTTTGAAAAACTATTGCTTATCTAGAGAAGTTCATGTAGAAGAGGCCAAGGAAGAAGAGTCGGAAGAGTGTTGATTATGAGTTGGGTTGATGGTGTTTTTCACATCATGTGTTACCATCAATGCCAAAGGGGGAGATTTTTTGATGTTGTGGATGTGTTGCTGATATGTGGTTGCCATTAATGTCAACACTATTAGCCTTCAATGCATCAGAGGCTGTATATGTCAAGGATATTGAGAAAATTGTTAAAAGAAGTGTTCCAGGTTCTCTATAGAACTGTGAAGGTCATGAAGGTATCTTTTTATATACATTGAAGATCAGTTGGTGTGGATTAAAGGGTTTTCTACTGAGTATATCTAGTTCATCCACCAGAAGTTTCAGAGGTCCACTTGAAGATCTGATCGTGTAGTGAATAGTTGTGTTCTGATAGTATTTATGTGTGTTCTGTTGGTGTTCCTAAGTGAGGTTTGCATGTTTCTGGTACTGTAGATGTTTCTTTGTTATTTCTTGTTGTTTTTGGATGCTTCTAGATTGTGTTCTATCTTTGTGGTACATCCAAATTGATCGATATGTTCGTGGTTGAATATTTTTCTCTATACGTTCAATTTTTCATGTTCTTGGCCAACACGATGGTGGTAGTGTGTTGTGGATCTTCGAGGTGGAATTAATTGAAATCTTTTTGTGTTGGAGTTTTTAATTTGGGTCTCCACTATTTTGTGGCCGACCTTGGTGGATTCGCATTGCAAATTTATTTGTAATTTGGCCGACTTTGAAAATATGTTTTATATTTTCTAGCTGACTAAGTTGTTGATGTAACCTCATGTTGTGGATATATAAGAGGGATTGTTTGAGCGAATTTAGTGTGTGCATAAGATTGAATGTATTCTAGAGAAAGTACAGATGTGTGAATAATTTTCCTATCATTCGATTGTAGAGTAGAGTGATAAGAAGGTTGAGCGAAGAGTGAAGAAGGTTTTTTTGTGCTTAATTGGAACTATAATCAAGCTTGTGTAGAATCTATTCTTTTAGTTCATACTCTATGGATCTAATCCATATTGTTGTATTGTTGGGTAGTGAGCCCTGTTGTATTTGAGTAGTGAGCTCAGGTAGTGTGTCCGAATACGCAGACCTCTAATATTTTCTCTAATAGTACTTTGACAATTGTATGTCCTTGTTTTTCCAACATAAGTTGTATGGTGTTCATTTATTACAGTATGATCTCATTTCTTTTGATTGGATGGTCATAGGATTTCAATCTTTGTGTCGATTGTTTATGACTGTGATTTGTGCTTTCTATGTTAGTTTCATATTTATGAACTGTCATCAATTGCCTTTCCTAATTTTTGGTCAAAAGCATACCCATGTTCATTAGCTTAGAATAAATTCATTGAAAATCTTGTGAGGGAGTTGTACCACAAAAAAATTTAGAGAAAAGACACAAATGCAATTGTGGTCTTTTTAGAGTTGTTAGTGAATTTATACTAGTGCTAAAACTGGGCTAAGAGTCATTTTTTTTAAGCATATTTATCCAGAATCATTTCATTTGCTAACACCTCGAAAGAGCTCCCCATTTATCATGTTAGCTGATGATAACCAAACTGATAGGCTAACCACCACTACTAACCACTTCCTAGGAAAAGGGGACATTACATAATCTCAACCTCCTTTCCCTACCTAGGATGGTGTCTCTTTATAACCCTCTCCTATTGAGGTGGGAAAACACTACAAAAATTGGGCCTTTCCCCCTCAAGTGCAAGAGTACATGGAACAATCACCCTAACTTCAAAGATAGGATATACAATTGGTGGAACATTCCTATTTAGGGATTTGCAATGTACCACATGAGCCAAAAAATAAAGAATATCAAAAATAAGGTGAAAGTCTAGAACAAGTGAGTCTTCAGGGATGTTTTCATTAAAAGTGTGATATATCTACTAATATCAAAGATATTTAGATGAACATGGCTAATGGTGATGTGAGTGAACCAACCTACCAACTTGAGAAAGGATACCACCTTGACTAGTCCAAACTACTAATTTTGGAAGAAATATTTTGGAAATAGAAATCCAAAATCCAATGGCTAAAATGAGATCAAAATTCTATTTTATTTCACCTCTCTACCCTAAAACATAGGAAAAGGAATTAGATCACCAAGCTTATAGATGAAAATGGTTTGGAAGGCACTACAAAGAAACATATTGGGAGAATTTCTTCAAAGTACTTTCAACACTCCTTTATGCAATCCACTACCAACCATACTATAGAGTTGGAAGAATAGTTGTTGGAAAATGCCTAGTTGGAACACAATGATCTACTGAGAGGGGGGTGAATCAGTAGATATTAAACCTTTTAATCCTTAACACCTCAAGTAGATAATATCATAAAGTACTCAATGTGTAGACTGGAACATAAAGCAAAATAGCAATCACATGCACATGAAAGAACAACACATAACACAAGAGATATGTGGAAAACCCTCAATGGGAAAAACCGCGGTGAGAAATATTACTAGGATCTACTATCCTAATCTAGCCTCACAAGCAATGAAGTTCAATTACAATTTTAAGGGCTTCAACCTTAAGGAAGCACCAACTCCCTATTTTAGAAGCTACAACTTCAAGGATGCTACAAAACCTTGATTTAGGAGCTGCAACTACAAGGAGACTACAATCCCCTAACCTAAGCTACAACTTAGTACAGTAAGGCTACCAATTCAAGTATCCATAAATTGGTTCTGTAAAAACTATAATGCATCAATTTAGTACATGTTTTTCTCTCTATTCACTCTCACTCATAGCTATAATAGCTTCAAATATGCATTCCATATTTTGACACATTGATGTAGTAACACACTTCACTCACTAACTGTTGTCTTTCTTCACATAGACCAAATAGTTCATATCTTTGAATTGCTAATATATAACAAATTCTATCTTCATCAAGAAGCAACAAAAAAAATTGTAACCCTAAATTAAATTCAATGAAACATTTCATTTTTGATGGGTTGTTTCTAGGGTTTGTATGTCATTTCACCATTTTCTTGTGTAGTAAATTCAAATTCAAACTATGTGTTCTTCTATTCCTTAGAATTGTCATCTGTATCCAATAACCAACAAGATCCTTATTGGATATCTACCTAATAATCTATGCAAGTGATTATATTATATTATTCTCTTCCTTAGATCAATCTCATCCCTTTTTCGTTGATGTAAGAATCTATGCCATTACTTTTTCATTGGATCAAACACATTCACAATTGTGTTCATGTACATAAGAACTCATGCCAACACCTGTGTCTTCTTGCACCAAGATTTCATGCCCTAGCTATGTCATTTTTCATCTACTCATCAATTAGCATTATACAATAGATCGTCATTGTCAAAGATTTCATTTGACCAAATGTTTATTTGTAACAAGGATGCAAAGTCAGTCAATGATTACTTGACAAGTGCCATCATTCTATTCACCTTTCGTATGCACATCACCAATCAACAATTTGTCACTTAAATAGTCATTTTTTTACCTTATCACCATATCGTTGTAAATTTAGTGATTGCACATTTACTTCAGTGATGTAGTGATCATCACTTTATCGTTACTTTGATTAAGTCTTCATCTTCTATTTTGGTGATTCCCATTCTTCATCGCATATCACTAAACTACTCACTGATTCACTAAAGCTTTTCATGATATAAAGACTTTTAGCGATAGTTGTGGGATTATTCATCATCTCATCTCAACCATTAAACCCATCTGATGTAATCATGACCATAATCGTGCCAACATGAATCAATTTCCACCAATCCCCGTAACCCCATGGGTCTTTACCGGGCCCCATTGACTACTCAGCGGGCTAGCCGGGAGGCCACCACATATACACTTCCAATATCACCAAATAATGTTTCCCACCAATGCTTGGTCCCACCTAGTGTTGGAACCTAAAATTTGAAGGTGCCATGTCAAAAAAATTAATACAACACTTAGAAACTCAGTTGAAAAAGTAACCCAAAGAGCACATTTTGAAAAAATCATAACTTTGAGTTTGGTCATTTTCATGAAATTCCATCTTGCAAGTGTATTCATCTAACATATGTGAGTGTGCATGCAAGTTTTCAGCTTCATACGGTTTGATTCAAAAAAGTGTCAAAGTGACAAGTTGAAGGGTTTTTGAGAAAATCTGTTGTTAGTACAGTGAAAATTCTATTAAAATGGTCAACTTTAAGGGTAAATATTAAGCAAATGGATGATGATCATAAAAAACTGATTGGTCCTTTGATTCTTTACACTAAATTTTACCTCCATGCCAATTTTCAAGGTGTTTGGATGTTATTTGATATTTTTTCACAATCAAAATCAAATGAGCTTTACATAGTTTGACAGGTGCAAGTTTTCAAAAAATGTTGAATGAGATACTTTTATTATTAATAGTTTTCAATTC
The DNA here is from genome assembly GCA_007258455.2 of Sequoia sempervirens. NCBI lineage: Eukaryota > Viridiplantae > Streptophyta > Pinopsida > Cupressales > Cupressaceae > Sequoia > Sequoia sempervirens. Next base: position 272,172,185 of record VDFB02047230.1, read on the forward strand.
TGATAACTTCACACCAAATTATTTTTTGAGCACACTCTCCTACCCTCAAATAACATACAGGTGCATTTTCGGGTCTTTTCGAGATTATTTGATTAGTTTCCAACAATCTCCCTCTTTGGAATTGATGGCAAAACCGTAATGCTCATCCATGTATCACTTGAACCAAGTTCTAGACCAGTATCTAGCATTAGCACACTCTCTCCAATGCTCCAACTTTGAGTAGTTTCTCTATTTTCTCCTCCTTTAGCATGAATGGAAAAGGACACACTCCCCCTTAGGATATGTCCCCCCTTTGAAAAACAATGGAAAGAGAAAGTGGGGATTCTACTCTCTACAACCATCAAGACATTAGAAATTTGGAAAACAAGATTTACTTGACTTGATCACATTGCCCTTGTCCAGGGTTAAGAAATGAATAAATGAAGCTCCCCCTAGATGTATGTTGTATCACTGACACTTAGTGATATGATGTGGTAGAAATTACTCCCAACTTCCACCTTAGGTGTTCAAGCTACTTTATGGGAAGCGGCTTTGTAAATATATTAGCTACTTGTTCCTTTGTAGGAGCATACTCCATATTGACTTCCCTATCTGCAACCTTCTCTCTAATGAAGTGATACTTGATTGATATATGCTTGGTTCTGGAGTGCATCACTGGATTCTTTGTTATGTTTATGGCGCTTGAACTATCAAAAATAATAGAAATAGGCTCTTTCTATTCCTCCTTGATATTTTTTAATATCTGCTTCATTCATAAGACCTAAGTACAACATGTAGCTACTACAACGTATGCAGCTTCTATTGTAGAAAGAGTGATAGACTCTTGTTTTTTACTCATCCATGAAACCAAATTGTTTCCCAAGAAAAATGCTCCACCACTAGTACTCTTCTTTTCATCCACACTTCCTACCTAGTCGGCATCTATATATGTTGTTAAGGTAAAATTATTGCCTTTGGGGTACCACAATCCATACTCAACATTGCTTTTGATGTATTTAAGAATTCTTTTCATTGCATTGACATGAGATTCCTTTAGGGCAGCTTGAAACCTCGCTACCATACAAACTTCCTACATTATATCTAGCCTTGATGAAGTTAAATATGGCAGAATTCCAATCATTGATCTATAAAAAGTATAATTGCACTAGGTGATTCATCTGATTTTCTCAACTTGCAAACAATAATCATGGGAGTACTTACTGGTCTAGAATCCTCCATGCTAAAATTCTTCAGCATTTATTTTGCATACTTGGTTTGAGATATGAATATCCCTTTTTCTAACTGTGTGATTTGTAAACCAAGGAAAATTTTGAGTTCTCCTAGCATGGACATTTCAAACACATCTTGCATGTGTGTAGCAAATATTCTGCACATTACATCATTGCTACCACCAAATATGATATCATCCACATAAACTACAACAATGATCATATGCTCACCTTCAAATTTAGAATATAGATTACTATTAGCACAACCCTTCTTGAATCCTTGTTGTTGTAGGTACTGATCCAACCTTGCATACCATGTCCTTGGGGCTTGCTTTAGACAATACAATGCTTTTCTCAATCTGAAAACATAACCATCATTCTCTAACAAAAAGAAACCTTCTGGCTACTCAATATATACTTCCTCTTCTAGGTTTCCATTCAAGAATGCAGATTTAACGTCCATTTAATATACTTTGAATCGCTTGTAGACTAAGAATGCAAGGAACATCCTTATTGCTTCTAGTCTTGCAAAGGGGAAAATGTTTCTTCAAAATCAATCCCTTCTACTTGTGCATATCCTTTGTACATTAACCTTTCTTTGTTTCTAACCACAACTCCATCTTCATTTAGGTTATTTCTAAATACCCATTTGTTACAAATTACATTCTTGCTTGATGGTCTAGGAACCAGTTCCCATGTTTTGTTATTTCCAATTTGATTGATTTTCTCTTCCATTGCTCTTATCCAACTCTCATCCTTACTAGCTTCATCAAATATTTTGGTTCAATATGAGATAGGAGAAAAAATTTCACTTGTTCCTTTTCCTTTGCAAGTCTTCTTCTGGTTTGAACACCTTCATTTTTGTCACCAATTATTTGATCTGCAAGATGATCCTTTTGCACATATTTTGCAAGAGCTTGTTCAACCACTTCTTCATTCTCTTCTCCTTTCTCTTCTTCTTCAACTCTTGCACCTACATAATCTTTTGATTCAATCTCAAGGTTATTTCTACTAGACTTACCTTGATTTTAATTTTCATCAACCTTGACATTTATGCTTTCCACTATCTTGTGTAGTCTCTTATTGTAACACTTGTAAGCTTTTCTTTGATTGGAATTTTTTAATAATATCCCTTCATCACACCTTGAATCAAAGCTTCCTAAATCTTCATCTTCTCTTGTAATATAGCATTTTCTACCAAACACCTTGAAATGCTTGATAGATGCGGGCCTTACAAACCATAGTTCATATGGAGTCTTTCCATTGTTTGGTCTTAAAAGAGCTTTGTTCTTAATATACATTGTTGCATGTACTAATTCCTTCCAAAAAGTATCTACCACATTTTCCTCATTTAACATTGCTCTAGCCATATCTTTCACAATATTTTTCTTCGTTCCACCACTCCATTCTGCTATGGAGTTCTTAGGGAAGAATATTGTTGCTTGATTCCATGATATTCACAATATTCTTTGAATTCACTTGATGTGAATTCTCCACCTTTGTTTGATCTTAGACATTTCATTCTTCTCCCAATCTCATTCTCTACCATCTTTTTGAAAGCCTTAAACTTCTCAAATGCTTCAACCTTCTCTTTTAGAAACTTCACCCAAGCCATCATAGTATAATCATCAATTAGAAGCATGAAGTATCTCTCACCAATCAGTCCTCTTGTCCTTGTAGGACCACACTGATCAGTATGAATTATCTCCAAGGGTTTTGTAGTTGAATAATCTTTTGTAGGAAACTTAAACTCTGTTTGCTTCCCTTGTTGGCATCCTTTGTAGATTGTATCTACAGGCTTAGCTATCTTGGGCATATTTTTTACCATACCTTTTGAACTTATCTTCACCAAGTTGTCAAAATTGGTATTTCCTAATCTTCTATGCCACATCAAACTCTCATCTTTTTGGATGATTAGACACGTTTGACCTTTTACATCACTAAGATTGTATAGATTACTATCTTTCCTTCTTGAGAAATTGTTTTACCATTCTCCCTTATCTTACAACCTTTAGGTTTAAATAGAACTTTGTACCCATTGTCACACATCTGACTAACACTAAGAATATTATGTTTCGGAATTTCAACATAGAGCATGTCTTTAGTCTTATTCTTCCCATCTATGCTTAGAATTCCTTTACCAAAAATCTTGATAGTAGTATTATCACCTAAGCTTACTGACCCTCCTTTTCTCATTTTGAGTTCAATGAATTTACTTTTATCTCCAGTCATATGCTTGGAGCAACCACTATCAATTACCACAATTCTTGTTCTTTTGCATGTAATATTATTTGGGAAACCATAGACTGAGTGGAGTTCTACTCTTTATCCTTCCATATCTTATTAGGTTTCTTTTCAACTTTCTCTTCCTTCTTCTCAAAGACCTCAACTTCCTTTTCACCTTTATAAGATGTATTTTTCTTCTTCTCACACTAAGCACTTGGTCTTACAAATTTTTCTCTACAATTTCTAGCTATATGACCAAAAATTTTGCAATTGAAACAAACTACATTCATGTCAACCAAAGGAGAAAATGAATTTTTACTTTACAAAATTTGTATTCCTCCACTACAGTATTTGGGTCCAATTTTTTATGAACATTTGTTGAATTTTTGACAAAATATTGTCGGAATACCAACGAACCACTGAACCAATTTTCGTCGGCACTTTCATGTCAAACTTTTGATAGACTCTAAAAACATCGAAATATCAACCTAACTTCGTCAGTTGTCAAAGGATCATGCTTTTTTCAAATTGCAACAAACTATCTATTCATCAGAAACTTTTGTTGGTGTATTTTGTCGAAATGTCGACATTTAGGTAGTGCTATCTTTCGTCGAAGGTACAACAATTGCGTCATACTTTTTGTATTTCATCAATGGTTTTTGTCGATGGTGTTCATCGAAATTTCAACGAAACTGTCCAATTTTTTTAAAAAAAAATTCTACATCATAGATCATGTCGGGTGAACTTTGGAACAGGGTATGGACATCCATCATGTCATCTCTTGGAATGCAATGATTGTAGGATATGCTAATGATTTCTACCCTTTTGATAGATGGTTTGATTTTTAGTTGCATGACCTGGTGTATATAAACATTATTTATCAACATATTGCCACTTGATGAAGTAGACTCATAAGATGGTCTTGAAGTTTGAAAAATTGAATGTCTTTTGTAAATATATTTGTAAGTTGTTTCTAATTTTGTATATACCTCAATTATACTTCTTTCTTTTGAACCAAATATAAAATGAAATGATATTTCAAATCAATTTTTTTTTGTTCTACTATGACAAATACGATTCTTGGACAACTTAATTGTACTTATGTTATTGCAGAAGATTATTATAAGCTAAATTTATTTCTCCCCAATTTCTTCTAGAAAATTTTGAAATCATAATTCTTAAATGTATCTATAAAAGTGACTGCAATATACTCAATTGAACTATAGAAGAAAGATATTTTCACATCCATGTGATGTATGCTTTATTTCTTTTGAGCTTCTATTGAAATCACCACTCTATTGGTCTCTTATTTTTATAATGGTATAAAATTCTCTTCATAATCTATCATATATCTTTGTTTGAATTGTTCCTTGTTGTTCTTGTCTTTGCCTTATCCTTGATTGCTTTTACTGATTACACCTTCATTCTTTATGGTTTTTAATTTAAGGTAAATTTCTCCAAATGTGTCTCTAAGTCTTTTATCATGAGACATAAGAGATCCTACTAAGTGATCAAACTTGAGAGTAGTCAAATCTTTACTCTCCTTAATGATTATTACAACATGATTCTACATTGGTGTTAGAGATTTTAACACCTTTTAAACCACAACCTTTTGTTCATAGTCTCTATCAAATTAGTCATCTTATTGATCACATCTTTTACTTTTACACAATAATCACCCACTCTCCCAACTTCTTACCTCTTCATATTCTCTCTTCAATATTTGTAGGTTGGCAATTTTGACTTGCTCACTGTCTTGATAAGCTTCTTGTAGATTTTTTGAAGAACCTTTGTTATCTTTGCACTTACAATTCTTATGATGCAGGAGCATCCCAATGATCCATATCCACCAAAAATAGTTTGACTTGATTTTTGTTAAATAATATTACATTCTTTTTAATTGTCTCCTTTACAAAGGACAATATCTTAAAGATTCCCCAGCCCTAAAAAATAAAAACAAAAGAAAAAACTAAACAAACACTTATCCTTTCATGTATTTAGCATGAACTTAATTGCCTCTCATGCACTCAACATGGAACAAACATATCATTCATAAAAATTTTAAACATTAAACTCCATTAAAAAAATTGGTTAAGAATAGCATCCATCTATAAAAAAATAAGTTAGAAATTCCAATTTTAAGATTCTAAAAATAGGGGAGTGGGGCCAATAGATGGGCGAGTGTCAATTTGAAGATGTTTGAGTTGTACTTCCATGGTGGTGTATTCCAACACCATTGATCAACAAGTCTTTTGGAGACATAAATTATACTCTACTCCACAAATTTTCTAATGAAAACATCAAAAATGAGGGGCACTTGGGGTATCGTGGGGAACAATACAGACGAGGACATTACTTTGCATTAACTAGAACAATCTAATTTCCAATTACTGGGGATATGGCCACCAAGTTAGATACTAAATTGTGGTTACAGGGGTAGAGAGGTGACTATACTTATCGTGGTTTTTCCATGAAGTCTTCCCTTAGCATCCTCCTTTAGCTATTTATGTATCTAATAGGCTTTTCATAGAATTTCGTTGGTCATTTTTTTTACTCATGGTATTGTCCATGTCAACTATGTAAGGTCATTCATAAATATAAACCTCTCTTGGAAACCTTTAATTATCCTTTAACATTATCCTTGACTACCATTTGAAGGTCTTCCATGTATTCATTAAAAATACTACCCTCATAATGTCAAGAACCTATTGTCCTTTGTGTAATTTTTCCCTTGCAAGGTGTCTTGAATTACTCTTGCCATTTAACTTATGAAAGTTAATAAATAGCTTATGCTTTACCATCATAACAATGTTTGTATCAAGCTTCATTTACACTTACTGCCCTTGATAGTCAAACACTATCATTTTCAAGGTATGACTATCATGCTTTATATACCTCTACCTCCTTGAAAATTGTGCATTTGGATTTCAATGATCACAGTCATGGTTTTGTTCACAATTCCTTTGTTTAAGCACTTAAAATATTTACCAAGCATATGGTAGTTTCCTTCTTTAAAGCGTTGTCCTCTATCAACCACGTAGGAACCTTACCTATATCATAAATCACCAGTTTATGCATATGGTGGACTATACATACAAAGGTGACTGCCCCAAGCTCTTGTCAATCTAATATATTCCTCAGAACAACCTATTTGAGCCTTCATAGTGATTTTATTCTTTGCTTCTCAAGGATTCATAGTCACTATCATAGTTCATTTGATATTCCTTAGCCTAAAAATTATGGGATTTGTTTCAATATGACTGAGAGTCACATTAAATGTTTTCCAAGTCTTTGTATAATGGTATAGTTAAAATCCTTTATAACAATCTTCTAAAAATTCCTCCAAACTACCCTCATAACTTAGTTATATATTGAGTGTTCCTTTGACTTTGTTCTTAAATAAGCTTTCTCAAAAACCCTACCTAACAATGAACCATAATTTTCTCTCCTTAATACATGACTGCCCTTGGAATGTTTTATATTGTATTTCTTTGTGCCTCCTTTTCTTTGATTTTGGATGCTCATAATGATTGTTTTCAACTATTTTATGCCTCCCTTTATGTAAGACTATCCTCATGGATTTTAAATTTCACTTGACCTTCATACAACTAGCTATGATCTTCTTTTTATGATTGTGATCCTATTGAATGATAGTGATCCTCTATGAGCTGCATACCTATGAGAATGATCTCTCTGAACTTGACTTCCCTTATGGTATATTTCAAGGTTATATCCTTTGTTCCATGTGAACTTAGGACTACTCATTTGAAAGTATTGCCCACTCTTCCATGTACATTGTGGCTTGACAATCATTAGACTTCCTTTGATTGTCCTTCTTGCTTCATTTCCTTCTACCTATGACCAAAATTATCACATACTTCTTCCCCTCTTTAGACCGTTTGGAATGACTATCCTTTTGGGCATTCCAAAATTACTAGAACGGATAATTTAATAAGTATAGAATCTAAAAGAAAACTCATCCATCCATCAAGGTGTAGAATTCAAGTAAAGGAAGTAATATCTATATGCATTTTCTACATCTTATACCTTCTGATTTATACAAAGGAATGCATCTGAGCCATAGGTGTATTCTCCTATATGAGAAATTGGAAATAAATCCTCTAGTCCTAGCAATATGAGACATGGAGAATAAGAAATGGAAAGACTTGTATTTTGTTACATTCGAATGCCCTTTATGATAGTCATAAGGACTTATGACTATCCTTTATTTCAATATATTGAGGGAAGTGCATATTTATCTACACTCCATGGTTTCTTTATAAAATGGTCTGCCTTTTTCCTCTACTAAAATCTGATTTGTTTGAGTCTCCTCCACCTTGACTCTGCATTAGCTAGTTAGGGTTGTGGCTTAACAAGGGCATATTTTGGTAAGGAAGATAGTAAGTTGAATGAATGTAAGTAGAGAAATTTTTGCATACCTGTAAATGGTACAAAATTCCATGGTTAAGTGGAAGCCTCCCATCAACAACAAGATCCAAATATCCGTGTATCTATCTCAATTGAGCCTCTAAACCCTTCAGAGCTGTCAATTTTTCCACTATCCTGTTATGCACAAAAATTCAAATTTTAGAGTTATGTCAGCACTAAAAACAAAAGAAACAAAGCTTTGAAACCAAATCCACACACAACATAATGTGGTATTCATACAAAGCCATACAAACAAACTAAAATCAAAACATTGGAATGGAAACAACTTGAAATTATGATTTAGAGCATGGATTTAGTTTACTCAACTAGAGGCACATTTCACAATAATGGGTTCTTAATGTAAAACATTTGTACAAGGTTCAAATAGTAAAGAGATTGATGAAAGATATAGGAATTAAAACATTTGTACTTGGATGTAGTTGGATTGAGCTTCTCTTTGTTTTGAGAATAGTTTAATATTCTCTACTTAACAAGGCCAACCATGTGATGGTGGAAGCTCATTTGGCCCCTCCCCCCCTCACATGACTCTCAATTCCCCATACCCAATCATATAACATTAATCATTCATTCATCCATTAATAACATATAAAATTCATTCATTAACATATTCACATTCATTCATTCATCCATTAAGAACATATAACATTCATTCATTTAGTTGTTACATATTATCAAAAATATGGTTGTCATTATATGATTACAATCACTTTTCTTTTCTTTTTTTCTTTAATTTTGAAGCTAAAAAATGCTAAAGTGGAGTATCATTTTCTAAATCATTTATCCCCTTTAGTTGTTTTTCCCTCTTCTTGTGATCTTAATGCATGTCTATTCATGTACTGATCATGACATGGAGGCCGCTTCAAGGGGGGGTCTGCTGCAATAACAAAGAAATGCTAAATTGATATGTTTTGTTATTATTGTTACAAATATTTTATTAATTAAAAGAACATTAGAGTGGCACTCTTTACTTGATGGGGCCACATCATGTTCCTAATCTTGTTGTATAGCCTCATGCTCAACATGTTGAACACCCTCTAAATCCTGATTTGGAGTTGAAACACGAAAGGTTACATTAATGAATACACCAATTGTAATTAAATATGTTTAATTGTATTAATCCATATACATTTTGTATAGTACATGAATACATCTAGACAATAAAGGCACAATGTCAATCAATAAACAAATCAAAAATCTTTATTGATTTTATTTACCTATGTGTCGGATGCAGTGGAAGATTGTGTTTTCCCAATCAAGACTCTTAAGTGTTCATCCATGGCTTCATGGCCATGCTGGAAGGAAATCTTCATTTCCTCTTCTGTGGGCACTCTATTGAATTTAGATCCATATATTTTTGCATAAGATCATGAATTTTTCTTCTATTGTGTGATAAAACCAAAATTATTTTCAATTTATTATTTGGATGCAATATTTCATTTATTGATACTTACAATTCTTGCAACAAATTTCATATAACCACAAGAGCCAAGCTTGTGTTGCCTGTGTTTTTCTAGTCTTTCCTTTGTTTCCTTCAATGTGTCGAGAAGCCTATGAAAAGTTTGAAATATGTTAGATTATGTAAAAAGAAAGAGTAATCAGTATATAATTACATTGTTGATAGTATCACATACCTTCCTTGGCCCAATGGTGTCTTTCCTTTTTTTATTTTCAGCCTTCTCCTTTCCATCCAACACTAGGTCCTTCCACTCCCTCTGGAATCATGGGGGGACACTCATACTTTTTGTTCTTCTCTAAATGTGACCTATATTGGTCCCTCACATACTTTAGATATGTACCAGCTTTCTTGAGAACCTTCGTTTGGTTGAATGTTTTATCATCGAACAACACAACTAAATGGTTAATGAGCTCATCCTTTAAATCTTGATTTTGGGAATTCCACCATGTACGTATGGTGGGACCAAAGAGATCCAATGTTATATCACCTAGATGTTTATAAAAAACATCATTTCCTACAAAATGATCATGGGATCATTAGTCTAAAAAGATATATCAATAAGTAAATTTCAATTGGATTATATATAATAATAATTAAAACATTTTAAATTAACTGAGACCTTCTCTATCTTTATAGGAATGAAATCCTCAGTCACCACAAATGTGACTGGAAATGTTCCTGTACTAGTAATATGGAAAGATCTAGGAAATGTTGCTAAAACATCACCAACATTAGTGGCCTCTGCATCACCAGTACTACCCGATGTGTGCATGCTATGTGTTGCGGAAATTTCAATCGACAATATAGGAATGGATGATGGGGTCAGATGATCATGTGATGTATGTGCAGGAAGATCAGGATGGACACTTGTACCAACCCCTACTCTATAGGCAGCACCTACAATACCCTGATCATGGGCAGCAACATCATGAGGACGCAAAAAATCGTGTAAAAACAACACATATTTAGTTCATGACATAAAAGATTATAAATTATAAAACCATGAATGAACTTATGTTATAATTAAAGACCTCATGACAACTTACTTGCAAGTTTTGTACTCTCTCAATCAATATTTTAACCCTCTCTATTATCTCATCTATTTGAGGCACTATGAATAACAATTGAAGGATTTCTTCATTGCATTTTTTTTCGTGTCTTCCTTATCATATCGAGAGGGTTTGTTGAATATGCGATGTCATCATCCAATAATAGTGACTACATCTCAACCCTATGGATGCTCTCCTCTATTGTTGGTGCCTTTCCCTGATCAGCTGTCCACAACAAGAATATTTAAAACATTATCAAAATTAACCCATTAAACTTATAAAAAAAACATAATAATAAGACATTTTGCTTGTATCTAATTTGTACAATTACAATGAGGTAAACATGTTGGGTAGAAGTTCCCAAAGATGCATTGTGATCTATGGTCTGGTCTGGAGTCTTCCCCGTACAATCAATGTCCCACTATGACAAAAATTAAATATAAAAAAACATTACTAAAATGAAACCAATAGACTTACGAAAAAAAGCATAATAATAAAATGGTATATTGGAGTCATTAATTGGAGGTTGGGTAAAATGGTATATAGTATGTACCACCCCCATAGTAACTTTGTTTGTATCTAAGTGATTCAAATTCTAATTGATTAGCAACTCTTCCCCTATAGTTATTGATTTTATTGCACATACGAATGCACGGTTTCCCTCACACGCCTTGAATATGCAATTGGGTTGCTTATTTGTTGACTCAGGTTGTGTACTATTTATAAACCCTACAATATTCCCTGATGCTTTTTGCCCTCCATCAATGTACACAACCACTCCTTTATTTTGATCCTTATCTTTTAGCTATATATAATTTGTTGACAGTGCATACCTATGCATACTTCATGTATATTGAACTAGCTACATCCAATATTTGTAACTGTAACAGGGTTAGACATACTCCATCAATTCAGTAACTTTGGCATAATAGACCTTTATGTCATCCATGCAAAATAGGCCCAAACCATGTAATGACGATGGTGCTATGTGATATATCCTCTCGTTGACAAAAAATTAGTGTTTATTGGAGGAAGTTCCCTAGGTACCCATTGTTTCTATAGATGTTTGTGCCTCAAGGGAACCTCGATGTCACCTATGCTCTCATCATCATAAGAACATGACCCCCCTTCAGCAAGAAAAAATTCCATGCATTTACAAAATTCTCTTCTAATATTTTGACCTCTAGTTGATCTCCCTCTTTTAGACCTACTACATGTCTCGCTTTCCTCTTCTCTTCTTGAATTTACCTCACTCAAGGAAGACAGATCTGAAAAATACCTATTTGGTGGTACCTACACTCATAAGGATGTTGCATGAAGTTCTTTCATGGTGATGTGATCCCAAGGTGACATTATGATTAATCTATCATTTCATCACTAGAATTTGACTGGTTATAAGGTAATCAAGTCTTGATAGATTGCAAGTTATTGTTACTACCGTCCAAATGTGTCCATCACAAATCAAATCAATGTATGAAGGAGACTGTCCCTTGGAATTAATGACTTTAAAATTTGTAACAAGTGTTAAATGTGACTATGGCCCACCAGTTACACAACCAAGGCCTCCAATGTATTGTGCAAAAGAATGGTTTCACCATACATAATATTTTTGTTTAAGTTGTCTTGAAAAAGATGAATTAGAACACTAATAGACATAATTCAGGTGCATGCGTGAGGTGGTTCAGCTATCCACTGATAAAATCCATATGTCTAAGTGGTTAATAGGGAGGAAGTGTGTACTAGGACTGGTTAAGTCATCATAAGTTTATGCTTTGGCAATAAAAATTGTTTAAGTCATCTTAAATCTTCCTATGTCTAATTGCTTGGAGACTTTTGGTATGTTTAAGGTAGGATGAGTGGTTGCATAAATGTTCTAATTCTCTATGACAAGGTTTCAACATTTTCAAATAGTGAAATTTAGTGCTCATAATCATTTGAAACAACAACATTTTGATTCTTCAAAGGCTTGTAGTAGGTTTTGAGTCTTGGTGATAAGTTTCAATGTAATCACAAGGTCTCCATCCTCACTTTGTAATCTTAGTGCACCTTCACAAATTAAAGAATCAAAATTCCATGATGCAACCAGGTGCTTGAGGGGAGTTTCCTTGGTGTTTTGAAATGGTTTTGATTACTTTTGACACCTCTTGAAGGCTCTTTGTATTCGTGCTTGTGGAAGCTGTATTAACTTGCCTTAACTAGGCAATTAGGTGTCTAAATGATGTTCTGTTAGTTCCCAACGTACAACCAATTCAAATTTCAGTTGTGGGATGTTGGTAAGGTTGTTTGAAGATAGAAATAATATTCTCTTGGTTGAGGCATGTGGGTTGATGAATCATTTTGAAGTTCTAATGCAAAAGCTTGCTATTTTTTTGGAAAATCTATGTGTAAATTTCTTGTTCTGCTGCATGGTACAACCTCTGTACATACTGTACAGGTACATTCCTATTATGGTTGGATAGAGGGAAGACCTAGATTTATTTTTGAGGTGATTTGACAAGTTTTCATTGAGTACAAAATAAGATATCACCATTTTAGCAGGATTTGGTCTAAAAACCCTCAAAACTAGGGTTTTGATTGAAGAATGGCTCTTTCTTCCATCTCCATGTTGTAATAATGCTAATTCTTGGTGGGATGGTATATATTTGTGTATATTTTCATATTTTCAAGGTTTTTTATAATGTAATGTTGTGTGGAGGAAGTTTTGCAATGTTCTAGGCCTGGCATCCTCATGTGACAGGCCTAGATTGTGAAGAAAAAAGTTGAGTTTTGCTTGTTTAGGGTGATTTTAATTGTGAAGGAACTTGGGAGTGATAGAAATGGGTGTAACTAGCCTATAAGAACCTATTTCAAGGATTTGGGGTGAAGGGGAGAGCCTAGATAGTCAACTATCCTGTTGTAGTATGCCAATTAGGCCTCTTGGAGCAGCATTGTTTTGGTCCATTTCTCTTTTATTGTCCACTATCAAGAAAGAAGGTTTTGATAATTTTTAGGGGCATATATTACTTGTCTAATTTCAGTGGTTTGGGCCTAATAGAAGCTTATATGTGGATTTTATTTTGACTGTCCTACTGGGCAGGGCTACAAGCCTTATAGTGGTAAAGAGGCCTAATAGTTAGAGCAATGAGAAAATGTAATTTCCTAAGTGCAAACTTAAGTGTCATGTTTTGGTTTATTCCTATTTGACATGATCCAAGTGGATAAAATCCCTCTTGATTGTTTGAGTACAACAACCCTAGTTGGGGGGGTCTTTTCCTTGAAGGAATAGTGGATTGGAAAGGTCTACTTAAAGAGTATTTGAGAGAGTTGTGTTAAGTTGGTGGTAAATAGGCCTAGTGGTTAGAGTGATGAGAAAATGGAGTTTCCTAAGTGAAAAATTGAGTGTCATGGTTTGGTTTAGTCCTATTTGACATGATCCAAGTGGATACAAGCCCTCTTGATTGTTTGAGTACAACAACCCTATTGTTGGGGGGGTCTTTTCCTTGAAGGAATAGTGAATTGGAAAGGTCCAATTAAAGAGTATTTGAGAGAGTTGTGCTAAGTTGGTGGTTTGATCATCTATTTGATCATCTAAAGAAGCTTCCCTGCTCACCAGTTCCTCTAGAAATTGATATTGATTAGCTATTGTCATATTTTTTTAATAGAGGATTTTATATCATTCCAGAGATCGCTTTATTATTGAATATGGGAACACGAGTCTATGTTGATATCTTTTTCATTGAAAGCTAAAGACTGAGAGGTACCTATTCTGCCAAAGTCATTTGAGACATGATTCCATCCCATCCCTTATATCATATCTTTGGAAGTGAACTATTTGAAAAAATGCCTCAAATAAATGTGGTCTCATGGTGATGGAATGCCATGAAAACCCATCACCATAGGCATTCGTCATGGCATTCCATCACTACAGACCACATTTCTTTGAGGCATTTTTTCAAATAGTTCACTCCCTTATCTATGGCTTGTCATGACATCCTGTCACCATGAGACCATATTTCTTTGAGGAATTTTTCCAAATAATTCACTGCCTTGTCTATGTTTCTTTCTATAGAATGATACATAAAGATTTATTCACTTTCTTCTTCAAAAATCATGGTATGCAATCAAGAGTTTTAAAAGAAAGAGTTTTAGAATATGGGAAATTTTGTTTTTAGGTCCATATTTGAACCCTTGATTCTACCCTGTGTAATGCTTTAGCCAATTATATGTTAAGGTGGTTAGAATTTTAAAATATCTCTACTTAGATGTGAACTTTTATCCCTCAAGTCCTCAAATCTTTGGGTAATGTGTTGCAAGTGGAAGAAACAAGGTCTACTCTTCCCCATCTTAACTCTAGGATTTTTATATCTCTCAAATATGATGAGTGTATTCTACATATTTTGTGCTTTCAATTGAGTGATAATCAAACTAAACATGATATTGAAGTTTTGAGAGGTTTGAATGCTTGTTTTCTATGTAAAATGGATGGTCATCAAAGAAGGCATGGCCCAAAAATTCTTAAGAATATTAATAGACTTGTAGCTAATATAATTTCATCCTTGATTGTGTAGGAAATAATAAAATAGACAATAGAAAAATTTACAAGAATGAATTTGATACTTTAGATGAGATTCTTGACAAATTGGAGGACTCTCATTCTAGTGAGGCATATGTTGGTATCCTTGAATAGATGCTTTTTGTCAACAATGAGCTTTCTCTTCTTTTTTTCAAGGATAATTCTATGAAAATGGAATCTCATGAAGATGGAATTCCATGACAATCCATAGCCATAGGCATTCATCATGGCATTCCATCACCATGAGACCGCAATTCTTTGAGGAATTTTTCCAAATAGTTCACTACCTTGTCTATGCTATTGCTTACTATTATGCTTTGACAATTTTTTTCCAAGCATCCATAGCTTGTTTGAAAGCACCTATTTTAGGCTTTTAGCCATAGCATTAAGGCAGTGAATTGTTTGATAAAATGATTTGGTAGTCATGTATGAAAAATGTCATAGCATAGTAAGGCAATGAAATGTTTGAAAAAATGCCTCAAAGAAATGTGGTCTCATGGTGATGGAAAATGCCTCAATGGTGATGGAATGCCATGACAAGCCATATACAAGGCAGTGAACTATTTGAAAATATGCCTCAAAGAAATGTGGTCTCATGGTGATGGCATGCCATCACCATGAGACCACATTTCTTTGAGGCATATTTTCAAATAGTTCACTACTTGTATATGGCTTGTCATGGCATTCCATCACCATTGAGGCATTTTTTCAAACAATTCATTTCCTTTTCTATGTTATTACTTACTATTATGCTTAGACAAATATTTTCCAATCATCCATAGCTTGTTTGAAAGCGCCTATTTTAGGCTTTTAGCCATAGCATTAAGGCAGTGAATTGTTTGATAAAATGCTTTGGTAGTCATGTATGAAAAATGTCGTAGCATAGCAAGGCAATGAACTATTTGAAAAAATGCCTCAAAGAAATGTAGTCTCATGAAGATGGAATTCCTTGACAATCCATAGCCATAGGAATTCGTCATGGAATTCCATCACCATGAGAACATAATTCTTTGAAGGCATTTTTCCAAACAGTTCACTGCCTTGTCTATGCTATTGTGATTATGCTTTGATAGATTTTTTCCCATAGCTTGTTCAAAAGAACTTGTTTTAGGATTTTAGCCCATAGCAGCAAGGCAGTCAACTATTTGATAAAATGCTTTGGTAGACATGTATGAAAAATGATTTGGTAGACAATATTATTGACTTGGCAGAAATGTCACTTGAAGATTATTTTGAATGAGTATTTTGTGTTTTTTAGAGTGCTCAAAAGGTGTTGAGTATTAAACTATAGTAGCAAGTAACTTTGTAATGAGAGGAATTTTTGGCGTATGAATCTTCCATGCTCCATGCAATGTCATAACTTGAGAGGCATCCATATAAGGAAATAGCATGTGATTTAAGAATGCCAACAATATCAAAATTGAAATACCTAGTGATGAGGCCAAGTATGAAAAGGAAGAAACATGACACCATGGTATAATGTGAATGCACAATTTTGATTCAATCAAATGTTTCAGACAATGTATAGTTACTAAGGTGAAATGAACACAATATAATGGACCGCCAGCATTGAAGACAAACCAAATCAAATAAAAAACCCTATATCACTCTAATTCATAAATTTCAGATGAAATATATAGACCATATTGGCGATGAATGAGATGCAAAGGCCTTCATGACAAAAAAAATCACAAAAATTCCAATTTTTCAGCCAAGCAAGCTCAATCCTTGGGCTTCCTGCAACCTTTCCTCCTAGCGTACGACTCACTTCTCCAATTGATGAGCTAGGTTTTGATTATGTCAATTAAAATGAAAATTGTGGCGCCATATTGTTAAATTTTACATAATAAATTATATATAATTAATATAATTATATAATATTAGCTAAATTTATAATATTAAATTAATATTATAATTATTATAATTAATATAATATTATAATTATTATAATATAATTAATATAATTATCTCTCTATATCTCCCACTATCTATGTCACTCCCTCTCTCCCCCTCTTCTCTATCTCTCCTCTACTTATCAATATCCCTTTCTCTCCCTGATCCCCCTCTCATCTATCTCCCCCTCTCTATCTCAACCATCTCTCCCTCCCCATCCCCTTATCCATCGACTCTCTATCTCCACCTCTCTTCCTTTCTCTTCCCATATATCTCCATCTCTCTTTCTCTTCCATATATCTCTATCTCTCTCTCACCATCCTCTATCTCTCTATCACCCCCTTTCTAGTCTCTCCCTCTCCTCTATATATATTGAGCTATCTCTCTCTCTCCCTATCTTCTTCTCTCTCTCCCTTTTTACATATCCTCTCCCTAGTCACCCCCTCTTCTTTCTCTCCCTTTTCTACCTATCTATCTCCATCTCTTCTCTCTCTTCCTCTTCAACCTATCTCTCCCTCTCTCCCCCTCTTATTTATCTCTCCTCCTCTACCTATCAATATCCCTTTCTCCTGATCCCTCAGCTATCTCCCCCTCTCTATCTCTCACCATCTCTCCCTCCCTATCTATCCATTGACTCTCTATCTCCACCTCTCTTCCTTTCTCTTCCCATATATCTCCATCTCTCTTTCTCTTCCCATATGTCTCTATCTCTCTCTCACCATCCCCCACTATCTCTCTATATCACCCCATTTCTATGTCTCTCCCTCTCCCTCTATATATATTGAGCTATCTCTCCCTCTTTCCCCTATCTTCTTCTCTCTCTCCCTTTCTACATATCGCTCTCCCTAGTTTCCCCCTCTTCTTTCTCTCCCTTTTCTACCTATCCATATCCATCTCTTCTCTCTCTTCCTCTTCAACCTATCTCTCCCTCGACTCTCCCCCTCTTCTCTATCTCTCCTCCTCTACCTATCAATATCCATTTCTCTCCCTCCCCCTCTCAACTATCTCTCGGACCCCTCTCTATCTCTCACCATCTCTCCCTCCCTATCCCCCCTATCCATCGACTCTCTATCTCCACCTCCCTTCCTTTCTCTTCCCATATATCTCTCTCTCTTTCTCTTCCCCATATATCTCTATCTCTCTCTCACACCATCCCTATCTATCTCTCTATATCACCCCCTTTCTATGTCTCTCCCTCTCCCTCTATATATATTGAGCTATCTCTCCCTCTCTCTCTCCCTTTCTACATATCACTTTCCCTAGTCTCCCCCTCTTCTTTCTCTCCCTTTTGTACGTCCTATCTATTTTCATCTCTTCTCTCTCCTCCTCTTCAACCTATCTCTCCCTCTCTCCCCCTTTTCTCTATCTCTCTAATGTCAAGCCTTCTAAAAATAGTGTTTTATTAAACTATAAGTTGATTATTGTCACCACTCTTCATTCCACATGAAATGTCAAATGTAGCAATTGTTTTGTTGCTTTTGTCAAGTTTCATTAACCAAGATATTTAGTGGGTTGAATAAAGTTGTGTTATGACCCTTGGTCTCTTTAAAATAATTATACAATATTAATGAGATTAGGAAGGGGAGAAAAGTAAACTCCTTCAAAATAGAGGTAGTTGTGGGTTTGTTTGTTTGCTTTGTATACTATGTACTTAGTTTCTCAAGGATAAATAAGGCATTGCAGAAATGAAAGATGTTTGATTATCTACCTAATATTGTTTGTGTTTTTAAAATTATTAGAATATTTAGATCATTTTCTTAGTTGTGTATCCTAACTAATATAGAGTAAGCTTTTTCATTTTAATTGACTACTACATAATAGTTTATGTGTTGAAAGAATTATTTCCATTCTTTGTAGTTTTTACATTGGACTACAAATCATATTTAATTTCATGCCAATATACTTCTTTCATAAATCATATTTGTTTAATATATTAAAATATGTTAGTTAAATTGGAAAAGTTGTTCAAGTTAATTACTAAATTTGATCTAAAAATGTTTGACACTTTCGATATATTCAATTAGATATATATAGTTAAATTGGAGGTGTCATTTGAGTTAATAATTAAATAACGTAATAATCAATTAAAGCAAGGGACATAATTTTGGATGTGTTTGAATTGAATAAATTACATATTAAAATAGACATAAATTACTTGAAATAAGTGCTTCATAACCCATCTAATCAAATCATAACCTATCAAAAAGGAAATAGGAATTTTCTAAAGAAAAGAACACTTGACCCAATCATAAGTGTATGGCCTTCACAGAAAGGAGTGATCCACCTTAGCAATAGCAAGTACCCCATCCAAAATTTTCTCAGATTACACAAAGTCACAATGTTCCTCCAAGATAAGCCAATCAAATCCAACCTTATGTGTCCTAGTAATCAAATTGGAGATGATCCTAAAAATGACATTGCAAAGGGTGATTGGTCTAAAAAATCTAAACGAATTTACAATTATTTCACTACTACAATCAATGTGTCATCTTTCATGAAATTTCTCAAAACACTATTCATTATGATCATATGGAAATTTCTAGGAGAACTACAATAGTTGTAACATCATGAATTAAAATTAAACATTAAAAAATACATCATGAATTAATTATGTAACCACATAAGTCAAACATAATTCTATCAAGAAATGAATATAAAATAGATAATACAATCACATAACTCATACATTTCAATGTCATTGATCTTATTCTTCATCAAACTCTTTGTCTGACATATCATCTAATCCAAATTCGACATTGTAAGGATTGGTCATATCATCATCATCATCATTGATATCAGTTTCGATAATGTCATCATCCACATGGATATCATCTTCATGAACATTAACTTCATCATCATTATCTAGTTCCTCCTCTTTGATAGCTTCATCAAGCACATCATCAACTAATTATTGATCCTGATCATCATTAACATCATCTTCTAGTTCTTCGGTATCTTCTTCTTCCACCACATTATACTTTACCGACCTTCCTCTTGGATCATGTCTAACAACAAATGACCAACCTGGTTTACTTGGAACCTCTGAGTAAAATACCTGCTCACATTGGCTTGGAAGAACATAGGGTTCATTTCCAACTCGCTTGATCACTCTTGTATTAACCATGGTAAACCCATTATCATGTTCAATAACAATTCTCTTAGGATCATTTTCATTCAATCGTAGCCTATACCATAGGACAACGAACAAAAAAAATTTGAAAGGCTTAAAGTCACACTCAAGTATATCATCCAAAATCCCATAATATTGATTTTCTGAGACTTCTAGATGTATGTCACTTCTAGATGAAACATTAGTCACTTGAAACACTGCAATTATCCCAGAATCACAAGTTTTCTTTGTGCCATCCAACTTTTTGATTTGAAATTTATGACCATTGTACCACATAGCCTTGTGGTGTTTCACCTACAATATGTCAAACATGAAAAAATTATTGCAATATCGTTAGTTGATAAACATATTATTTCTTGGTCGTATGTATGCAAAGAAAAAAATCTCAGCATATATATACACCAATATAATTGAAAATAATTAAATAATATGGGGATTAATATATTCATATGTACCTATTTATCTCTTAAACCATATGCTAAATCAATTTCCCTTTGTGCAACATTGGAATCTCCATTACAATGAGCTTCTTTAACCAATGAAGCCACACCTTCCCATGTTAATGCACGACCAAATTGTTGACATCGTTCAATCCATACTGTCATCCAATCAAGATTGTTTGCAACGAACAAATGTAGTGCATCCCACTCTCGACCAACTGTATCAAAAAAAAATGAAATTCACAAACGATATTAACAAATTCAAAAAATTAAAACATTTCAATAGTGATGTTAACAACCTTGAAATTAGTGTGTTTTATGTTTCATGTGATCATAAAAGATTAAAAAGTAAGTTGTAGAGGTGGTTGTTCGACAGTTGAGGTGTAAAGGCCTTTAAAAGGCATAAAGTGATCATTGTAAACCCTCATAGGATGAGAAATAAAGAAGGTATAGTTGTTGTCCTCAAGAGTTTTGTGAGGAAAAACATGTGAAATGAGAGGTTCAAGCCTACGTTTCAACAAAATATGTATGGGAGATCTGATTTTATGAATTTTTACCCATGTGTATACCAAATGGGTTGTGTCTGAGTTATTTTTGAGGTTTGGGAGGTCGTGGAAGTACTAGATTGAATAAACCCTCATGATTTTGGCCTAAAACAAGGGTTTTTGGGTTTGTCGAGAATATGGCCATACAAGTGGAATATTTTTATGGATTTGGAGGTTTGGAGGCATAAAAATTACTTCCCCAAGATTTCATGGGCATATGACAAGTTTAAAGACTAGTTGCTTTGTAAAATAGGCCTAATCAGCCTAATCAGCACAACCTAGAAAGTGTGATTTTGGTGATTTGGTCCAAAGGACTTGTACTTTCCCTTGAAGTATGTTTAATAACACCAAAATAGGTGTCTAAAAAAATTAAGGTTTTTCTTGGTGTTTTGGGAAATTTTTGAGTTATTAGACAAAACTAGGTTTGCACTACTATAAGGATTCAAGGAGTCAAAGTGTGAAATTTGACTTATGTTGTTTGTCAGGCTTTGAGAGTTGTTTGGATTGTTTAAAGTGGTAATTATAAACTTTTTGGAATCATCTTAAATATAGATTGATAGGTTGGTTGAGTTGAGCCTCCCAGGTCTACATCAATTAGTTAATTACCATAGTATACAAACTTAATTTATAATTGATGTATATTGAAGATTAATAATTAAATAAGTACAATATACATAAAAACCAAATGTGAAATTTATTATAATTACCTCTCACTTTCCTCAATCTACCTTTCCCCATCAGGTACTCCCCTTCTAATTTGTTAATGGATTTGGGATCCCAAATGCGATCTACATGGATCTTTGTTGCAAACTTAGGAAGATATTCAGTAATGTACACCATGGTCTGGTATACCATATATCCCTCCACCATAGAACCCTCAAGATGTGCTCTTTGTCTAACCAAATCCTTTAAAAATTTCAAGTTCCTCTCAACCATCCACATTGACCTTGTGTGTACAGGTCCACACAATTCAATCTCCTCAACTTGATGTATGAGGTAGTGTTCTTGTGCATTGAAAAAAGTTGAAGGTAGACACTTTTGCATTTCACACATTAGATGAGAAATTTTTCTCTTCCAATAATTTATATCTTCTTTATGGATTTCTTTAGATGGCAGCAATCTACAAGTGATTCAAGGTGCAAATATATTAACGAGATTTGACAACAATATACAATATATTACATAACAAGTAAAACAAATGGAAATTATAAGATCTATACAACGAATTGAAAAAATATTGCTACTTACCTAATGTATTTTCTAAGATCATATATAACTTGCTTGACATTGTTGTCAAAGTTGTCTGGGAGAGATAGAGGTAGAATGTACTGCAACAATTATAAAATGATCTTTTCATTATTTTTCCAAAAGTAGTAAACATAATACACTGAAAAGTACATGCAATATACAAATATATATAATATTCCAAAATAATTATCTTAATAAAGGTATGTCAATCATGCATTTTCATCCCTGACCCAAATTCACCTTTCTTTGTTATGATATTGTTTATTTTTGAAACAAATCATGTGGAAAATCAAATTTTTCGTATGACTTCTTTTATAGCATTGCTTTGCTTCTCCTTTAATAACCAAGGAAGGGCGCTTATATTAATTTGGTCTTCATCACTATTTAATTGAATAAAAATTTTCATTGGATGATTGGCTTCTTGAATGTCACTACAAATTTTGACAATTTCTTCTTTGTCGTGCCTTCCATCCAATATTTTCCATATCGTTTCTGTTATATTCTTTATGATATGCATTGTATCAAACAAATGCACAATTTGTAGTTGCTCATAATAGGGAAACCTACTAAATTTCCTAGGATAACTTTTCATTCCCTATGGAATCCAACCATTAATGCCTTGATGACCTTCATGAAGCATATAAGTTAAACAAATTAACAACGACAATCATTGTCAATTACAACATGAGCAAACAAAACACAATATAAAATTATAAATTCCAAACATATCATATATTATAGATAAACAATTTGATCCGATGTATAACCTTTATGATTAATTCTATTATATTCCAATTTTCATAAGCGAGGTGTCATTCTTCGTGGTTTTGATGTAGTCTCTTCTTTCCCATTGAAAAGATGTTTTTTAGTAGCTCGATACTTATGATTTCTATGGAGGAAGTGCCTATATTCATCAAACACCTACTTTCCTAAACTTGTTGAACGATGATATTTCATCTTTGGACCAAAAATTGGACATGCAAATTTTCCCTTTGTTCGAAGACCTGCAAGATTATATATAATTGGATTAAATATGTCAATTTTTATAATTATATATAATGAATAGATTATTTAAAAAACATGCATGATATCTACTTCATAAAATTAAATATCATTAAAGTGCAATTGAATGTTATAACATACCACAAAAATGTGTTAGCCCTAGGGCATTATGAATTTTCCATACAAGCATTGCATGGAATTGAAATTGTATTTGTCCTATTGGTCTAGAGACATCATACATAGTGATGCCATTCCATAACTTTAGTAACTCATCGATAAGAGGCTCGATATATACATTCATATCTTTAACTTGGTACTTACCTAGTTGAATGAACATAAACATTACATAATTATTGTAACCATTGCATAATTATTATAACCATTTTACTACAATATATATAAATTAATGTACATGACTATTAAATGAAAAAAAATATAAGCCATTATTTAACAAATAAGACAAATGAGATGCTATTATGTTAAAGAAAATTGATATAAACAAATACTTGGAACAATCATTGCCAACATTATGTGCTCTCTCTTTATTGACATCCATGAAGGAATATTATTGTTGATAACAAAAATAGGCCACACTGAGTAAATAGATCTCAACTCTCCAAATGGATTGACACGGTCCACTGCCAATGAAAGCTTGAGATTACGATGTTCTTCTTTAAAGTGTGGTCATTTTTCCTCCATGTCCTTAAATGTAGAACCATTCGCAAGCATTTGAAGAATTTCATCTCCACTTCTATTCTATGCATGGTAATCCATAAATTGTGTTAAGCTTTCACACCTAAATAATCGTTTCATATGTGGAATAATGGGAATGTAACAAAGAACCTTGTAAGGCACCTTTTTTGTTAGTTGATCTATTTGATATCTACTAATATGACATTCTGAGAATTCTATTGCAAATTCATGTTGTTTGTGATATATAATATGATCATTGGGACATGCATCTATTGCTTGATACTCCATTCCAATATCTTTCATAATGATAGATAAATCTTAGTATGAGCAAGGTAAAATATTTGATGGTGATAACAAAAATTCACCAATCAATCTACAACAAAAAATAATTTTTTAATATAAAGAATATTAATGGCACATATTTCATCCTTTATTTATTAATGATGAACTAACAACAATTAAAATATATGAAAAAATATGACATATATGGCATACCTTAACATTTGTGACATTGCTATGTTGGATAAACCATTCATAACCTTCAAGTTCACTAGCAACAATACAACAAAGAGAAGAGTTGTTTTGAAGCCTTCATAAAGGGGTCTGTGTGCCTTCTCAAGTATAGGTAAATCATGAACATCATCAAAGTCATCTCAATCATCATGATCAGTTGTGCCACTAAATATATCATGGATCAATGTATTTTTACCATTATCTTCAACTATGTTTTTTGACGCATGATCATCTTCTTCCATAGGATCATTAACTTCATCTTCGACATTCATAGTTCCATATTCCTTCGTTTGCAAAACCACATTCTCCAAGGCGTGATAATCCATATCTTGTTCCATAGGGCACCCCACCTTTATAATAATGATCAACACAAATAAACCATGATCATGATCAAGTTATTTTTTATACATATAGAAATGTTAAAACAATATAAACATTTATAAATTCAATCAATATAAAGACATATAATAAACAACTTACCAATGGATGATAATCATGCCCCCCTTCAACGTGACCATGTTTCCTACAATGTTTCTCAGCTATTGTGATTAAAAGTCTTCTCATCTTTAAGCCCTTTCAATTATTGCAAGGACAATAACATTTCCCATCACCCTTTCTTTTCAATCTAGCCCACATTCTAGCAATTGTCTATTCATTTTGTTCTGCACTAATATTATTTGACATGATTTTTCTTTACCAAGCTTGAATATTTAGATCTTAAAAAAGTATCAAACTCAAACTCTAATAATTTTTAATCATAGATAGGTAACAAAATCTAATAATTCTAATATTTTGCACCAAAAAAATTTGGCATGCAACCACCCCTATAAAAGAGAAGATAGTATGAAGTTAATGAACCCAAAAAACACTTTAAAATACTAATTCCAGAACTTATTAAATTCTGATTTTACTATGATTTCCAACCGTTAGACTCCTAAAATTAGAATATTGAACTTGCACAACAAAATCTAGAAAAATGAAATTCTCAAAATGCACAAGTCTAAAAATGAAATCTGATGAGATGTTGCTTTAAAATATGATTTTCAAACCTAGAAGTACAAATCTGACTTCACAAATGAATTTTAGAAAAAGATAATGACTACCCTCAACCTGGTGATATCTTCTTGAATTTTTTCTAATTTTTCCCAAGAAAATCGTCCTTAGTTCTCCACAAACTCTCGCAAGTAGAGAAAATTTGCAATTATAGAAAAACACTATCGTAATAAATAGGTGAAATCACTTTAATTATATCAGCCATAATTTTATTTTATTTTATTTTCCATGTTCATCAAAATTCTGACAAACCCAAGGGATAAAATTTAAAAAATTTGAAAATTACACATTAAATATCACAAGTACCCGACAATACATCAAATTATACATCTTTCGTTGGAAATTTTTATCAGATTTTGCAATCAAATGAGCTAGTGCTCCTTGGAATGACTTTATAATCTCTAGCCCTGTGACCAAAATTGTTACAAGTATAGCAATACCCATTGAAGTGTGATGAGTACCTAGTCATGGTGTTTCCTTCAGTTGGATGAGGAGATCTTCTTTGTTTAGGTATCCTTGAGTAATGCGCTCTTGTGAAACCTTCATAATATTTCCTTTTTGTATTTTGCTTCTTCTTTTTCTTATTAGGGATTGTTCTATTACCTTTCTTGTCTTCAACCAGTTCCTTCTCTTTATCTGATTTCTCTTTATCTTTAGAGGCTTCGTCTTTTTCAAAATTTTCATCATTAATGACTGAATTTTCTTCTACTCCAAATCTTTCATAGAGTTTTGCAAAGGCATCAAAAAATGAGCTTTTTCCTTTTTCGAGTTCTAAGCCCGATTTTTCTTTATTGACAGACTTTTGTGCACTCAACAATTCATCAAGAATGTCTGAACCCCTTTTAGTTTCAAACCCTTACTGATCTTCTCATTAGCTTTTCCCAACACTTTTCATAGGGAAACTACTTATGCTTCTAATTTCATGCATCTATCTATCTTATATTATAACTTGGATTTCATTACTTCTGCACCTCTTTTTGCTTCCTCCACTTGCAATTTCAAATTTACAATCAACTAATTTGGTTCTTCAAGTTCTTGGGTTAATTTATCAATCTTATTTTGAGAATTATTTTTTAATTTCTTCTTTTGCTTCTTAAGACCATCATATTAACCTCTTAACTTGACAAGATCTTCAAGAGCACTAATCAATTCTCCCTCAAGATCAACACTTGCTTCTTCTTCTTCACGTGAGTCCTTAACTTGTGCCTCCTTCTGATCTTTAGTATCTTTTTCCATGAAGAGGAATTATTTTCCTTCTCTCATTACAAGAGCACGACCTTGATCATGGTCTAAAATATCACTAGCATCAGATGTGTCACTTTCTTCATGAATGTATAGGCTTTTCTTTTTCTTTTCAAAATTCTTCTTTTTAGGATAAAATGATTTCTTCTTTTTTCTATCTCCTTCTTTCTTGGAGTTATCCTCTTTATCATGTGGACACTTAGAAGAAAAATGACCTATTCTTCCATAGTTAAAACACTTAAAGGGAAACTTACCTTTATATTTTTTGGATCCTCTCCTTAGTCTCCTTATGAATTTTTCTTCTTCCTTATCAATTTCTTCATGATCAGATGCAATGACAATAACCTTGTCTTTCTTATTAGCTTCATCCTTTTCTCTCTTAACAACCTTAAATGTAGCTTCTCTCCTAGATGGCTTAGCTTTTGGCATTCTCATCTCATATGTTTTAAATATGTCATGTAACCTATCAAAACTGAGTTTATCAACTTCCCTTCCTTCTTCAATAGCAGAAATCTTGGAATCATATTTAGTTGTTATAGACCTCAAAACTTTCAGCACAACATCTTCTTTTACTTCCACACCATATCCTCTAATAGCATTCACTATATCATCAACCCTCAAAAGATATTTTGCAATCTTATCCTCTTCAGTCATCTTCAAGCCTTCAAATTTCACTCTCAACACTTGTAACTTTGCCAACTTCACCTTGGTGTCTCCTTCATAGATCTTTTTCAATTTTTGCTAGACATCATAAGCAATTCAACAATGCATAACCTTAATATGCACAGAATCAGACAAATTTTTCATAATGGCGAACCAATATTTCTCATTATTCTCATAATCCTTCTTTCATGCAACATCAGCAGGAGGAATAGTAGGGATAGTGTATTTGTTCTTAACCGGAATCCAAACATCATGTCCAAGGGAACCTAAATATCCTTTCATCAATGAGCTCCACTTAGCATAATGTGTTCCATCAAACTTGGGTGGCTTGCATGAACCTTCCTAACTTTACATTGTGTTCTCTTATCCAATATCTACTTGAGCTAATTAAGCTTCTCCTAGGGAACCTAGCACTTTGATACCAATTTTTGGAACACAATGATCTACTAAGAGGGGGGTGAATCGGTAGATATTAAACCTTTTAATCCTTAACACCTCAAGTAGATAATTTCATAAAGTACTCAATGTACAGACTAGAACATAAACCAATATAGCAATCACGTGCACATGAAAGAACAACACATAACACAAGAGGTACATGGAAAACCCTCAATGGGAAAAACCATGGTGAGAAATGTTGCTAGGATCTACTTTCCTAATCTAGCCTCACAAGCAATGAAGTTCAATTACAATTTTAAGGGCTTCAACCCTAAGGAAGCACTAACTCCTTGTTTTAGAAGCTACAACTTCAAGGATTCTACAACACCTGATTTAGGAGCTACAACCCCAAGGAGACTACAATCCCCTAACCTAAGCTACAACTCAGTACAATAAGGCTACCAATTCAAGTATGCATAAATTGGTTCTACAAAACCTATAATGCATCAATTTAGTACATATTTTTTTCTCTCTTTGTTCACTCTCACTCATAGTTGTAAATAGCTTCAAATATACATTCTATATTTTGACACACTGATACAGTAACACACTTCACTCATTGAATGTTTTCCTTCTTCACACAGACCAACCAGTTCATATCTCTGAACTGCTAATATATAACAAATTATGTCTTCATCAAGAAGCAACACAAAAAAAATTGTAACCCTAATGAAATTCAATGAAACATTTCATTTTTGGCATACTATTTCTAGGGTTTTTATGTCATTTCACCATTTTCCTATGTAGTGAATTCAAATTAAAACTGTGTTCTTTTCCTCAGAACTGTCCACTCTATCCAATAACCAGCAAGATACTTGTAGGATATCTACCTAATAATCTATGCAAGTGATTATATTTGGTTATTCTCTTCCTTGGATCAATCTCATCCCTTGTTCGTTGATATAAGAATCTATGTCATTACTTTTTAATTGGATTGAATGCATTCTCAATTGTGTTCATGTACATAAAAACTCATGCCAACACCTGTGTCTTCTCGCACCAAGAG
Source organism: Sequoia sempervirens (assembly GCA_007258455.2). NCBI lineage: Eukaryota > Viridiplantae > Streptophyta > Pinopsida > Cupressales > Cupressaceae > Sequoia > Sequoia sempervirens. The sequence goes on from VDFB02047230.1 coordinate 272,200,991, forward strand.
TTCATGCCCTAGCTATGTCATTTTTCATCTTCTCATCAATTAGGGTTATATAGTAGATCTCCATCGTCAAAGATTTCATTTTATGAAATATTGATTTGTAACAAGAATGAAAATTCAATGAATGATCACTTTCCAAGTGTCATCATTCTATTCACCTTCCATATGCATGTCACCAATCAATAGTTTGTTGCTTAAACAATCGATTTTTACCTTATCACCATATTGTTGTAAAGTTAGTGATTGCACATTTACTTCAGTGATGTAGTGATCATCGCTTTATCATTACTTTGATTAATTATTCATTTTATATTTTGATGATGCCTATTCTTCATCACATATCGCTAAACTACTCACTGATTCAAAAGAGGTTTCCATGATATATAGATTCTTAGCAATAGCCCTAGGATTATTCATCATCTCATCTCAATCATTAAACCCATTTGATGCAATGATGACCACAATCATGCCAACATGGATCAATTTCCACCAATCCCCATAACCCTGCGAGTCTTGACCGGGCCCCATTAACTTCTCAGCAGGCTGGCAAGGAGGCCACCACATATACACTTTTGATATCATCAAATAATGCTACCCACCAATTCTTGGTCCCACCTAGCATGCATAGTCATCGCCATATCAAAGGGACTGGCTTCATAGTTTTGGTGACATCACTTTGTCTACTCGATGAAGGTTAGCATCATGAATGCCTTAAGAATCCTTTCAATGATAATATGCCACACTGATGTTGGGTTCCACATGATGTTGTCACATGTACACATCAACACCATGACACGGCTCTATATTCCACAACAAGGATGTTTCTTACCATTCGTCCAATCTCATCATGCCATGTGTCTGCTTCGTCATATGTCAAGTCACGATGGGTAGACCCTTGTCACTATGTCGAGGATACAATGGATAGTCTTGCACTAATATTCCCAACACACATAAAAACATTTCCAAATCGTATGATTGAAGAGGCAGTTATGGAACTCTCTCTAAAGTAGTTTCATTTGCATTTGCATGATTGACACTGTGCATATTACACTTTTTACATCAATGACAACATTTTTCCAACACACCCCTGTGGCCATAATTGATGATGATAATACTACCTTCCTTAGGCCTATTACTCAATAAGAAGCAAGATTTGTAACTTTCAACTTGGGGGATTTCAAAGCTCTTAGGACAAATTGGTTCCCCCTGACCTTCTTCTAGGATTTTTGGACATTGTAGGGGAAGATGTATTCCTAACCGAAAAAGGCTTTTTTAAATCTCGTAGTTTACTAAAGCAACTAAACAACACCTTTATTTCTTTCATTCCTAAAACTTCTAATTTTGTAACCATGGTTGAATTCAAACCCATAAGCTTATGTAAAACCATCTATAAAATCTTCTCCAAACTTCTTGTCAACAAATTGAAACCCTTCCTAGAGAAAATATTTAGCCCTTGTCAAAAAGGCTTTGTCCCTGGTCATCAAATGTTGGATGTCACTATCTCCACTCATGAAATAATTCATTCTATGGATAGAAGTAATAATTTTGGTATGGCCTTTAAACTTGATATCTAAAAATCCTATGACAAGATATCATGGAAGTTTCTCCTAAAATTAATTGCTAATTTTGGCTTCAATCATCTATTATAAACCTCCTCAAAGAATGTATATCAACGATCAAGTATCCTATTCTTGTTAATGGTGTGCCTCATGGATTCTTCCGTATAGGAAAATGGATTAGGAAAGGGGGGACCCTATCCCCTTACCTACTCATTATGATGGCAAATGTTTTAATTGGGATTATCTTTAAACTTATTCATAAGGGTACTATGGTGCAAGTGCACCCTAGCATAAACATGCCTCAATAAGGAAATCTGATATTTTGATTTAGTATAGTTGATCTTATGTTGTAACAAGGCTTAAATGGCTAATTTTAGCTTGTAATAAGGTCTAGTTGATCATTTTGAGTGTGTTTTAGGTCCTAGAAGGTTGTTAGGAGTTCAATTTTAAGATATTGCAAAAATTGTCAAATGATGTAATTGCAAAAATGCAAAAAAGATGCAAAAGTGGAAGGCCAAAGGTCTTGGGTAGTTTAAATAAATTTATTTCAGTTGGGGAAGTTGAAAAACATTTATAAAGTAATTTTGAAGCTTCATAATCTTCGAGGAAGGTTGGAGGATAATGTATGAATGAGGAAATCAATAAAATCCCCTATCTTTTTGTATTTTATCTGCAATTTCATGGTTTTGGGCCTTTGTGCGGTCATTTATTATGCAAGAATCCACCTCTCCTCCTTTGGACATTAAATCCCTATGAATCTAGTTTATTTTATAATTGATCTCATTTAAATCAATTACGTATAGTGAAAGTTATGTGCAATTATCTCTAGGCTGGTGGAAACCCCAGTTTAGGGTAACAGTGTGCAAATAAAATTTTGTTTCTTCCATTTCAATTGGTGGAATATCCTAGTTTTTGGTAAGAAGGATTTTTTTACATATTATTTCAAATTCCGAAGTTTCAGACCAAGTGATGAAGGTTAGCATATGAAACATGGAAGCCCTAGGTCTCTAATTTGCATGAAATTCTAGAAATTGACAATGTACAGTCAAGATCTTGTGTTTGGATGATGTAAATGGTGTTCATCTTGGCTAATAGTGTTTCCAAAAGAGGCTTGGGTGTATTGAGTGACTTTTCTTGACAAGAATTGGTGAGTTTATAATTGATGGAGCCTATTCTTGATACTATCTCGTTATGATAGTCTTATAACAGTCACCTTTTGGAGTCTAAATTGAATGGTTTAGTATGAGGGTTTGATAAAATGTCATGAAAAAAGAATGGGAAATAGTGTGATATGATTTTGTAGGAAATTTTATACTTTTTTTAGGCATTAGTAAAGAGATACGGGCTTGGGAATTTGGGGTTGGTGGTTTATGTGGTCTTAAAAGGCCTAATTGTTGATTAAAATAGTCTATTCTTGAAAGTTCTAATATGTGAGTTGGTTAAGTTGATGAAAGGGATTGAGATAGTCATTTTAGTGTTGCTTAATGTGTTTTTGAGAATCAAAAAGAAGTTTTATGCCTTAATCTTTGTTTTGGTGTGTTGAAACAAGGATTTTGTAAGGGAAAGTTGAGTCCTAGTTGCAAGGACAGTCAATAATTGGATGAGTTTTTGTCAAGTTGAGGTTGTGTGGAATTTTTGTGCTCTTGCATTATCATTAGTATGGTATTAGAGCTCAGAAAGGTCTAGGCAAAGAGGGAGTTTTTGTTTTTGGTTGTGTTAGTGGTTGTGTGTTGTTTGTGCAGGTTGAAGAGAGAACCCGATTGCCTAGGTGAGGAAAATGAAGTGGAAGCAAGGAGATACTTGCTTGTGAAGATGGATATTTTGAGAAGGCATTCACAGGAAACAGAGTTACAGAAGAAAGAAGCAAAAGAGAGGAAGAGAAAAGAGATGAGGAAAATAGAGAAAGAGGATGTAGAATTGAAGCAAGACATAGAGAGAATAGAAGTGGAATTCCAAAGGGAGATGGAAAAGTTGCATAGAAAAGCATTCAATTGGCATTTGACAGTAAAACGGAAAATGGTATGGCCCATCAAAAAGATAGTAAAAAGGAGAAGAAGAAAAAAGAAGATAAAATAAGAAGAAGAGTTTCAAGGTGTAAATGAAAAATTCATGGATGGAGTGGAAAAAGATGTAGCAACCATTCCCAAGCAAGAAGGTGAAGAGAAAGTAGAGATACAAGACCTAATTTCAGAGGAAGGAGATATTGAGTTAGTGTCAATATTGGATGAAGAAATGATCAAGGATGAATTGGTCTTGGAGATTTAAAAAGAGTTGAAGGAAGATGGAGGTATTGTGATAGAGATAATGTATCATTTTTTTTTTGTACTAATATTTTGGATAGGCAAAAAATTACAGACCAAGATGTAGCAGTTTGAAGAGGGACAAAAGGAAATTGGAACATTTCAGGGCATGAATGAGTAGATTCACAAAGACAAGACAAGATGGAAGCATGTTGGCATTGACCAACTCAAACCAAATGTAAAGATGAAGGTTTCAAGTCATAAGAGACTACAAGGAGGAGAATATAATCCAAGAGGACTTTGCATTTTTATTTGGTTGGGAGAATGTTGTAGGTACACCCTAGCATAAACATGCCTCAATAAGGCAATCTTATATTTTGATTTAGTATAGTTGACCTTATGTTGTAAGAAGGCCCAAATGGATACTTTTAGCTTGTAATAAGGTCTAGTTGATCATTTTGAGTGTTTTTTAGGTCCTAGAAGGTTGTTAGGAGTTCAATTTTAAGATATTGCAAAAATTGTAAAAATTGTCAAATGATGTAATTGCAAAAATACAAAAAAGATGAAAAAGTGGAAGACCAAGGGTCTTGGGTAGTTTGAATTAGTTTCTTTCAGTTGGGGAAGTTGAAAAACCTTTATAAAGGAATTTTAAAGCCTCACAATATTTGAGGAAGGTTGGAGGATAATGTATGAATGAGGAAACCAATAAAATCCCCTATTTTTCTATATTTTATCTACAATTTCATGGTTTCAGGCCTTTGTATGACCATTTATTGTGCAATAATCCACCTCTCCTCCTTTAGACATTAAATCCCTATGAATCTAGTTTATTTTTAAATTGATCTAATTTAAATCCATTATGTATAGTGAAAGTTATGTGCAATTATCTCTAGACAGGTGGAAACCCTAGTTTAGGGTAACAATGTGCAAAGAAAATTGTGTTTCTTCCATCTCAATTGGTGGAATATTCTATTTTTTGGTAATAAAGATTTTTTTTAAATATTCTTTCAAATTCCAAAGTTTTAGATGGAGTGATGAAGGTTAGCATATGAAACATGGAAGCCCTAGGTCTATAATTTGCATGAAATTCTAGAAATTGGCAGTGTACAGTCAAGATCTTGTGTTTTGATGATGTAAATGGTGTACATCTTGGCTAATAGTGTTTCTAAAAGAGGCTTGGGTGTATTGAGTGACTTTTCTTGATAGGTATTGGTGATTTTGTAATTGATGGAGCCTATTCTTGATACTATCATGTTATGATAGTCTTATAACAGTCACCTTTTGGAGTCTAAATTGAATGGTTTAGTATGAGGGTTTGATAAAATTTCATGAACAAAGAATGGGGAATAGTGTGATATGATTGTGCAGGAAATTTTATACTTGTTTGAGGTATTAGTAAAGAGATATGGGCTTGGGAATTTGGGGTTGGTGGTTTATGTGGTCTTAAAAGGCCTAATTGTTGATTAGGACAATCTATTCTTGAAAGTTCTCATATGTGAGTTGGTTAAGTTGATGAAAGGGATTGAGATAGTCATTTTAATGTTTCTTACGTTGGATATTGCTGATATGTAGTTGGAATTCATGTCAAAACTATTGGAATTAATGTATTTAAGGTTATATATGTTGAGGATATTGAGAAAATTGTAATAAAATAAGTTGTAGGTTGTCGGTGGTGCAGTGAAGTTCAACATCGTGGCTAGCTCAATTTATTGATGATAAGAGGTTATGGATTAAAGGGTTTGTTGATTAGTATATCTAGTTTATCCACATGAAGTTTTAGAGGTTTGCATGAAGATTTGATTGCGTTATGAGTATATGTGTTTTGACAGTTGTTCTGTTGTTGTAGTTGGTGTTCCTGAAAGAAGATGATGTGATTCTAGTAATTTGATTTGTTGTGGATGCTTCTGTGGTGATTCATGATACTTGTGGATGTTTCTAGATTGTGCTTTATCTGTATTGTTGGTCTGCATTGATCGTTTTGTTTGTGATTGGTGATTTTATTTTGTGAGCTCATATTTTTCATGATCATGGACAACAAGGTCATTGTAGCATGTTGCAGATCTTTGAGGCATAATTTTTTAAGGTGTTTCATGTTCAAGACATGTTTTTTTGGGTCCTTACTATGTTTTGGCCAACATTGTTTGGTGCACATTGATAATTGTTTATTGATTTGGGCTGATAGTTTGAACACATTTTATATTTTGTTGGGCCGACATGTAGTTGATGTTATCCTTAGTTGTGGATATATATGATCGATTGTTTCTACCATTTGAGAGAAGTGGTGTGTGATGTATGATGAGTGATGTGTGTGAATAATGTTTTAATCTTTTGAAGGCAGAAGTAAAGTGTGAAGAAGAGTGAGTAGAATAAAAATTTTATGTTCTTAACCAGAACTATAATCAGGAATTAGAAGATGCTATTTTCTTAGTTCAAAATCTTTTGGATGTAATCTGAATGTGACTGTAAGACAGTGAGTCTTCCTTTAGGCAATAAGCATTTTGTATTTAAGCAGTGAGCTCTAGGTATTGTGCCTGAATGCATGTGCATTCCCCACTTATATTTTTTTTGTACTTTTAACAAAGTATAATCTTGTGGACTAACCTCCACCGTGGTTTTTCCCCTAATAGGGTTTCCATGTAAAAAAATCTTGGTGTTATGTGTGTTTTTGATGTAGTGATGGTTTATGCTTTCACGTTTATTTATCAGATCTAAGAATAAGTTTAATTTACTGATTCACACCCCCTCTCAGTTGTCTTCCCTTGTGTTGCCAACAATTGGTATTAGAGTAAGTTCCTCGAAACATGTTTAATAGCTTGAGGTGATCCGAGATGGTGACATATAAGAAGGATAGTTTGAGATTTGATGGAACTAATTATTTTCTATGGAAGACTCAAATGGAGTGTAATCTAAGATGCATTGGTGAACCTTACTAGATAATTAAAAAGAATAGGTATATCATCCCACAAAATGGTCCTTCTACTGCAAGTGAGATTAAGGAAGCCGAGTAGAATATCAAGGCTAAGGAAGCATTGTTTAGTGCTCTAACTGATTCTAAGATGACAAATGTAATGGAGCTAGAGACTGCTTATGAGATCTAGAAAAAGTTGGAAACTTTATATGAAGGTGATGCCCATGTGAAGATTGTTAAGCTGCAAAGCCTAAAAGGAAAATATGAAATGTTGAGAATGGGTGAAGATGAGAATATCACTTCTTTTATGTGGAGAGTGAATGAACTTGTGTGTAGTATCAGATGTGTTGGTGGAACATTGGAAGAATCAGAGATTGTTGCTAAAGTGCTCAGATCCTTGCCTATTGCATACAAACACAAAGCTACTGCTATTGAGGAGATCTGGACTGTGACAAATGTAACCAGAGACATGTTGATTGGTAATCTTACTTCTTTTGAGTTAAGTGAGTTTGGTGAATCTCTACCTAAGACAAAATCTACATTCAAAGCTACTATCTCTGGAAATGATAAGAAGAGATATGATCTAGGAGAAAGATCTTCTAGAAAAATGTCCAAGTATGAGTAGGGAATGAGAGAGATTAAAGAAGAAGAGAGAAAACTAGATGAACTTGAAGCACTTATTGTCAAGAGGGAAGCCAGAGGAGAAGGTAAGTATAAAGGGAAATTTCCTATTAAATGATTTTCTTGTAATAAGATAGGTCATTTTTCCTCAAGGTGTCTAGAAGGAGTTCTTAAACCAAGACCTAACAAGCCTAGATTCCAAAGAAAGTGTTATTATGTTGTTGATGAAGGTGTGAGAGATGATGAATCTAATAAAGGGAATTTAAGTGAGGATGAATGGGTATTTATTGCTATCAAGGAAAATGATTCAGTACCTACTGAATCTGCTAGTTGCACAAATGTGGAGAAAGCTCTAGCTACCAAAGTTGAAGAAAAAGATGAATGGGTGATTGACAATGGATGCTCTCATCACATGACAAGTGATAAAAGTAAATTTGTGAGCTTGGAAAAGTATGATGGTGGTGTTGTAAGAATTGGTGATGACAAAGTTGGTGTAATCCATGGTAGAGGATCCATTTCTCTTTATGGTAAGCATAATACTAATGATGTTCTATAGGTGGAAGGTTTGAAGCATAATCTCTTAAGTGTTGGATAGATGGTTGACAAGGAATACGATCTTCAATTCAAGAATGGAAAGTGTAGAATATTGGGGAGTTTCAGAAATGTGATTGCATCTGGTACAAAAACAAAAGGTAATACCTTTCACCTAAGTGTTGCTAGTAAAAGTTGTCTGATTGCTCAAGTTGATGAAAGTTAGTTGTGGCATAGGAAAATGTGTCATATAAACTTTGATAATATTATCAAGATAAGTTCTACTCAGGCAGCGAGAGGTCTTCCTAAGTTGATAAAACCTACTAATACTATATGCAAGGAATGTCAGTTAGGGAAGAAAATTAGAGTTTCATTCCAAAGCAAACAACATTGTTCAACTGAAGTGTTGGAGCTTGTGCATACTGACTTGTGTGGTCCTTCTAGATTTAGAAGTTTACAAGGAGACAAGTATTTCATGTTACTTATTGATGATTATTCTAGAATGATGTGGGTTACTTAAGGGAAAAATCTAAAGCTCTAGATAAATTCAAGATTTTTAAGGCTATGGTTGAGAAAGAAATAGGTTTGAAGATTAAATGTCTAAGATTAGATAGAGGTAATGAATTCACTTCCAGTGAGTTTAATTCTTTTTGTGAAGAACATGGGATAAAGCAAAAATTATCTTCCCCACATACCCCTCAGCAAATTGGAGTTGTGGAAAGTAAGAATAGGATAATTCAAGATGTTGCTAAGACCATGATGTTGGAAGGAAATGTTTCACATATCTACTAGAGAGAAGCTATGAGTACTGTCATTTACTCTCTCAACCGAGTGCATGTCAAAGGTGATATGGGTAAGACTCCTTATGAGCTATGGTTTGGTCATAAGCCTTTTGCTAGATACTTCAAAATATTTGGGAGTAAATGCTATATCAAAAGAGATGAAGATATAGGAAAGTTTGGTGCTAGAAGTGATGAAGGAATCTTTCTTGGTTATTCTACTAAAAGTAAAGCCTACCGGTACTACAATAACAAATTGAGGAAATTAATTGAAAGTGTTGAATCCAAGGTTGATGAAGACATGGTTAGACCATCTAGAACCTATGGATATGATTCAGACAATTAGAATGACAGTTCAGATAAAGGAAAGAAATTTCAAACTCCAAATCAAGTTCAGATCATTCTGGTGAATTAGGAAAATCAAGAGGAAGGAACTAGTGAAAGTGTAGAAGTGAGATCACAAGAGCCTAAAGTTCAAGAACACCCTAAGAATCAAAGGTATGGAAGACTAAATCATTTAGAAGATCAGATTATAGGTGATAAGAACAAAGGTGTTCAAACTAGGAGAAGAATACTATTTGATTTCAAAGACTGAGCCTAATAGTGTCAATGAAGCATGCAAAGATGAACATTGGGTGGAAGAAATGAAAGAAGAAATATTGCAAATTGAGAAGAATGATACATGGATTCTTGTCCCTAGACCTAAAAAAAAAAATGTAATTGGAACTAAATGGGTCTTTCAGAACAAATTGAATGAGGAAGGTGAAGTTGTTAGAAACAAAGCAAGACTTGTGTGTAAAGGATATTCTCAAATGGAAGGAATTGAGTTTGAAGAAATTTTTACTCCTGTTGCTAGGATTGAAGCTATGAGACTATTTCTTACTTATGTTGCTTATAAAAACTTCAAGGTTTATCAGATGGATGTAAAGACGGCATTTCTAAATGGTGAACTGGAAGAAGAAGTGTATATTGAGAAACCTGGTGGATTTTAATTGACTAATCGGGGAGATATGGTTTGTCGGTTGAAGAAAGCATTGTATGGACTTAAGCAAGCCCCAAGAGCATGGTATGCTAGATTGGACAAGTATTTGTTGAAGCATTAATTTAATAAAGGTACTATTGATAGTAATTTTTATTTCAAGATTGATCATAATAAAGATTTGATTGTTGAAGTCTTTGTTGATGATATCATTTTTGGAGGAGATGATAGTTTGTGTATGAAGTTTTTTGATGAGATGCAGAGTGAGTTTGAGATGTCTATGATTGGAGAAATGAAATTATTTTTGGGATTACAAATTACTCAGCTAGATAGAGGGATCTTTATATCTCAGTCCAAGTATGTGAAAGAATTTCCAAAGAAGTTTGGTATGGAAGATTCAAATCTAGTTGGTACACCTATGGTGACTGGATGTAAGTTGACACAAGATGATGATTCTCCTAAAAAAAATTAGACTAGATATAGATCTATGATTGGTGGATTGCTCTATTTGACTCAAACTAGACCTGATATCATGAATGTTGTATGCATTGTTGCAAGATTTCAAGACAATCCTAAGGAATCTCATGTGACAATTGTGAAGAGGATTTCAGGTACTTGAAGGGGATAGTTGATTTTGGCCTATGGTATCCTAGAGAACATGACCTTACTTTGAGTGATTTTATTGATTTCGATTGGGAGGAGATGTGAATGACAGAAAGAGTACTAGTGGTGGTGCATTTTTCTTGGGAAATAAGTTGATTTCATGGTTAAGTAAGAAGTAGAATTCAATTTATTTATCTACTACAAAGGTAGAATACATTGTTGTTGCTAACAATTGTACTCAATTATTGTGGATGAATAAGATGTTCAAAGATATCAGAGTTGTGTATGATGAACCTATTGCTATATTATATGATAATTCAAGTGCAATTAACATTTCTAAGAATCTGGTGTTGCATTCACAAACCAAGCATTTATCTATCAAGTTTCACTTTTTGAGAGAGAAGGTGAGTGAAAAGGAAGTCAGATTGGAGTATGTGCCCACTAAGGAATAGATTGCAGATATATTTACCAAGCCCTTTCCTAAGGATACTTTTGAGTACCTCAAAGGGAAGCTAGGGGTGATTAGCCCTCCTAATCAGAATTAAGATGCATTGACTGTCATCAGTCTGTGCATTTCATAGTCATATCTTGTGATATGGATTGATGTTGTGGTGGCTACTACTCAAGGGGAGTAGTCAGATGTTTAGAAATGTGGTTCAGTGATTGTGTGGCAAAAGATAATGTTTATCTTTGTCATTGATATCAAAGGCGAGAAGAGTCATGTGAAAAACTATGAAAGAGTTAAGGAGAAAAGATTCAAAATCTAAGGGGGAGAAAGTGCTAAGAGAAAGTTGCATTGATGGCGTTTTTCACATCATGTGTTGCCATTGATGCCAAAGGGGGTGATTGTTGGATATTTCTAATATGTAGTTGTCATTGACGTCAACACTATTGGAATTAATGTCTTTTAAGGATGTATATGTTGAGGATATTGAGAAAATTGTAATAAAATAAGTTGTGGGTTGTCGATGGTGCAGTGAAGTTCAGCATCATGGCTAGCTCGGTAAATTGCTGATAAGAGGTTGTGGATTAAAGGGTTTTTCGACGAGTATATCTAGTTTATCCACATGAAGTTTCAGAGGTTCGCATGAAGATTTGATTGAATTATGAGTATCTGTGTTATGACAGTTGTTCTGTTGTTGTAGTTGGTGTTCCTAAAAGAAGATGATGTGATTTCTAGTAATTTGATTTGTTTTGGATGTTTCTATGGTGATTCATGATGCTTGTGGATGTTTCTAGATCATGCTCTATCTATGTTGTTGTTCTACATTGATCGTTGTCTTCACAATTGGTGATTTTCTTTTGTGAGCTCATGTTTTTCATGATCATGGCCGACAGGGTGATTATAGCATGTTACGGATCTTTGAGGTATAATTTTTTAAGGTGTTTCATGTTTGAGACATGTTATTTTGGGTCCTTACTATGTTTTGGCTGACATTGTTTTGTGTGCATTGATAATTGTTTATTGATTGGGTTGATAGTTTGAACACATTTTATATTTTGTTGGGCCAACATGTAGTTGATGTTATCCTTAGTTGTGGATATATATGATCGATTGTTTATACTATTTGAGGGTAGTGGTGTGTGATGTATGCTGAGTTTTATGTGTGAATAATGTTCTAATCTTTTGAAGGTATAAGTAAAGTGTGAAGAAGAGTGACCAGAAGAAAGTGTTTATGTGCTTAACTGGAACTATAATCAGGCATTAGAAGATGTTATTTTCTCAATTCAAAATCTTTTGGATGTAATCTGAATGTGACTGTAAGATAGTGAGTCTTCCTTTAGGCAGTAAGCTTTTTGTATTTGAGCAATGAGCTCTAGGCAGTGTTCCTGAATGCATGTGCATTCCCCACTTATAATTCTTTTATACTTTTAACAAAGTATAATCTTGTGGACTAACCTCCACCATGATTTTTCCCCTAATAGGGTTTCCATGCAAAAAATCTTGGTGTTATGTGTGTTTTTGATGTGGTGACGGTTTATTCTTTCATGTTTATTTATCAGATCTGAGAATAAGTTTAACAAGTTTAATTTTTGTGACAATTGATTCACCCCCCCTCTTAGTTGTCTACCCTTGTGTTGCCAACAGCTTAATGTGTTTTTGAGAATCAATAAGAAGTTATATGCCTTAATCTTTGTTTTTATGTTGAAACAAGGATTTTGTAAGGGAAATTTGAGTCCTAGTTGCAAGGACAGACAATAATTGGATGATTTTTTGTCAAGTTGAGGTTGTGTGGAAGTTTTGTGCTCCTGCATTGTCATCATACTATCATGTGGATTATGTCTACAACCTATTTGGGCCTTAGCTATCCAAAAATGTGTAGATGATACTATCCTCTTTTGGAAATCCTCTATTGTTGAATCAAAGAAATGCAAAACATGTCTCAATAACTACACTTCCATTTCTAGTAAATGCATAAATTAAAAGAAAAGTAGCATATACTTCTTTAACACCACTTAGGCTTTACAAACCAAGGTGATTTTTATTCTTGGCTATGATAGTGCCCCTCTCCATGTTTTTTACCTGGGTCTACCTCTAATAGTCAAAGATTTCACCCCTAACTTCTGGATTTTTTTGTTCAAAAGGCTACAAAAAAACTTGCTAGTTGGAAAGGTCCAATCCTAAGTCATGCAAGAAAATTGAAACTCCATACTACTAATCTTCAAGTTATCCATGTTTATTTCCTCTCCTTATTCAAAATGCATAGATAAATAGATGAAAAGTTAGAAAGAATTCAAAGGAATTTCCTCTGGTCTAGTATGGAGGAAAAGAAAAAGTTGGTTTTTCTTAGTTGGGATAAGGTATGCCTTCTTAAAACTAGTGGTGGTCTTGGAATTACAAAAATTCAAACTAGCAATAAATATTTTCTAGCTAAGATCGGTTGGGACCTTTTGAGGAAAAAGTACTACTCTCAATGAAAAAGACCTAAATAATATCCCCTTTATCAAGAGCATTTCCACCTCTAAACACCCACACGGGTCTTTAATTTGGAATAACATTCTTAAATCTAAGTAGTTGCTATATGGTGGCCTAAAATGGAAATTGGGGAATGGTTGTAGGATAAAATTTTGGGAAGATTCATGGATCTTGGGTCAACCCCTAAACCAAACTATGTTTAAGGATCTTTAGGGTCATGCCTCAAATTATTTTGGTTGTAGATTTGTTGATTACTTCATTAAATGCCTGAGTTCCCCAAAATGGAAAATCTTGAGATTTGTTCCAACAATAATCAAGGGTTAAGGAATAAAACTTGTTCCCTCCAAAAATCCCTTTCCTTAACTAGAATCCATATGTTCTAGAATGAGGATAGCTTCTTTTGGGACAAAGAGAGTAAATGCAACTTAACGGCCAGGACAACTTACATTCAACTATTAGAGCATGGTCCCAATGGGGGGTTATGGAAAAAAATTGGAATCAACACCTATACCCAATATTAGCTTCTTTTGATGGAAAATTTCCCATAAAAAAATCTTAACTAGGATAATTTAAGAAAGAGATTATTCCAATTTCCAAATAGATGTACTTTATGTAAAATGAATGAGGAATCAGTACCAAATTTACCATTACACTACTCTTTTTTTGAGGTGTGGGGCTATGTTCTACATAATTTTGGTGTTTGTTGGTCAATGAATGACAGTATCAAAAGTCTAGTGGAAAACTAGATCTTCCCTTTCTCTTACCCCTATCTAGGGAGCTTTGGTGAGAGGCTTGTATAATAGTTTTTGGAGCATTTGGAAGGAGAGGAATAATATGATATTCCATGATGAAGAAAATATTGTGAAATATTTTTTTGGTTTTTTTTCTAGGCTACTAAATGAGAATGTTTCTTTAAACAAATAGAAAACCTTGGGTAGGCCCCCTAATAAAGTTGACATTAATGTTTCCCATAAATGGGGCCTATATTTGAAGTTGAACTTCTTTGACAACTCTAAAATTATGGAAAGATAGAATACCAAATGGAAAACTCCACCATTGGGTTGGTGAAAACTCAACTTCGATGGGGATGCAAAATGAAACCCTAGACTAGCTAGTATTGGGTGCATTATAATAAATTTTGATGGCGAGTTTATTATTGGTCTTGTTGGCAGTATTGAGGAAGTGTCTTCTATGATAACTAAAGTTATGGCTGTGTTTGGAGGAACCAAAAATTTATTTTCATTAGAAATCAAAATAATAATGTGCAAGGGGAATCTAAAACTATCATAGATGTTGTTGAACACACAATAGAACTGAGAGGGAGAGGGGGGTGAATCAACATATATTAAAACTTAACCATTTCCACTTATAGATTAAATATCACATCATATTAATTGAAAGAAATGCATAAATGAAAAATATGCACCACACAAGGACACCAATAGTTTTACATGGAAAACCTAATGAGAGAAAAACCATAATGAGAGTTAACTCACAATATATGAAGCTCATTGCTTACAACAATTAAAATGATGCTTAAGGCTCATTGCCTTAGGACTTGCAAACTAAGGCACACAACCTTAGGGTAAGCTAATAGGACTTACTAAGACTCACTATCTCAAAGCAGGATACATAAAAATTATAATGAAAAACATGAGCATGAACTAATATGAAGAAGCATCTAACATATTTTGATGTTGCAATCCCTTTTCCGCACAATCTAAACCATCATATTGATTTCACACACTTCATCTTCAACATACTGATCAAATCAAATTTATTTGTACCTTACTTCATAAATGATTTTTTTCTTTTTTAAATATCTTCCACAACAACACACAACTCTCATTAGGTTGGCTCCAAGATGGCTTTTAAATGTAACAAATGATACAACATAGGTCAACTTCAATCTCGAGTATCATGAGGAGAACAATATTTGTAGATCAATAAATGGAATAATATGGATCAAACTCATCATAACACATTTTTCAAGGAAAAATAAATTAATTGAGATCAACTACAAAAGAAGGAAATAAGATTGTCGGCCCAAACCACATCAACACCACCAAAACCACCAATTGTTCAACTTTGCACCACTAGGGAGAAATCAAAACCTTCATGCAAACCAAGATGCAAGCATTGCAGTCCATGCACAATATCTCTTCAATCTTTTCCTAAAAATTTTTATCATATGTTGGCACAATTTAAGAAACCCACTGAATACACAGGAATAGAGCATTTTAAACAAATTGTAATAAACTATCATTTGAAAATTGATCTTACGAGCCACCAAAATTCCAAATACTACAAATTATCATGCATTTAACATTATTGATCATGTCTTCAAAACTACAAGGCCATCACTTCACTTTCGTAGAAATGTAGAGCATTCCAAGATGCTTTTATCAACACATTATTCTTCTAGAGTATAGAAAAGAAATAAATCATTTATAAATTTCATTATAGAAGGTGTAATGACTTTAATTATTGGATGACTTATCTTCACATCTCGATCATCTTATATTCTAAAGCGCAAGATAAAATCTTGCACTACGGAGGGATGCTAACCAAAATACCATGACTCTATCATAGAGTATGCACTGTGACTACCTAAGAAAAAAATTTGCAACATATCTCCATGCATGATACACAAAATAGGAATTATATCAAGGTAGAAATGCAAAAAAAGTGTACCAACCTTTGCATCACACATAGAGAATAGATATATCATCATTCATTCATCTAACTACAATGTTGACTATATCAATAGATGTCTACAAGCACTTGCACTATCTCTGAAGTATATACAAACATCAATGAAAACACATCTTGAGTTGACATCAATGATAACACATCTTTATTTGACATCAATAACAACACATATTTCCAAAAATCTCCCCCTTTCCCATTTATGGCAACATGTATTTATCTACAAGTCTTCTCTCCCCTTTTGACATCAAGGGAAAAGGTAATGATGTCTTCTATTTGTAACAACCCAAAAGCATATAAACTCCCCCTTAATATATGATTTCTATAAAAAATACTCCCCTTGAGATGGATGCCAAAAATTGATAAGTATAAATTATTTTCAATCAAAAACATATTGCACTTATCCAAAAAATTGTACAAAGATAAAATTATTTTATTTACACCTTTGTATCTTCTTCATATTCTTGTAAATTATCATAAGTTTTGTTAGATTTGTAACCCAATTTTCTTCTACTGAGGTGAGAATGTGATTCTGACATTCAAACTGCATACTTAAGTCCTCAGCCTCATCTACACTTTCTAGAGCTTTCATTTTTTGACCAACTTTTTCTACTTCATCAAGCAAGACAGATAATCAAGCAAGTCTCAATTTTATTACTTCCCTTAATTGACCAAGTTGCTTCTTTATTTTTTCTCTTTGGTCTTGAAGCAATTTCAACTAAAAATGAATATTTTCCATTTTGAGCTCTTATTGATCCATCCTTATCCTTTGAAAAATTATATGACTCAACCAATTCAGTAACCTATGACTCAATGGAGTCAATATTACCTTTGAAGTTCTTGGAGGAGCTTGGACATTTCAAATAGAATTGATAGTGTAGTGACTTCATCAACACAATTCTTGAACATTTTCAAATTTTCTTGCAACTTATTATGTTCACTAGCACACCAGTCAACCATTCTCTTATCAATTACCTTTCCCAAAGTACCTTGCTCTACTTTTTGCTCAATGTGTGAGGAATTATCATTAAAATAATCCACTAACATCTTCAATTTTTGTTTTGGAGGCAAGGAATAATCTATGTTCAACTCAAGTAAACCTTGTTGAATGATCTTCACATCATCATCAATCAATTTAGTCTTCTTCATGTATTCTTGTAAAATCTACTTCCTTGCAGAAGCATGCAAAATATCTCCAAGTTGTAATTTCTAAAGGGGAGAAATGTTTGACAAGTCAACTTGCCCTTAATGAATAGGGATTTGTAGAAGTTGGGGTGTGACCACAGTTTGAAACTACATTTACATCCCTAGTAGATCCTTGAAAGAATCTGAAGATGAAGATCCCTAACCAATATCCATAGAAGCATCTTGCTTCTCAACTATCTTTTCTTTTGTATCTTAAACATTCTTAATATTATCACTTCCTAACTTCTCCATAGGGGGAATATTATGTTCCTTACTAGAAATAGAGTTCCCCAGAGAAGAGATATTCATTTCACCTTTATCTTTTGCACCTTGTGCACCATTATTCTCTAGAGGAGAATTCTCCTCATTCTACATATCATTTTTCTCATTTTCCTCTTCTTCTTCTCTTTCCATCTCCAAATTGGAGAAACCTTCAAATCCAAATGGTCCTTGACCAAATATATTTTGCTCATTTATATTTTCTAGTGTAGGCATGGTTTCAATTTTTTGTTCATCTAAAGGAACTTGTGTACTTATTTCAAAATTAGTATCATGTATTTATGAGGTACTTTTGAATCAATAATCATCTTATCCTTCTTCATTTCTTTGAGAATTTTGGTTTTCTTTTCTTCTATTTCTTTCTCCATCCTTTCTATCTCTTCTTTATCTTTAACCATTAGAGAGTTTATCCTTTGTTTGATTTTGAATTCTTGTGCTTGATACTGAGATAATTTGACACTTTCTTCATGAGAAATGGATATACCAACCTTCTCTAATGCTTTTTGCCTCATCTTGGTTTCTTCTACAACAACTTCATTCCTTTTGTTACTTAGTATATCTACCAAACTTTTTGAAAGTTAATCAATGATTTCATTTAGATCCATATTAAAGTTGTTCATATACATAACTATCACCTTTTCAATTGTGGTTTTATCAAAAAGGGGCATCTCATCATAAAGAGAAACAACTTATTTCAATTCATCATACTATAAAATTTCATTGATAGTAGCCTCAAGTTGTAGAGGCACATGTTTAGGTGTTTCTGGAGGAGCCTTCTTTGTTTTCTTTACTTCTTCCTTTTCTTCTTATTTAAATTTTTCTTCTTCTTCTCCTTGACTTGTTCTCTACTTTCTTCTCCTCAATACATAATATTTCATTTCTTCATCGTCACCTTCCTCATCATCATCCATATTCACAAAATTAATATTCCCCATTTTTTCCATCTGTTTAGTTCTTGGCTTCTTCCTTTCTATTTTCTTGGTTTGTATTGGTACTTCAGTTGCATCTCTTCTTTTGTTGGGAGGTGTTTGATTAGGTTTGGAAGCTATGGAAGTGGCAAAGGTAAATCTACTTTTCACTCTAGTATTAGAGGCTTGAGATGCTTTTGCAAGACCCTTGAGAGATCAAAACACCTTTCACAACTCAAACACCATCTTTCCAACACTCTTCTCCACCTTTTCTTCTACCTTCTTCTTGATTTTATTGTTGGTTATTTTATCATATGTTCCAAACCTCTCAACAATGGGTTCCTTAGGTTTGCTGAGAAAGATGTTAGTAGATGCAACCCAGTCATGTTCAAAGACCTCATAGGACAACTTTTTATCCATGACATTCTTGTCTCAACCACTTCCATTTAGAAATTGTATTTATCTACCGTAAAACAAATTTAATTATTATATCTTTCCACAACTTGTGAGGGTATCATATCCCTCTTCTACATTTCATTTTGAAATGTTTTGAAGAAACCCCATAATATTGTGTCATACTATTTAGTATCTAGAAAGCTATGCATGTGATCCCTAATCTAATTTGCAACATGAATTTTCTTTCCCAAAACCACATACTTCAATCCAAGAATTTCCCTTAAGAAATATAACATAAGAAAAATAATCAAAGTGCATACTATAAATTATATCATGAACCCTTGGTTTTCTGTAAATTTTCTAGCAATTGTTACCACAAAATCTCACAAAGGCCATAATATTTTCCTTCCTTCACCATCTAATGATGAAGATGGTGGTGGTGGTAGAAAACCTATCTCTATTTCCATAGTAAACCTTATATGTAATGTCTATCTTGGCATACCAGACCACTAAGTCAGAAATATCATCCAAAGTTAGGGTTCTTTTGTCGAATTTAGCTCTGGTAAGCTTCATAATTTATTCATTCTTCATGGCCTTTAGTGCCAGAACAAGTCTAGAAGAGAACAATCTAGTCAAAACCTTAATGGATTCCTTTTTGAGTAGGTGGGGTTGATCAAGCTAAAATTTGTCTTCATGAATCTAGCTCAAGGTAATTTTGATCCATTCATCTAAGAAGAAAAACTAGGAAAACGCTTCCACACATCCAAACCCTTTGCTTCCACATTTTCATATTCTAGTTTGAGCTGAAAATCATCACCCAAGAGATGATTGTACCTGAAATCTTCCATCTTCAAATGATTGAACTCACTCAGCTAAGAGTGAATATAGATGTAGATGTCTTTAGAGTAAACCACATTGATCGAAACATGAGAGAATGCTCCATGTTTGGAAGTCACAGTAGATATGTATGAATGTTTCTTGAATTTTGGCCTTCACTTCTCAACAACATCAATGAAAATTGGTGTAGCTATGATAGCACTTTCTAAATACCAAGAAAACCAAAGAAATACCTATAAATTACTGTCCTTAGGTTTTGCATACAAATTGTTGAAAACCTTCTTCACTTCCTTAGCTCTTGCATATACTTGATATATTTTGAATGAAATCAATTTTGATAAAATAGGAACTAAATATGCTTCACGCCAACCCTAGTTTCTCTGCATTAAATATAATTCTTAGTACATGACACTAGTAGTTTTTCATCATCTGAGATACCACATAGATCCATAATATTTTAGCACACTTCTACAAAGAGTGTATTTTCCCTGGAATCTTGAGCAAACATGTCCATGTCACCAATAACCATTATGTTCAAGTCTTCAAAATCTAATATTTTATAGGGGTTTAAAAAAATTGCAATTGTAACTCCCCCTAAGCCAATACTTTCTTTTCAATTACTAAAGGATCCATCTGCACCAAAATGAGGTACAAATTCATTCTTTGTTTCACTTTCTTCCTTCTCATTCCATACTTTTTTCATTTCCTTCTTTTGTTGACCAATGTCATATTTCTTTTGAGGAGAAAAAGATATTGCATTTTTTCCCTTGTAGAACCTTGCAATGTGTCATGGTTTATTGCAATTGTAGTAGGTGATACTAACTTATGAAGCATAATTACTTCTTATCATATTGGAGCTACAATAAACAACCCTACATCCAAACATGTTACATGCATAGTAATAACCATAGAAGGATTAAGAATTCATAGCATTAATATTCCTTATTATTTTACTTCTACATTCATTAGCCTTATGAGAAAATTTATTGCAATAATGGCACCAACCATAAAATGATTGAGATTTCATAGAATTGTAGCTTGGAGGCCTAAATGAATTTTGACTAATCTTGCTTATACACTCAATTTCCTTATGACCAAACTTATTACAGGCATAACAGTTACCATTGAACCTGATGAGAGCAGTTTGTTTAGGGGTAGGCTTTTTGAAGTTCCTTTTCTTGTTTCAAAAAGGAATGAATCCTCCTTCTTTCTTATTTTATTGATTTATCTTTGCATCTCCAGAGGATGTCTCCTTAGGTTTTTCAATATAGGTTTTCTCATCCCTTGTTTTAGGGATTCCTTCTGCAAATTATCATATAGGTTTGTAGATGCATTGTTCATAGGAATTTTCCATTTTTCAAAACCAAGTTCAGATTTCTCTTTAGATGGCTTTTGAGAGTTAATCAACTCATCAAGAATTTTAGAACCTCCATTTTTATTTTTAAATTCTTTTCTTGGAGATACAATCTCTTCCTCAAGTTTTGAGCATTCAGTACTTTTATTATTGAGCTTATTATTAAAATAATCTTCAATCCTCTTGCCTTATTCAACTTTACTTTTCAAATCAAATATCACAACTTCTTTGATTTAAATCTCACAGTCATTTCCTCCTTCTATTTGAGCTTTTAGTTTTCCAATTTCTTCTTTTGATTCTTTATCTTTTTCCCTCAATTTGTCAATTGTCTCCTTTCATTTTTCAAACATGCACTCATATTTGATATTTTTCAATCTTTCTTCATCAAGATATTCAAGATTGGATCAAAGTTCTCCTTCAAAATCTACTCCACAAACATTTTGATTGATGTCCCAACCTTCAGGTTCCAATGACTACAGATTCAGTTTTAGAATAAACATATCATTGATCTTTGCTACTAACCCTATGTGTTTAAGAGCAAGGTCAACCTCATCTATTACACTTCTCAAAGGAACTTGGCTCAGATACCAATTTTTTAACACACAATTGAGCTAAGAGGGGGGGTGAATCAAAATATATTAAAAATTAACCATTTCCATTTATAGATTAAATATCACATCACCTGAACTGAAATAATTGCAAAAATGAAAAACATGTACCACATAAGGACACCAATATTTTGACATGGAAAACCCAATGCAAGAAAAACCATGGTGAGATTTAACTCACAATATATGAAGCTCACTGCTTACAAGAATGGAAATGATGTTTAAGAATCACTACCTCATGATTCCAGACTAAGGCATACAACCTTAGGGAAAGATACTAGGACCTATTGAGACTCACTATCTCAAAGCAGGATACATAATAGTTACAATGAAAAATACGAACATGAACTATTGTGAAGAAGCATCCAACATATGTTGATGTTGTAGTCCCTTTTTCACACAATATAAACCATCATACTAATTTTCCACACTTCATCTTCAACATACTGCTCAAATCATAATTATTTGTACCTTACTTTACAAATGATTTTTTTTCTTCTATAAATATCCTCCACAACAACACACAACTCTCATTATGTTGGCTCCAAGATAAATTTTAAATGAAATAAATGACACAACATAGGTTTCACACCTCATTGTGTGTTTACCTATTTAATATTACATATGTGAATGTATTTGGAATTCTGATTGGATATATATATATATATATATATATATATATACATGTGTGTGTGTGTGATTGTAATTTGTTTTTAGAAAAGTATGAATGAATTTTTATTTCATTTGATGTTAGTGGAATGGAAATATGGAATGTATGGTTATTGATTTTATATCATAACTATAGAAAGTATAATGCAAATGTTTGTTTTGATGAACAACTAACTACCATGAAAATGTGTTAAGTTGGATAAAAGTTCAAAATTAATCCTTTGGAAGCGAGGGGAAGTATCACTCAGGATAAGAACTTGGTGAAGCAACTGGTAACAAAACTGATGCAGGAGCATCCTTGGTTCTTGGAAATCTTGCATCAACCAAAAATATTTTCCTTTCAGTTTTGTTCTTGATTTGTTCTTTCTTAATTCATGCTGGTGGATCTGTCATATTTGCTCACCAAACCCTGTGGATATCTATGTACATCATGGACATGCTCATTTTCTTTATTCCAAGATTTGAGTGAGATTGGATCATTTTCTGGCATGTTATCATTTTTAGATTTCATGACAGTTTCTTGAACTGGCACTGGAATAGTTTTCAATCCTAGCAACTAATATGATCGATCATGGATTGTTCTCATGACTTTTCGATCTTAACATTGTGATTTTAAATGTTATTTGGAATGTCCCCGACCTTCATTATAGGTCCACACTTTTCCTTATGCACCCATTGATGGAGTAATTCAATTTGAGGCTGACCAATTCATGTGCACATTAAATTTTCTTTCCTTGGAGAATTTGATAATCTTTTCCCAACAAAAATGTTTCCAGAATTGTGAAAATAGTATAAAGCTTGTAATAAATCATTAGAATAGGTAGTGAAGAATAGATAGAGAATTTTGGATTAGATTGAAATATTTTGCTTGCATATAGGAGTATATTGGAATATTGTATTTCTAAACATGGTGTATCAAGCCTGTGAGCAGAATCTGTAAGCTCGGATGTTGTCAGCCGAATGTAACTAAGATTTCCACTAATGAGAATGTTTTAATCTGCATTTTCCTCCATATTATGTGTTGCTTTCATTGTGTTACTCCTACTACATGGTATGAATTGTTCTCATTGAGGACCCTCCTACTGTGGCTACACCAGATTGGTATCAGAGAAAGTTTTGATCCCTGAGAGGTCAACAAAATTTGCAAAGTCTTGTAAAAGATTTGTTGTGGGGTGGTGGATTGAGTATCTGACCTGCAGCTACAGAGGACTGTTGTAAAGATGGCTGGAAGAAGAAATGTTAGAGGAAATGGAGCGCGCAGAAATGCAGACCAAGCTATAATGGAGATGCTAAGAGGAATTGCTACTAGATTAGATGCAATTGAAACGACCCAGAGAAGAGGTCGACCAGTTGATGATGTGAGTGATGAAGAGGTAGAAGTTCAAGAAGAAGGAGGAAGAGAAGAGTAACCTAGCCTAGATTAGGGAGAAGAGAGGTTCATAAGACCCCTAACTAGAGAAAATATGATGCCACATTTCAATCCACCAGATTATACTAGTAAGTTGGATTTAGAAGAATTGCTTGATTGGATTACAAAGATGAAAAAATATTTTGAATTTGAAGGTACCACTGAAGATAAGAATGTGAAATTTGCTTGTACAAAGTTGAGAGGACATGCATCCATTTGGTGGGAACATTTGTAGATAGATAGACAAAGAAGAGGGAAAGAAAAGATAAAATCTTGGGATCGGATGGTGAATAAGTTGAAGACAAAGTTTATTCCTACAGACTATCAGATTAGTTTGTTCCGAAAATTGAAAAATTTGAAGTAGAAAGATTCAAGTGTGATAGAGTATATTGAGGAGTTCTATAAGTTGAATATCAGATCTGGACATTCAAAGGATGAGATGGAGCAAGTAGCTAGATATGTGAATGGTTTGAGGTCATCTATATGGGATGAGATTAGTTTGATCAAGTTGCAGAATGTTGAAGAGGCATATCAGTGTGCTCTAAAAGCATAAGAGAAGCTAAATAAGAGACATGAGTAGAGATAGAGAGGAAGAGGTGGAATATTTCAAAGAGGAAGAATTTTTGTTGGAGGACGAAGAGGCTCTTTTACATATCAGAACAAAGATGAGGAGATTAGTAAGAATGATAATGCATATCAGAAAAATGATGGTAACTCATACAAAAGAGGAGGATATGGTGGTTACCAGAATGAAGGATATAGAAGCGATGATAGAGGACAAGAGAAAAGGGTATTCATAGGAACTTGTTATAAATGTGGTGGAGAACATAGAGCATTTGAATGTAATCAGGGAGAGACAAGCAAAAAGATAGAGAATAACAGAAGAATAGCCTTTGTTGAGAAAGATCATGCTAGATCCTCTAACAAACTGGAAGAAGGAGAAGTGTTGGTGAATAGAAGAGTAATATGTTAGAGTGAGTTGGAGCAGGAACCGTTGCAGAGGAAGAATTTGTTCCAAACAAGATGCAAGGTAGTTGGTAAATGTTGGAAGGTGATAGTTGACAATGGAAGTTCTAAGAACTTGGTTTCTAAAGAGATGGTGACTAAGTTGAAGTTGGAAAGATTGAAGCACCTGAAGCCCTATCATATAGCATGGATACAAGATGAACATAGGATTCTAGTAAGTGAACAATGTTTGGTGAAATTGAAGATAGGAAAATATCATGATGAATTCTTGTGTGATATCATGCCTATGGATATATGTCATATTTTGTTGGGAAGGCCTCAACAATATGATAGATAGGCTATTCATGATGGAAAGAAGAATATATATACTATTGTTGCTAATGGGATGAAGCGGATTTTGTTGCCATTAGAATATTTTCCTACAATTGAGGTTTGTATGAATGATAGGGTTTGTTTGGTTGATGGAAGAAGATTCCTTGATGGATTAAGACATGAGAATATGTGTTATGCCTTAGTTCCTAAGAAGGATAAAGACTTGAAGCATGTGGAAGAACAACTAGAAGAGATAAAGGAGTTGCTGATAGAATATGAGATCATTTCAAACAATGTACCTAATGGATTACCACCTATGAGGAGTATTAGTCATTGCATGGATTTGATTCCTAGAGCTAGTTTACCTAATAAAGCAACACACCAGATGACACCGACAAAGAATGAAGAGTTGAATAGACAAGTAAAAGAATTATTGAGAAAGGTTTTGATCAGACAAAGCTTAAGCCCTTGTGTAGTACCTGTTGTATTGGCACCTAAGAAGGATGGAGAATGGAGAATGTGTACAAATTCAAGAGCCATAAATAAGATCACAGTGAAGTATTGATTTCTTTTACCCTGGATGGATGACATTATGGATTGTTTGAGTGGATCCAAATACTTTACAAAGATAGATTTGAAGAGTGGATATCATCATATCAAAATAAGAGAACGGGATGAGTGGAAAACAACATTTAAGACAAATGAAGGATTATACGAGTGGTTGGTGATGCCTTTTGGATTGAAAAATGCACCGAGTACTTTCATGATATTGATGAATGAGGTATTGAAGAAATTCTTAAGTAAGTTTGTGATTGTTTACTTGGATGATATCTTGATTTTCAGTAAGAGTAGAGAAGAACATTTGTTGCATATCAAACAAGTTTTGTAGAGGTTGAGAGAGGAGCAGTTGTTGATAAACATTAAGAAATGTAGTTTCATGAAGGAGAAACTGGTATATCTAGGATTTGTGATATTTGTGGAAGGATTGAAGATGGATCCTGAGAAGGTTAGAGAAATTGTTGAGTGTCCTACACCTGAAAGCATTGGAGAGGTAAGATCTTTTCATAGCTTGGCTAGTTTCTATCGAAAGTTCATTAGGAATTTTTGTTCTATTTGTAGCCCTATGATAGAAACAATGAGAGGAGATAGAAAGGATTTTAGATGGACATTTAGAGCAAATCGAAGTTTTGAATTGTTGAAACAGAAGGTAACTAAGTAGCCTATGTTGGATTTACTGGATTTCACTAAGGTATTTCAAGTAGATTGTGATGCAAGTGGGAATGCAATTGGAGCAGTGTTGAATCAAGAAGGAAGACCTATAGCTTATTTTAGTGAGAAGTTGAATGATGCTAGGAGAAGATATTCAGTGTATGATTAGGAATTTTATGCTATAATTCAAGCCTTGAAGAAGTGGAGACATCATTTGTTGCCTAAGGAGTTTGTGTTGTATACGGATCATCAAGAATTGCAATATTTGAACAGTCAAGGTAAATTGAATCAGAGACACATGAGATGGGTGGAATTCTTGTAGAGCTATACTTTTGTTTTGAAGCATAGGAGTGGAAAGTCAAATAGAGTTGATGATGCATTGAGCAGGAGAAGGAATTTGCTGACAAAAATGAGAGTGGAGGTATTAGGCTTTGATGAGTTGAAGAACTTGTATGAGGAAGACCCATATTTTGCAGAACCTTGAAAGATTGTAAGGAACCAATTTTGGAGGATAGAAGCTAGTGGTTGGATTATTTCATTCAAGAGGATATGTTGTTAAGAGGTGATCAGTTGTGTATACCTCAAAGTTCAATGAGGGAAAACTTGGTGAAAAAAAATCATAGTGGAGGATTGGCATGACATTTTGGAATTGATAAGACAGTAGCGTTGGTGAGTGAGAATTACTTTTGGCCACAGATTCATAAGGATGTTAGGAGATTTGTGCAGAGTTGTAGAGTTTTTCAAGTTGCAAAGGGGAATAGTCAGAATGTTGGATTGTATAAGCCTTTGGAAGTACTGAAGAGACCTTGGGAGGACATAAGCATGGATTTCATACTTGGATTGCAGAAGACACAAAGAGGTAATGATTTTGTATTTGTGGTGGTATACAGATTTTCTAAGATGGCACATTTCATACCTTGTAAGAATACAATAGATGCAGTACATGTAGCAGATTTTTTTTTCAAAGATGTGGTTAGATTGCATGGATTACCTAGGAGTATTGTTTCAGACAGAGATGTAAAGTTTGTTGGTTACTTTTGGAGGACACTTTGGAAAAAGTTGAAGACAAATTTGAAGTTCAGTTCTACATTTCACCCACAGACTAATGGACAAATAGAAGTAGTGAACAAAAGTTTGGAGAACTTTCTGATATGTTTGGCTGGAGAGAAGACCGAAAATTGGGATTTAGTCCTTGCACAAGCATAATTTGCTTACAATAATTCAGTGAACAAGAGTACAAGAAAGACACCTTTTGAGTTTGTTACTAGAGTTCACCCTAGAGGTATATCGTAGTTAAGAGACATCAGTATGGAAGATAACAGGAGTGCAGAAGTAGAGGAATTTGTAGAACATATGAAGAAAGTACATACTCAAGTGAAACAACAATTGGAAGACATGAACTAGAAGTATAAGGAGAAAGCAGATGAAAAGAGGAGACATAAGGAGTTCAAAGTTAGAGATGAAGTGATGGTATATTTAAGGAAGGAAATATTTCTAGTTGGGACATACAACAAGCTGAAGATGAGGAAGTTTGGACCTTGTAGGATCTTGAAGAAGTTTTATTTAGGAAATGCATATGAAGTGGAGTTATCGGATGGTATGGGTATATCACCTATATTCAACATTGGAGACCTACACCAGTATTACGAAGCAGAATTCAGTGAAAGCAGTACAGTGGAATTGGAGAATTAGTTTCATAAATAATAGCCAGATGAGATTGAGGAGGTTTTGGATATCAGAGATGGGAGAAAGACTCATGGAATACAATATAAAGAATATCTTGTGAAGTAGAGAGGTAGACCAATGGAGGATTCTTCATGGATTTCTCAGGCTAAGGCAAACCACTTTGGTTTTCCTTTGGCTCCATCAAAGTGAGGGACTCACTTTCAATTAACACTGGATGTCTAATGCAAGAGCATCCTTGGTTCTTGGCAATCTTGCATCAACCAAAAATATTTTCCTTTCAGTTTTGTTCTTGATTTGTTCTTTCTCAGTTCGTGTTGGTGGATCCATCATATTTGCTCACTAGACCCTATAGATCTCTACACACATCATGGACATGTTCATTTTCCCTATTCCAATATTTGAGTGAGATTGGATCATTTTTTGGAATGTTATCGATTCTAGATTTCATGATAGTTTCTTGAACCGGCATCAAAATAGTTTTCAAGCCTAGCAGATAATCTTATCATTTGTGGATCGTTTCCATGATTTGCAGATCTTAATGGTGTGATTTTAAATGTTCTTTAGAGTGTCCCCAACCTTCATTACAGGTCCACACTTCGCCTTATGCACCTATTGGTGGAGTAATTCAATTTGAGGCCGACCTATTCATGTGCATGTTACATTTTCTTTCCTTAGAGAATGTGATAATCTTTGGTTGACGTGGATGTTTCCAAAATTGTGAAAATAGTATAAAGCTTGTAATAGATCATTAGAATAGGAAATGAAGAATAGATAGAGAAGTTTGGGTTAGATTGTAATATTTTTCTCGCATATAGGAGCATATTGGAATATTGTATTTATGAACATGTTGTATCAGGCCTGCGAGCCGAATCTGTAAGCCCGGATGTTGTCGGCCGAATGTAACTAAGATTTCTATTAATGAGAATGTTTTAATCTGCATTTTCCTCCATATTCCATGTTGCTTTCATTGTGTTACTCTTGTTGCATGTCCAAATTGTTCTCATTGAGGACCCTCCTACCATGGCTACACCAAAAACCTAATTGAGCTTATACACACTTACTAATAGAGTGGTTGATTCAAGTCATAGTGTTTGGGAATTGGTAAGATATCCTTTAGCTTGATATTTTTACATTAGGAAGGATCTTGATTACTATTAGGAGTATTCTTGGATTATGTTTAATTCTTGGTGTATGCAAGTATTTCTTTATATTACTATTCTTGATTGATGATATGTACATATGATGAATGTATATATATGTATACATATGTATGTGAACAATAATCCATATGCATTAACACATACATGAGAGTACATAAGTAGATGCACCTATGCACACTTATGGATGGGTTTCTTATGAGCATGGTGATATCAAGAGGACAATGTGACATGTATGTATATATATACATCATATGTATATGTGCCTATCAATAAGATAGTAATTGTTTATGGATGTGATCATGTAATCATATATATATATATGTATATATATATATATATATATATATATATATATATATACATATACATATATATATATATACATATACATATATATATATACATATACATATATATGTATATATATATGTATATATATGTATATATATATATACATATACATATACATATGTATACATGTATCAATATACACGTATGTAATGACAAATGTAAATTTCCATACGGATATGTCAACAAATGTATACATATTTATTTTCCAATGAATATATATATCCATATATATATAACATTGAATGCTATTTATCAATATATATATATGCACACACACAGATATATATATGTGTGTGTGTGTGTATGTATATATATTTTTATATATATTATGTGCATATTAAAGGCCAATTCATATAAAATATGCTATGTCAATTAAATGTAAAATACATTGCAATATGTAATAAGTGCTTAAGTGAATATGAAAGTGCATTTATCATTCAAGATAAAGTACAAAGGAAATATGTGACATTAAAGTTTGTTGTGTAAAAGATAATGAAACAAAAATTAAAGAGCAACACATATCATGGAGGCAACGTACCAAGTTAAATTGCAATATAAATGATAAAAGGTCAAACCAAGTTATGTGTCATCTACCAATTTTGTACTAAGTCAACTGAGTATGTGCAGCTAATATATGATTCACCATTTCCATTAATAAACTATGGGCTTGAGAATAGGGAATGTGTTGCAAACTTGGTACCATATTATGAATTCTCTTATTACTTTAGAATTCCATCTTGCTTGGAAATTAATTTTTTGTATAAGGCATGTGCTTTATGAATTTATCAAACTTGTTGTATCAACCATTTGATCCATTTGCTATATAGTTTTGATGACTAAAATGATAGGAGTCTGCCACCTTTCTACTGGAAAGATCAGTTGAATATTTTTGGCTAAGAAGTGGCATACTTTGAACCTTGTTTTTAGCCTTGAGAATTTGGTTTTTGGGTATAAATATAGACTGAACCCACCTCATTTCATACACTTTTCATTTGCAGCATTACGTTGCTCCATTTCTATTGTATTTTTTCATTGAGTGTCTCTTAGTTTGTTGAGAGCTTTTGTGAGGAATTTTTTAGTGAGATTAGTTAAGTGAGGTTGGTTGCTAAGTTGATATGAAGAGGAGGCCAAGCTATGAATTCCAAGAGTTGATTGGATTAAGTGATTGAAAGCCATGGAATTCTATTCTTATTCTTTTTTTTCTTTAAATCTAAAGGATTGTTTGCTTTGTATGTTTGTTTTGGAAATGAACTAGTTTTCTTGGAATAGAGTAATAGTCTAATTGTTTGTAAAAGAGGAAATGTCTTGTTGATTTTATTTCCATATATTTGTTTGTATTTACTCCATATTAAGGAGTGTTTGATTGGCATCTATAGTATTATATACTAGGAATGACAAATTGGAAATAGCTTGATAAGTTATTTTATGTAAAGATGTTTTGTGGATTAGAAAGCTTGTGAGTTATACCTAGGGTTAGGTTATCCATTGAAGGGGGGTAACTTATGCTTTTATTTATGTTATTTGGTAGAGATTCCATTATGAATTGGGAAAAGGGAATAGGTCAAATCAGAGGTTGATGTTTACCTATTGAAGGTTTACCTCTCCATAGATATAATGGTCTTACTAGAATGATCTAGGGTAGTGTGTGTGAATAGAATGAATGTCACTTGAAGTACTGAGTGAGAATACTTTGGCCAAAGTAGTGTGTTTGCCTTTGGCTCCACTGCTAGTTCACTATTTTTTTTTTTATGCATGCTAGATCAAGATTGTAAGGTCTACAAGTTCTAGTTATGTGGGGAACAACACTAAGCTCATTAAGGTTAAAGTTACAAGGTTTTTTCACCAATCTCTTTGTTGAAAGGTAGGGCCATATATCCAATGATAGATGTGTGGGGGACCACATATG
Source organism: Sequoia sempervirens (assembly GCA_007258455.2). Lineage (NCBI taxonomy): Eukaryota > Viridiplantae > Streptophyta > Pinopsida > Cupressales > Cupressaceae > Sequoia > Sequoia sempervirens. The sequence goes on from VDFB02047230.1 coordinate 272,232,068, forward strand.
AGTCTATGGTTGGTGGAAAAGCACTTGAGTGATGCTTCTTCTCCTCAGTTGGTGATCAAGTTCTGTAGAATATTCCTAGACCATTTGTATCTATTGCTTGAATCTTGGCTGAGCTATGTATTTAATTGTTTGGAATCTTGGAAATTTTGTAACATGATGATTAAAGTATTGAAAATGAAATCAATAAATGGAATTTTTTATGATATTTATGTTCATTCTTTCTCTCCTTAGAATTTTTTTTTTTGCAATGGTTTGGAACACAGTTTATTTACTTGAAAGTGAAAACTTAGTAAATTTATTTGCATGAAAAATTGGCATGTTACACGTGGTACCAAAGCTACTAGGTTTTGCTCTAGAACCTATGTTCTCATCATACTTTCCATCCAACATTAAATAAGACTAATGTTTTGAATTCTTGTGTGGGAATGGTGTGTCTCAAGTTAACTACAAGAAAGTCAGTAATCGGTAACAAGTGCTACCTAAAAGCCAAGAAGGAAAAAGAGGCCATTGTTCGTACGATAGAGGGTACCAACTATGATAATGTTTTTTGGTTAAGTGATACTAAAACCTTTAGTCACACTCTTTCTCAGATTAGTGAAGTAAAGAGAAGGTTGAAGGAGGAAGCCAATTTCAGCTATCTACCTCTAGTTTCACCAACAAAATCTGATTCCTTGTCACTTTCTAGGGATATGCCCTCGAAAGGGAATGTCAATCTAGCATTCATATTTAGAGAGAGTTCTTCCATTGTCGGAAGTGATTGTAATTTCCTCAAGTCATGAATCGGATGGTTATGTGCCTCACAACTATGTATCGGATGATAAATCTGAAGGTTATGTTGGGACTTAAAATTTCATGCAAATTTTAGGTCCCCATATTCAAAAAAATGATTTTAACACTCAGGAGTACAGTTAAAAAATCTGCTCGAATGGCTTACTTTGAAAAATCATAGAACAAAGTTAGTTCAGTTTCAAGCGAAATCACTTTGCAGACATGTTCATCTATCATATGGGGAGTATCTCTACAAGTTTTTCAGCTTCATTCAATTTGATTTAACAAAATTTCAAAGTGACAAGTTGAAGGGTTTTTGAGAAAATCTGTTGTTAGCATAGTGAAATATGTTAAAGTGGCCCACTTTGAAGGTAAATAGTAAGCAAATGGATAATGATCGTGATAAAATGATTGGTTCTTTCGATTCTCTACACCAAAATCTACTTCCATGTCAATTTTTAGGGCTTCAAGACATCATTTGATATTTTTCCAAGATCAAATCCAAATGTATTTTACACAGTTTGGGAACTGCATTTCCAGAACAACTACAACATGGTCAACTTTGATGTTTGATATTTCATGAATGAAGATGATTGGTGAAAAAATATCTTGCACACATGTTCACATGCCTAAATGAGATAATCTCCAAATTTATAGCTTCTCAAGATCACATTTGATATTTTTTCAAAAAAGGCAAATGGAGGGTTTCAATTGAGCTTGACAGTGGTAATTTTCAGAAAATGCTAAGTAGGAAACTTTGGGAGTTTATAGTTTGCAATTCTGACAACTTCATGCCAAATCATTTTACGAGCATACTCTCCTATCACAACTCAACATGTATGTTCATTTTCATGGTCATTAGAGGAGTTCCAATATGCTTTTTAATTGTTTTACAACTACTCCTGGGCTAGTTTGGTGCCCCAAAAAAATTGCAAATTTTGAAATTATGAGGGTGACCCAATTGATGTTTTTGCCTCAAATGTTTCCAATTTCAATTTCGTTTGATGATGAGCTCATTTGGTGCATTAAATTAAAAATTCATTTTTCTCACTACATGCTCTAGCAGGGTCAGTTTACAAAGGAAGTACTTCGATTTGGCAAGTTGTTTGAAATTCGTCAGAAACCCACTTCCAAAATAATTGATCACGGTCCCTTACAAATTTTTTTGGCTCTAGGATGCTACATGTGCCTTCGGTGGAATTACTCTATTTTCTCAATAGCCGAAATTAAAATTTTCCTATGTGCTAAAGTTTGAGAGGCATAATTTAAAAAAAAAACATTTGATATGTTTTAAAATAAATTTGGGGTAGTTTTAAAACAAATTTAGCACCCTCCAATTACATGTTACTCTTTTATGTTGGTGTAGCAATACAAAGGTTTTTAGCTTCACTCTTCCAAAGCAAAACGTATTGTTGATGAGTTTTGTCAGGCAATATCAAAATCAATGAATAAACATTATGGTATCACATTCCCAAATCCCATGGAAGAAGGATTTTTGTAGTGGCTAATTACAAAAAAAAAATCACATAGGGAAGAATAGATTTTATGTGTGAAAAGGAGTGGCAAGATGAAGATCAAGCTAAGACCAAGCATCAAAAGAAGACTTTTAAAAAATTAATTGACATTGCCTATTACTCCAGTGATTGCATATGTTGACAATGATGGTGATATTGAGTTCTTGATCTTGATATAAGATGAATGAAATGAACCAGATAGTTGGATCTTAAAAATATTGTGCCCATATTTGTTTGTCTTTTACAATGGTTGTAATGGCTCATGGAATTTAAAGAAGCGGTATTTGAGAAGCATGAGACAAACACACGGATAACTCCAGGTATTTCCCACACACCCACAAACAACCCAATAGAAAACCCTAAAATGAATATTGCATCGGTGAGAGAATGGTGGTCGGAGTGAATATTTACCGACTATGTTAGTCATGCCGATGAAAACACATCGGTGAAAGAAGTGAAATCAATGGAAGAATTGAAAGTCCCCTCCATAATGCATGTTACGTCGAAAGTTTGAAGGTGAATACAAGTAATTAAAATACTATTGGTGTATTTTGGGTAAAAATAAAGAAAGATTTAAATATGAAACTGGGTACTTATTGATTAAAGATGAAGACATAAAGTATTTTCTTTAGTAAATACTTTCACCGAGATATCAAATGTTTGCACTAAAGGGAGTTATAAGGTAAACAATTATTTTACCCACAAAAGCATATTGGGTAAAATTTATAAAATATTTGTACAGGGAGTTGAGATATTTTCACCAACAGGATATATCATTATTTTACCCAAAGGAATGATTGAAATTGGGTGAAATATTTCAATCAAGCAAAATAAACTAGAATATTTTTCACCAACGGAATTACAAGAGTGAATAAATTGTTATTACAAGGGTGTATTTTATTGGGTAAAAATACTAACGGAGATTTAAAGTAATAATCATGGTGTGATTGTTTTAATAAAATAAAGTTGCAATCTTGATTTTTCACTGAGAGGTTATTCAAATTACAAATGTTTTTACTGAGTAAAACATTCTTTAGGGAGTTGAAAATCATTTGAAGAGTCACGGAGGGGGTAATTATTTTACCCAAGGATTATTTTATTAAATTGAATTAACCAGAGATTTTCCAACAAAAGGATTAGTGAAAATTGTTAAGATCTCAAAAGTATTGTGAAATGATGATTATTATTCACGAAGACACAAGGATGAAGATTAAAATATTTAATTTTCCGATAAGGAAACTAATTAAATATTTTATTTTGCTGAGAACAATTATAAATAAATATCATGTTGTACATTGTAAAATCTTTTCAAATTATGTAATGGAGAAGAATGCATAAATTTGGTGATCCAATTATGGTGTCAGTTGTTTGTTGAATTTCTTTGAAAATATTATTTGGTTGTCTCCAAGGTTGTCACTTATTGATTATTTAAATTGAAATATCAAGGATATTCTTCAATTTATCAAAGCACACTTGCTACTCTTGTGTGGTTCAGTTAATTGGTTCCTGCAAGACAGGATTAAATCCTTCTAATTAATCACAGTAATCTAGAAAAGGACATTTGGATTATTAAGAAGAATCTGATAATTACACTCTTGCCTGTTTATACAAGTTATAAACATAAAAGTGCCAAACAATTTGAATTGTATCCAGAAATAGGACACAAATATTATTTACCTCTTGACTCCATTAGCCCAACAGAAGTAGGCACTGGTCACACCATCCACATCTTAGAATTCTATAAAATCTTTGTTCAAAAGGATTCACATCTCAAGTTTAATATTAGGAGTAGGAGTAGTCTGTAAGCTTTTATCTATTACATTTGTGCCATCGTAATAGATCCATCAAATCAATCAAGTCGCATCATTTAAGTCTGCTTCATTCTTATAGGTATACCCGCCTAGGTCTAGCATCACCTGAAGAGAAGAAGGTTTAAACCATTTTGACCTTGTCTATTACCCTAAAACGTATCAAGAGATTGGCAACCTCTTGAGGTATTTTACCTGCATTTTTGAGAGCTAACAGGTTATTATCCATTTTGGGATAGATATGAACAAATAAGAGATGAACAAAAATTTGTAGGGTATACCCCATTAAGTTATGTGTCAGAGAGTGAATCTGAGGAATACTCTCCACTTGACTATCTGAATAGTCACTCTATGTAATTAAAAGGATTTTGAGATCCTCAAAAATAATAAAATCATGTGTTTATCAAAAGCTTGTGCTCAAATCTTATGTGAAATTTATTTTATGTGAAAATGAATGCTCATTTAAATTTTATCCATAAGATAGTAAGAACATGATTGAATCTAATAATGAACCTTTAGGCATAACCATTTTCTTGCAAATATGGTGAGAACTAGGACCAATCCTAGAGGGAGTCATGAAGTTGGGAAAGGTTTGGTGGGTAATAAAGCTAAATTGGATCAAATTATGGCTATCATTCATGAAACCAATGCAAGGTTGGGGAATCTTGAGCAGGAAGTAAGGGTAAAGGATAGTAGAGTAGTAAGTTCCAAATAATGAGGATGAGGGAGAAAATTCTCATGACCATGATCAAACCCACAAAAATGAGAAAGAGAAGTCACCCTCTCTATCTAAAGGAACTAGTAGGAAGCATATGGCTACTAAAATTTCTTGGGATGTGAGGAAAATAACCCCACCCAAATTTGAAGGTAGCACCAGCGGGGAAGAAGTTGAGGTATGGTTGATCCAAATGGAGAAATTTTTTGAGATCTGAAACTATTTTGAAGTCATGAAAGCAACATGGGAAGCCTATCAGTTAGTAGGTGAAGCCTCTAACTAGTGGATGAACAAAAAAATGGAACTTGGTATCAATTCTCTGAAACTTACATGGAATGAGTTTGTGGGAATATTGTAAAAAAGATGGTTACCTCAACTCTTTTTTGACTAGAAAATCACTGATTTTCAAAATATGAAATAGGGTGAGATGTCAATAAATGAGTACTAGGAAAATTTTACCTGTTTGTTATGTTATGTACCAATGTATCAGAAGGATGAACAATTTCGCATAAGAAAATTCATCATGGAGCTTAATAATCAAATTGGGGGTGACATAGATGTTCATGGTCCAACCACTATGGATCTAGTGTATGAGAAAGCTATTAAGTAGGAGTAGAAGCTCAAAGCCATCTCAATCCGTGAAGAAAATAGGAATTGTAAGAAGTTTGTAGGAGCTCAAGTTAAACCAACTCTAAGGAAGTTTGAAGGGGTGCAAGATTTTTAGAAGTAAGGGGATAAGGGATTCTGAAATAATGGGAGAGAATCAAGGAAGGAATGCAAAAGGAATAATTTCAATGGTGGCAATGTGAACAATGTTGGAAGTAATACTAGTAAACCTAGTGAACCTACAAGGAAGAAAGAACTAGAAATGGAATGCTTCACATGTGGAGGGGACCATTATGCATCGAATTGTCCCAACAAGTCTTGTAGGTCATGACCGTATGGAAATCCACTTCCTTCCTAGCAAGTGGCATTCCAATAGAAGATTCATGTTGCTTTGGAAAATCATCAAGCGGAGTATCAAGTTACTCCAGTGGAGACTCTAGCTATTTTGTGTGGCTTACCCATTTCCATACTTATAGATACTAGAGCTACTAGAAATTTTGTTTCACCTAGAATAGCAAAGCAAATATCTAGGAAAGCTAGTTACATGGCAAAGTCATGGGTTGTAGAATATGCAAATCAGACAAGAGAAATGGTGGAACAATGTTTGCTCAAAGCTAGGATTGAGCTACCTTTTTTTTCTATGGACGTAAACCTATATGTAGCACCCTTAGGATCCTATGACATTATCCTAGAAATTAATAGGATCTAGAAGCATAAGGCCAAGGTAGACTGTCATTCCAAAACTATAGTGATTGGATGATTTAGGTAACCAAGTAATGCTGCCAGGGATACCTAGGGAAGTCAAGTTACGTCAAATTTGTGTTATGGAAATGCTTACGACTAAGAAGAAAGGATGTAATATTTTTTCAATAAAGATGGAAAATCTTGAAGAATATAAGGAAATAGATTCACAAGATGGTATGGTCAACTATGGATCAGAAGATAACCAAGAGATGGAAGAAGGTGAAATGATGGAAACAGGAGAGACAGATATGGAAAGATATCCTATCTTGCAAAATTTTGTGGACCTGTTTCTAGAAGAATTACCTGGACTACCACCTAAAAGGATTTTTGATTTCTCCATTGAGATAGTGCCAAGATTGGAACCTGTTTCCAAAGTTCCTTATAGAATGAAAACAATAGAGTTAATGTAGCTTAAGGAAAAATTAGATGAATTATTATCTAAGGGATTGATAAGACCAAGTGTATCACCCTGGGGAGCACTAGTAATCTTTGTGAAGAAGAAGGATGGTACATTGTGGTTGTGCATATATTATCAAATGCTTAACAAAGCTGTAGTAAAGAACAAGTATCTATTTCCATACATTGATGACCTTTTTGATAAAATGCAAGGAGTTGTTGTGTTCTAAGATTCATCTACAATTTGGATACTACTAGTTAAGAATCAAAGATGAAGATATCTTGAAGACTAATTTTAAAACAAGGTATGGGAATTATGAGTTTACAATCTTTCCCTTTGGACTAACTAATGCACTGAAATCATTTATGAATCTAATGAAACAACGTGTTTAGGGATTGCCTAGATAATTTTATTTTAGTTTTCCTTCATGATATCCTAATCTATTCAAAGAATGAGGAGAATCATTGCAAGCATCTGGAGTTCGTTCTAATATGACTAAGAGAACATAAGTTGTATGGGAAACTCTCTAAATGTACTTTCTAACAAAATAAAGTGTAGTACCTAGGACATGTGATATTGAACGAAGGTAGCTTAGTTGATCTAGCCAAGATCAAAGCAGTGCTAGAATGGCCAGTACCTAAAAATGTATCTAAAGTAAGAAGTTTTATGGGTTTGGTGGGATATTATAGGAAATTTGTTGCAAAATTCTCCAAGATAGATTTTTCAATTACTTCTTTGCAGAGAAAAAAGAAGAATTTTGAGTGGACAGAAAAATGCCAAGCAACATTTGATCTACTTAAAGAGAAGTTAACTACTACTCCAATTTTGAAAGTACCAGATCCTTATGGTGACTTCACAGTTATCATGGATGCATCGGGAGAAGGCTTAGGTGGAGTTTTAATGCAAGATGGGAAAGTAATTTCTTATGAATCAAAGAAGCTGAAACCCTATGAGAAAAATTATGCATCACATGATTTAGAGTTAGAAGTAGTGGTTCATGCATTACAAATGTGGAGGAATTACTTGTTAGGGAAACCCTTTGAGATGAAAACCAAAAATCATAGGTTGAAGTATCTATTCACTTAGCCTAATCTGAATGCACAATAGAGAAGATGGTTGGAATTAATAGTTGATTATGACTTCAATATCAGCTATATCTAAGGAAAAGAAAATCAGGTTGTTGATGCCTTAAGTTGTAGAAGACATATTGCCTCAATAGTGAAAATCCAAACCAATTTTAAAGGTCAAGTATTGCAGAAATGTAAGGAGGGTGAGTAATATTTGCAAGTTAAGAAAGCACTCACAAATAATCCACAAGATGCAAGTTATGAAGGATTTCATTTTGAACCCAATGGATTGCTTAGGTAGAAGGGAAGGATGTATGTGCCTGACTTTGAAGAATTGAAAAATCTTGTGTGGAAAGAATTTCATCAAGCATTGTACTCAAGACATCCTAGTGTGACAAAAATGTTGGTTGATGTGAATCCATTATACTTTTGGAAAGGGATGAAAGGAGACAATGCTATATTTGTGGCTAAATCCTTGGAATGTCAAAGGGTAAAAGTGAAACATCATCCTACTGTAGGCTTACTATATCCACATGATATTCTAGAGAGTAAGTGGCAAGTCATTAGTATGGACTTTTTGTAAGGATTGCCTATGTCAAGGAATAAGCTCAACACCATTTTAGTAGTTGTAGACAAGCTTACTAAGGTAGCACATTTCATACCTAGGAATTTAACTGATGGAGCTCATTTCATAGCTCAAAAATCCGTACAAGAGGTGTTTAGACTACATGGAATTACTGAGAATATTATCTCAAATAGAGATGCATGTGTGACCTCAAGGTTTTGGCAGACCTTATTTTCTATTCTTGAGACTCAACTAAATATAAGTTCAACATATCATCTAGAAAAAATGGACAAACAGAAAGGGTGAATCAATTACTTGAAGACCTACTAAGAATGTATTGCAAGGACCAACAATACAAGTGGGAGGATTACTTTCCTTTAGTGGATTTTTCTTATAACAATTCCTACCATTCTACAATAAAGATGGCCCCTTTTGAAGCATTATATGGTCAAAAGTATCGAACCCCAATAAGACTTGAGGATAGGTTGAGTCGTGAGCCTAAGATGTTAGCTGAAATGGAGGAACAAGTTAAGGTTATCAAGCAAAGGTTGGTTGAAGCCAATGATAGGCATAAAAGCTATGCAGATGCAAAGAGAGTACCCAAGAATTTTGCAATAGGTGATAAGGTGTTGTTAAGGGTAAAATTGCATAAAAGTTCCATCAAGTTTGGGAAGTCATCCAAACTAGATCCACGTTATGTGGAACTCTTAACAATAAGATTTGCACCCTGTTGAAACTAAAAGTTCAGCAACCTATTGACACATGGAAATGTTTCGAGTTGTGGGTAACTCTTTGCAAGGATGAATCTCCAGAGTGAGCTGGTTCTCCTAATGATGATCCTATTCTAAATATTTTTCAAGAAAAGGGATAGAGAAGGATAACTAAAATTAAAACTTATGATTTAAGATGATTTTTAGAACTTTATGATAACTTAATGATGACTCTAGTTCCTCTCACAAACAACTTTCATAAAATCGCAATATCTCACAACCTCTCATGAACTATTAACACAAATAATTTGCATGAAGATTTGATTTTAAACACAACATGCAACCTGTATTCAATGAAATTTTTGCACTAAAATTGCAACTCTATGACATAATAAGGATTCTACAAGCAAAAATCACAATACAACATCAAACTAAAACTACAAAAGGCACCAAATTGAAAAATAGGAGTGTTGTTTTATTCAATTGAAGGAGTTTTCCAAAATCTGAAACTGAGTACAAAGGAAGTTTACAAGCTCAAAAATGTCTATGAGAGCAAGAAACTAAAATATAAAGTAGAAAAACACTAAGTTTTTCACAAGATATACCTCCAAAACCCTAATCTAAGATCAAGAAGAAAGCTCAAGGAAAGGTATAAAAAATTGCCTCAAAAGTCTACACAAAAGTAGAAAAAACACACTTTTTGCAAATACATATTGAAAAGCTCCTCAAAATAGGCCAAATCTACTTTTAAAGCCAAAAAAACACCTTATCTCTCCATCCAAAAATTCAAATCCGACCAAGGAAGAAAAACAATAACAATCTGCTAAAAATGGCAAAGAACAAAACAAGTTGTTTTATTCTCGATTTACATAGCTTGCAGATTTAATTATTCTCTCAATTTGACTCAATTTTTTGAAACCTAAATATTTTTTGGAAATCCTTTGCAAAAAATCACAACCTTATTTCTCCATTTACAATATTGATTTTCTCAAAAAATCATAAAAACTACAAGGATTATTTCTTCTCATCATACCCTAATTGATTTCTTTAAAATCAATTAAAAAAACAATGTCAAGGTACATTCATTTACAATTGATTTCTATAAAATCAATTAAAAATAAAGCCTAAGTCATAATAGGAATATTATTTCACTAAGGTAAGATAATTAAAAAAACAAAACTTAGGGCTTTAGGCTTTGAAACGCCATACCAAGTGCCTATTCCAAAACCTAGGTAAACATATCAATAGAAATGTTGGAAAGGCTCAACCTAAGGAATGAGTGACCATGGCATTAATTTTGAGCTTCATCTTTTAAAAAACATTGACAAAATTCCTAAGTCGAAATAGGGAAAAGTGAAACCCTCAAGACAAAACAAAGAGATCCCTTAGATTTTGCATCATTTGCAAAAATGACTTTTGATAATAAGAGCTTTGCACAAGCCATCGTCATGTGAGCTAGGGTTTCAGCTTGAGAGCTTGGAAACTTCTGATATTTGCCTCCAACTTGGTTGACCTCCTCTTTGTGGCAATGTTAAGCTAACTTCTGTCATTTTCATAACTTCTCCATTGTGTTTTTGAAAGGAAAAATGGCCATGAGGCTGCAACTAGTCTACTTTTGATGCATTCTTTACTTTGTGCTTGTTTTTTAATGTCTCCATTTGGCCGCCATATGTGAGCTCAACTTGGGAAACTTCTTCTAGATCTTTCAAAGCTTGATTTTGGTTTCTCTCACAATGAAATGGGTAGGTGAATGTCTCTCCTTCACCATGAATTTCACTCTTAAATAGTTCAACTAGAGCTTAGTTTCAAGAAAAAAAATGTATAAATCTGTCTCACAAGTCATGGCCATGATACGTCTCTATTCAGATTTTGTATGGAAACCTTAAGTTTTTGGGTGCCATGCTTTGTATTTTTTCTTTACTTGAAGCATCTTCAGATCTGATGAAAACAAAATGGAATTATTCCCTTCTGTGAAATGGTGACCATTTTAAGAGCCAAAATCTCTCTCCAGGCCACGGCCACTCATGCTCAAACTGGGCATTTGGGAACCTTTCTAGGCTCAACCCATGAAAGCATTGTAATGTCCTTTGTATTCTGAAACCAAAACTTGATGTGGGTAAACTGTATTTGAAGAAAATAATGCTTATTCGGAATCTTTCAAGCTTGATCATGAAAGCATTGTATAAATCTTTTGTATTTTATCAAAACCCCACATGGGTAGGTTGGAAATTGAAAGGAAACCATGTTTATCTATCTGGAGCTCAACCCATGGTGATTCTCTACCTTCTTTTTCATTTTCTTATAAAACCCTCACATGGGTATCTCTAAAAATTGTAGTATATGTATTTTGATTCAAAACCCCAATGTGGGTATTCTGAAAAAAAAAAAACAAAAATTTGTATTTGGTCATGTACTCAAAATTTGGGCTTGACCCACCATGATTTTCCACTTCTTTTTGTGGCTTTTTTATAAAACCCTTCATGGGTAAATGATATTATGAAGGAAATACATTTCTTTACTCTTTTGTTGGAAACCCTATGTGGGTAAGTTGAAAATAGTGAAAATCTGTTTATTTTGCTACACATTCAAATTTTGAAAATAACCCACTATGGTATTAATTCTGCATTCGCGAAATCCCATGTGGGTATTTCTAAAACTTGAATAAACTTATTATTCTTGCTCTCTATGTAAGAAAGGCTTCATATTTTCACCCATATTTCTAGTCTACTACATCTTCTTTTGACTGAAACCCTAGCTTGCGAGTATCTCTGCCACCATTTGATTACAAGGCTAAAAACCCTTGCACTATCATACTAAATAAAATATTGTACTTGTGGGTTATAATTAATTTGAAATGAATACAACCTTTTCCTGTAGGTTGATAACCAACCATGGATAACCTATTTTTTCAAGAGGACAAAACTCCTAATTTATGTGCATTAATCTTATAATTAAGTCCTCACAGTTGTAGCTTCACATCAGTCTATTGATTCTACACACTTCCTGTAGCTTTTACTTGCAAATACTTGAAATATATGATAACTCTAGATGAATTCTTGTACTGTTTATGCATTAATGAAAAGCTTCAGTATATGGAACACATTTCTCTTAAATAACACCATCCTACACACAAAAATTTCTTTGATTGGCACCCTTAGATGTTTGCTTGCTCAATCTATTATGCCTTCACTCAAATCTTTTAACAACTTTGTTTATTCTGGAAATGCCTTCTACATATTGTAATTCTTATCAAACATGTTCATGTCCATATGCCTCGATCTCATACAACGATACTTAGAAGGCATACCTTGGTTGGTGAAAGTGGATGCATAACTTCATTTGCAATACACATCAAACAATAGAAAATCCTTTGTATTGTTTACTCCACTTAATTCAACACAATGAAAACCCTAAGGGTTGAAAAACCTAAAGCTTCCTCCATGCTTGACTGTCCTTTAAATATATTCTCTTCTTCCTGGCACTCTTCATGCATCTTTATGTTCCATTATGAAAAAAAAATTATGCCTTGCTCTCTTCCCAAATGGAAATCTAAAATAGTGCTCTTTGTTGAGGCATTATGTATGCATGTTCACTATCATTGCTATGATTTGCAATTATGAAAATGATGTATTCTAGTTGAATTGATTAAGCTCATTTAAACCTATTGTTCACCTGTAGCTTTCAGGAAGCAAACGTGATTGTTATGAGTGAACAATTGGCTTAATAACTTGATGGATGAACTTTGTTTTACTCTTTTAGTTGTATATTTCCTTTCTTGATGAACATGATGATTGTTAGAAACCAAGATCTGAAATGCAAACCAGGAAATAACTTTCCACAGAAGAGAAAAATAGAAAAGGAAGAGAGTTTGCATAAAAACATGAAAAATGATATATTCAAAGTACAATAATACAAGAGAAGATGCTTGCTTATAAAAGCAAGCATGCAAAACCTAATCTTAGCTTGAGCAAAAAGCTAACTCAATAAGATAAGGATGATAATAATAAACCTACGAATTAAAATAATGCCTAAGTTATGCAAGGTGTAATAAAATAATTACACCAACACCCCCCCATAAGTGCAACTTAGGGAGAAGTAGATTATTATGCAAATGATATGAGATGGGTCTCGGCAACAAAGGCTTGATCAAGTACCCATTTACAAATGCAAAGAGAAAGAGGAAAACCCCCCCTTCAAAGAGATGAACTATTGCAAAGAATCATTGGAAGAACTCTGATGAAGCAACACTGGAACTCCAAATACGACAAGCAAGGAAAGATACTTCTATCTACAAAAAACCAAAATGGAATTATAATAATGCGACAACAAACCTGATGCCAAGGAACACTGGAAACTCACATACTAGAACAACCCTGGAATTTGTAAGCAATAGTAGATGAAAATGAACCCATAATGATAACAAAATTTGGAAGTTGTCTCTCGATGCCAATGTCAAACTGAAACTAAAACTGCCCTATAAGACGAGTACCATCAAAATTCTAGAGCATTAACCATAAAAACATGGCCCTTAAACTAAGAAGGATTTGAACCAATGCAGATCAATAACCATAAACTCCCAATCTAAAGTGTGAACCGATGCAAACCAAAAATGTTTCCAGCTAAGCAAGAAAGAGGCCAAAAGAAACAACAAGAAACCAGATATAACCCATGTCAGTTGTCATCAAAACAAGATGAGATCAAAGTGCATGCACACTCTAATAAGATTATTATGCAAAGAAACCCCCCTTGATAGAACTTTATCTCAGTTCATTTCTTACAATAACCCAATGATTGTAAAAGGAGAAAATGCAAAACATGTATAAACTACAGAGAAAATGCAAACCTAGTGCATGAAAACAAAAATGAGTGCATGCACAAACCAATGTTCACATCTGCCTTCATGATGAAAAATCTTCAAATTTGATTTCTGAAAAATATGTTTATAATGGGTAGACAAAAATAGAAACCCAGAAATCATTTTTTGATCTAGCAAGTAGAAGATGAAGAAATAAATTTTTTAAACCTTTAGCCAGGAGAAAAAAATGACACGCGATAATTTTTGTGCAGCTGTTTTCTTCAAATCCGTGAAAGAAATCAAAAAAATGAAAGATACCCAGATCGGATTTCGACCCTAGCTACAAAACCCAGAAATCATTTTTCCTACAACTAAGTGAAAGCTGGATTTATGAAGCAAAACTAAAAAAGGCTCCAATAAAAATGGCTTTCATCAAACCTCAATCTTTTCCAGTGCTTTGAATCAAATGGAAAAACTCGATTTGATCCAAAATATTGCATAAATATAATCAAAGAGAAAAACCCTTGAGGGACCTTGAACGAACTCTACAATGATTTTCTCAAAAATCTGAGAAGGGGTTGCAAATCAAGGCTCTAATACCATGTTAGAAACCAAGATCTGAAATGCAAACCAGGAAATAACCTTCCGCAAAAGAGAAAAATAGAAAAAGTAGAGAGTTTGCATAAAAACATGCAAAATGATATATTTGAAGTACAATAATACAAGAGAAGATGCTTGCTTATAAAAGCAAGCATGCAAAACCCTAATCTTAGCTTGAGCAAAAAGCTAGCTCAATAAGATAAGGATGATAATAATAAACCTACAAATTAAAATAATGCCTAAGTAAAGTTATGCAAGGTGTAATAAAATAATTACACCAACAATGATTGCACTCCTCTTAACCCCATCTATAATGTATAAGGGACAGCATGCCAAACTCTACCCTTGTGGGAGCCTATTTTTTCCCACATGCTTGGTCTTCAAAAGATAATCAGCTACATGACTTTTCCTATGCCTGCACAAGGAAACAAACGATTTTAGCATAAAAAACAATATGTGATGGTGATGTTTCTCTTTTCAGTTCATCTTTTTGTTCCTTCCTTTAGTTGATTCCATGCATTTCAAAGAGTGAATTAGATGTCTGTTGGTAGAGCTTGTAGTATAACTCATAACCAGAGCTCTTAATTAACACCCCTCTCAATCTCTTGTCGGCACACCCAGGAGCAGAAGTAGGATGGAGCAAGCAGCAAGCGTCTCAACCGAAGATGAAGAATCAGGCAATGATGGAATGTCTTATGCTATCTGCTTTCATTTCTTTTACCTTCAGCTGTATAGTTTACTTTCTGCGATGAATGGAATTAGCTAAAACCATGGCTTGTGTGGATATTTAAATTTTGCTCTTTCATTTCCATTCTGAAAGAAAAGCATTGAAATACAATGTTGTACTTGTCATTTGTATTCTTGCAATCAAATGAACATATTGTAATGCGAATCATTTCATGAAATAAATGAAAGCATTTTCTTATGCTTTATCATTTGTATATTCAATTATGTTCTCCATTTGATTTTGCAAAAAACATGAGTAATACTTCTGAAACTCAATTTTCTAAAACACTTGCATAACTGTCACTTGATAAATAATGAATAACTTGGTGCAAACAACACTTAAGCATATGCAAAAATAACTGTAATTTTCACTTTAAGATATAGCAATATTTAATCCAACTCCACCAATTGAGCTGGAGCAAAAAATTGGTAACAGGAACCTTTTGAGATTCTCGAGGAAGTGAGTCTTGTAGCTTACCAAATTGTGTTGCCACTAGCTCTTGCCCAAATGCATAACGTATCTCACCTTTCTTACCTAAAGAAGTATATGCCAAGAGATAATCATGTAATTGTTTGGAATGCTTTACAAGTACAGGACCCTAGAGTGGTAACAATCAAGTCTATCAAGGTGCTCAGAACACGTAAGCTTTGCTTGCATAATAGGGAGGTTCTGAAGTGCAAATTCCAGTGGGACCAGTATGTAGAAGATTCTGCCACTTGGGAAGACTATGTTAAAATAAAACAAAAATTTCCACATGTTTTATGTGCTTTTGAAAATGTCTGAAAAATAATGTTTTGTTTGCTATATTTAGTTTATGTTTGCTACATAAAATCATCGAGGACAATGATTCACAAGGGGGGAATATGTCACACCCCATTGTGCATTTACCTATTTACTATTACTAAGTTAAGGTAAATATTGCATATGTGAATGTACTTGGAATTCTAATTAGATATATATATATATGTGTGTGTGTGTGTGATTGTACTTTGTTGTTAGAAAAGTATGAATGAATGTTTATTTCATTTGATGTTAATGGAATGGAAATCTAGAATGTATGGTTATTGATTTTATATTCTAACTATGGAAAGTATAATGCAATTTTTTGTTTTGATGAATCGCTAACTACCATGAAAATGTGTTAAGTTGGATGCAGGTTCAAAATTAATGCTCTAGAAGTAGGGGGAAGTATCACTCAGGAGAATAACTTGGTGAAGCAACTGGTAATGAAACCTAATTGAGCTTATACACACATACTCACTAATAGAATGGTTGAGTCAACTCATAGTGTTTGGGAATCGATAAGATATCCTTTAGCTTGATTTGTTTGCATTAGGAAGGATCTTGATTATTGTTAGGAATTTCTTGGATTATGTTTAGTACTTGGTGTATGCGAGTACTTATTTATATTAATATGCTTGATTGATGAGATGTACATACAATGAATGTATATATATGTATACATATGCATGTCAATGATAATCCATATACATGAAGGAACACATACATGAGAGTACATAAGTAGACGTACCTATGCACGCTTATGGACAGGTTGCTTATGAGAATGGTGATATCGAGAGGACAATGTGACATGTATGTATGTGTATATATATATACACACACACAACATATCTATATGTTCCTATCAATAAGATAGTAATTTTTTATGGGTGTGATTGTGTAATAAAATGTATATATATAAGATATATACATATATACATATAAGTATATATATATAAATGATAAGGTATATGGAATGATAACTTGATCTTATTCATTTGAATATCAAATGTATACATATTTATTTGCCAAGGAATATATATAAATAAATATATATATAATAGAATATATATAGCATTAAATTTTATTTATCAATATATATATATACATATATGTATGTATGTATATATATTTATATATATTATGCACGTATTAAAGGCCAATTCATATAAAATATGCTATGGTCAATGAAATGTAAAATGCAACACAATATGTAATAAGTGCTTAAGTGAATATTAAAGTGCATTTATCATTCAAGATAAAGTGCAAAGGAAATACGTGAGATTAAATTATGTTGTGTAAAAGATAATGAAACAAAAATTAAGGAGCAACACATCATGGAGGCAACGTACCAAGTCAAACTACAAAAAAAATCATAAGAGGTTGAACCAAGTTATATTTCACCTACCAATTTTGGACTAAGTTGATTGAGTATGTACAACTAATATATGATTGACTGTTTCCACTAATAAACCACAGGCTTGAGAATAGGGAATGTGTTGCAAACTTGGCGGCATATTATGAATTGTCTTATTACTTTAGAAGTCTATCTTGCCTGGAAACCAATTTTTTGTATAAGGCATGTGCTTTATAAATTTGTTAAACTTGTTGTCACAAGCATTTGATCCATTTGATGTATAGTTTTGATGACTGAATTGATAGGAGTCTGCCACCTTTCTACTAGCAATCTGAGTCAAATTTTTTTGGCTAAGAAGTGGCATGGTTTGAATCTTGTTTTTAGCCTTGAGAAGTTGGTTTTTGCGTATAAATATAGGGTGATCCCACCTCATTTCATACACTTTTCATTTACAACATTACACTGCTCCATTTCTGTTGTAGTTTTTCATTTAGTGTTTCTTAGTTTGTTGAGAGTTTTTGTGAGGAAGTTTTTAGTGAGATTAGTTAAGTGAGGTTGGTTGCTAAGTTGATATTAAGAGGAGGCCAAGCTAGGAATTTGAAGATTCGATTCGATTAAGTGATTGACAAGCATGGAATTCAATTCTTATTTTGTTTTTCCTTTAAATTTGAAATATTGTTTGCTTTGTATGTTTGTTTTGGAAGTGCACTAGTTTGCTTGGAATAGAGTAATAGTCTAATTTCTTGTAAAAGAGGAAAGCTATTGTTGATTTGATTTCCATATAAGTGTTTGTATTTACTCCATATTAAGGAGTGTTTGATTGATGTCTATGGTATTATATACTAGGAATGACGAATTGGATATAGCTTGATAAGTTATTTTACATAAAGATTTTTTGTGGATTAGAAAGCTTATGAGTTATACCTAGGGTTAGGTTATCCATTGAAGGGGGGTAACTAATGCTTTTGTTTATGTTATTTGGTAGAGATTTTATTATGAATTGGGAAAAGGGAATAGGTCAAATTAGAGGTTAATGCTTACCTATTGAAGGTTTACCTATGCATATATACAATGGTCTAAGTAGAATGAGCTAGGGTAGTGTATGTGAATAGGATGACTGTCATTGGAAGTACTGAGTGAGAATACTTTGGCCAAATTAGTGTGTTTTCCTTTGGCTCCACTGTCATTTCACCATGTTCCCTTTTATGCATGCTAGATTAGGATTGTAAGTTGTACACATTCTAGTTATGTAGGGCACAAAACTAAGCTCATTAAGGTTAAAGTTATGAGGTTTCATCACCAATCTCTTCATCAAAGGGTGGGGCCATCTATCCAATGATAGATTTGCAAGGGACTTCATATGAGTCCATGGTTGGTAGAAAAGTGCTTGAGTGATGCTTCTGCTCCTCAATTGGCGATCATTTTTTGTAGAAGATTCCTGGACCATCTATATCTATTGTTTGAAGCTTGGTTGAGCTATGTATGTAATTGTTTACAATGTTGGAAATATTGTAACATGATGATTAAAGTATTGAAAATGAAATCAATAAATGGAATTTGTTATGACATTTATGTTCATTCTTTCTCTCCTTAGAATTTTTTTTTTTGCAATGGTTTGGAACATAGTTTATTTACTTGAAAAGGAAACATAGGAAATTTACTTGCATGAACAATTGGCATGCTACAATAGGTTAGCTTCAATCCCATGTATCATGAGGAGGAAAAGAGTTACAAATTATCACATGAAATAATATGGCTCAAACTCATCATAACACATTTTCCAAGGAAAAATTAATTAATCGGGATCAACCGTAGATGAAGGAAACAAGTTTGTTGAGACCCAAACTACATCAACACCACCAAAACTACCAACTATTCAACTTTTCACCACTAGGGAGAAACCAAAACCTTCATGCAAACCAAGATGCAAGCATTGTATTTCATGCACAATATCTCTTCAACCTTTCTTGGAATGTTTGATCATCATATGTTGGCCCAATTGAAGAAACCCATTGAATACATAAGAACAAAACATTTCAACAAAACTATATCATTCATTTGAAAATTGACCTTGCATACAATCAAAAAATAGATGTTGTAAAGTAGTGTGCATTTAACATTATTGATCATGTCTTCAAAATCAAAAGGCTATCACTTCACTTGAGAAGAAATGTGGAGCTCCAACACACCTTTATCACCACATTATTCTATGAGATTATAGATTGGAACTCTGTCACTTATAAATTTAATTGTAGAAGGTGTAATGAATTGAATTCCTGGATATAACACCTTCACATCTCGACCATCTTATATTTTGAACCACAAAAAAAATCTTGCACTATGCAAGGATGCTAACCAAAATACCATGACTCTATCATAGAGTATGCACTGTGACTGCCTTAACAAAAATTTTGCAACATATCTCCATGTGCAGTACACAAAATATGGATGATATCAAGGTAGGAATGCAAAAAAGTTGTACAAACCTCCACATCACACATAGACAACAAACAAATCATCATTCATTCATCTAACTACATTGTTGACTATATCAATGGATGTCTCAACACTTGCACTATATCTAGAGTATATACAAACTTCATGACACACACTTGACATCAATGATAACACATCTTGAGTTGAAATCAATGAAAACACATATTTCCAAAAGTTTTCAAAGGTAAAGGTGTAAAAGGATGGTATTGTTTTGATATTATCTTTGATATTTGAAATATCATTGAATTTTGAGAGCATAAATATTTTTCATATTATAGAGAAGGTAATAGGGTGGTGGGTACCATGGAAAACTTAGGGATATCCTTGGATCCAACTAGATATTGCAAAGACTAAAAAAAAATTCTACCAATGAAAGTTAAAGATTTAATCCTACATGATCAAAATACCAACATCCAACATGGTGAGTGCTCGAATTGAATTCTTAAGTGTAATCTTATTACTTAATTCTATCAAATTCCCTAATCTAATAGGTAAGTTGATGTGGAATGGGATTTTAAAAAGAGAATGAACATGTGCAACTTGAGGCCCACTATCTTAATTCCTAGCCAGCATGGGGCTCCTTTTAATAATCTTAATTTGATCATCATTAGCTTTAGTGGGTAGGAGAAAAATTAGGAAACCCATGTTTTGAGGTTGATGATGATTATTCACAATTCAAATTTTGCATGTTGGGTTATAATTGTCAGCCCTCCTCACATGATGTCCTTAGATAATTTTAAGATATGCTACTACAAAGATAGGTATATAGAAAGGACTACTGGCACACGAGGAATTGTAACCACATTTAATCATTTACAATAGAAGTCTTGATGCGTCATGATAATGTCCTATTTCCTTGTTGAAGTCACATACTTTTATCTTTATTTTTTTCTAAACTTTGATACATTACCAAACTTTTTATATAACCTTAAACAGTTTAAGCATTTTAAGTTGAAACATGTTATATTAATATGTATGTGTATGAGTTATGAAAGTTCATGAGTTTAGTAGGATTTTATGTTTAATTAGTTAAACAATGAAAATGCCTTGAAGAAAAAAGACTAACATTTGGAACAAGAAACTTGTTAACCCATAACAATGGGATTCTCAACCCATAGCATAAGGATTACAGTTCAATGAAAAGAAGTCAATCTATTGTAGCACAATCACTTTTAGAAGAAGAAGGAGGCGGTCATTTAAGGATCAAATCATGGATGATCGAGCATCACTCTTATATTTTAATAAGACAAGAAGGAAAAGTTTTTCCCCAATAGGAATATGAATTATAACAAAAAATGCTCTGACTGGGCATGTTTTATATTATAACGGTTAATCTTGTTTGAGTACAGAGTACTTGTTTGATTTATATACTCCTATTTTGATAGATATTATTTTTGTTTTAAAAACTCAATCCTCTTCCTATTCTTGAGGAAGAGTTTACATCTTCTTTAAGTTCATTTTTAGTTCACAAATAATTGGACTCCCTCGCGGACCTTATATAGTGGGGTACCCTATCGAGGAGAAGATCTATATCATATAGGTGTTATATTGAATAAGATTTTTTTGTTAGATTATGCTCAACAATTTTGTGTATGATTAGAATGCAATAAAGAAGAAATTCCTTGATAACATGTTTTTTTGAGTGAGTGATTAGAGATATTTTATGGATGCAACAACTCAAGCAAGGGACACTTGAGGTATTATTGAACCTCCTTAATTTAGATTGGTAGATTAGATTATAAATTGTAAGTTTAATTGATAGTTTTCAGTTCATGTGATTATGAATTATGCATTATAAATTTTGAGTTAGAATTTGTAGTTGATACTATGTTCAGTACTCCATAGGTTAATTGTTGAAGAAAACTAAGAGGCGGGGTGAATCAATTGTAGCAAATTAAAGCATCAAAACCCTCAACAGTAATCAAATCCACATGCACTCATCAAACCCTTATTTTTTTAATGTAATTAAACATTAAATGCAAATAATAGAAACTTAAATAACAACACCATACACAAGAGAAGACCAAATTTACATGGAAAACCAAATGAGGGAAAAAACATGGTGAGGATTAGCTAACAATATAAGTAATTTCAAAACCAGTACAAGGGCTCACTACTAGAATAGGACACACTATCTAAAAAGGCTCACTGCCATAGAAAGAACACAAGAATATAGAAGAGAAATGTTACACAAAGAACAAAATCTCAATGCACTAAGGAATCAACCACAAACACTCCAACACTTTTGCAATCTTGCATAAAAGATATTGAGCACCTTTAGCTCACTACTTTCAGGAATCCAACACTTGAAATTTGTACTGCTCTACTCAAATTCACATCACACATCACTCACATTGATATTGCATCTATCTTGCTTCTCTCTTACATATCACAACAACATTACTCTTATTTATATCAAATTCAACCTCACAAACCTTCTCTAATGTCACAAACCATCTATTAAACTTACAAATTCAAAATAGGTTGGCACCTAAACATTCCTGTGGTGGATAAGAATGAAGGCGACCCATATAAATCCTTAATTAGGACCCAAATAGATCCCAACACATCTCAACATGCTTTCATAATCCTCACATGTAGTGTTACCACAAGTTAGGCCAATACCCGTGCTAAACACCATAAACATTAAGTACATACTTCCTTAAATCAATCCAAAACTTTCAGACAACAAAATTAACTTAAACATGATTTAAAATAATCTTCTAACCACCTGAGATTCATCAAACACTTCAACAAAACTTGCATCTTACAAATACTTCAGCTTGGGACAACTGGTAAACCTTATTTGCACATTGATTCCTAAAACACACATTGTAATATACCAAATCAAGTGAAACCTTGAATTATGAAAGATATGAACATTATAAGAAACTTCCCAAATACACAAAACCTAAATCCAAACTATAGATAAACATAGAGCAAGTACATTTATCCCAGGCTATAGAAAACATCACTAAAAAACTAGTTCACACACTAGTGAAAATATCTCTTTGTACAACGATCTAGAAACCAAAGTTCCAAATATAGCAACCTCTAAAAACCTCTAACAACATATCAGATCTACATATGCATAGCCTCACCAAAGCTCATTCTAAACACTTGCACAACACTATTTTCTTTATTTATCAATTTTTCTCAAAATCGCTTGGAAACCAAGTACTAGAGATATCATCTCAGCTCATTAATTCATTCCAACTCATCTTCAAACACTGCAACATAAAGATAGCTCCATGTACTCACAAAAATTTCTCATATCTCAACTACACATGCACACACTGCAACATCTTGTTCTTTTTTTCACAATTTTCTCAATATCCTCGACATCTTCATCATCCAACAAACTTCCTTAACACATAGTTGACATCAATGACAACACCATCCAATAGACATCTCGTTGACATCAATGAAAACACCTTCATACTTGCAACATTAATTAGGTTAGGAAATACTACAGTACAACAGTTAATTGGTTCCAATCATAAGCATTAAGCACCTGTAGAAAAATGTAGTTATTTGTATTCATTTACTCTGTTTTAAGAAATAGAAGTTTATTCTAGTTAAAATATTTTACTGCATTTATTTGTGTTTCATTCACCTACACTAAAACGATGTAGGATGTTTAGTATTCATGAATGCATATATGTTACCAACACCATCTGAATTTTACGACCCCTTGGTTGTTTATTTAATGAATCCCTCTCTTGAGTGATGAATTGCTTAGTCTAGGTATCTTCAGGTCCACTAAGTCATGTGCACAATTATTAGTACCAGTTAATTAGGCATTAGAGGAAGCTCTACTATTTTGGAACTATTGTCAGGGATGATGCTAATTTTAAGATTTGTATGTTTGTTTTAAATTATTTCTAAGCTTTTATAGAATAACAAGTTTTGTTTCAGCATTAGGACTAGTAGGTATTTAGGAATCAACAAAAAACTATTTACTAATATTGGGTAGGGACCAACAATTCAAAGACCTAGAACTATTGTATGTGGAGGTAGAGAGATGCTCTAGGAAGATTTCTCCCCTCAAATCATGAAGCATTTGAAGGAAATGGTGCAAGTAGCAAACATATTGAGGGAGTCAATGAAGAAGAACTACCCCTCACACCAGTAGCTACACCAAACATAGAGGAGACTTCCAGAAGACATTTTAAAATCATGGTTGAAGAAGTTGTGGAAAACCCAGTAGAGTATGTGATGTTTTAGTTTCTTATAAATAACCAAGAACTTGGGTTGATTCTCTTAAGAGCATAACTCCTTCAACTTTACCCATTTTCTATGGATTAGTTACCGAGGATCTAAAAACATCTCTTTTTAAATATACTATAGATGAACAATTTTTTATACTATACTATAGATGACCACTAGCTCAAATTGTTTCTAGCCACATTAAAGGATGTTGCTATCCAATGGTTTATGGGATTGGGTAGAAATTTCATCCCCAACTAAGAAATAATGAAGAAAAAATTCTTGGAGAAATATTAGGATTATTGTAGAGGGACAGAAAAAAAGAGGGATGAAATCTTTAGGATGTGATGTCAAGCAAGGTGGTGATGACCAAAACCAACACAAAATGATCATATCCAAACGAGAAACTAGCCCCTTCAATCCTATCCACTCAACTTATCACAAATTCACACCTAGTTGCTTGTAGCCTTCAAATCCGGTCTTTGGGCTTATCTTTTAGAGAAGGTCATACAAATCCTAACCAAACACCATTTAAGACTCACTTCAAGGCCTAACACAACATACCAAAATATTTCATGAGGTTTCTTTCAAACAATATGGAGAACCAATAGACTGTACTTGGTTTTAGGCCACCAAATAGCCCACTTTAACAAAGGAAGTACCCTCAAAACACCAAGTTAACCCAAAAACTCAATAAATAGTCCTTAATTTGGTTACAAAACCTCAAAATCCACCATCAATCAATAGATCCATGACCTCTAAGACACTGAACCACAAACCCTCAATTTACATGCAAATGACAAGAGTTTATTGAAAGTCTTAACTCACTGGCTTATTTAACCCAACCAATGCCACCAATAGTTTAAAAATACCCTAAAAAAACTCAAAATCCCTTACATAGACAATCCCATCATCATTTTGTCATAACCCTACTTCAACACCCCATTTTCACTTGTAAAACACATTGATCAGCACTAGGGCATCACCCCAAATCTAACAACTTTCTTTCTCTACCCTCAAAACCATAGGAACACCTAATTCCTAATGAATGGGACCCATTCCATGAGTTACAGTAACCATAGTGAGTGGAATGGGTTGAATTCACATTTTAAGAGACTATCAAACCCTCAATATAAGGTTAACAGGGTTGCCACAGAAAAATGAAGAAATCTCCTTCCAAATTCAATCTCAAGACCTCAAACCTAAATAAAATGGAAGTTAATACATGCCTTAATAGAAATAAATGAAATTCCAAGCAATTAGAGATTGTACGGGACCGTACAACTTCTGGAAAGTACATAATTACATGGAAAATGTGGATAAAAAAGTTGCCTTTGATATGAAATCTTCAATACATCATTCAACAACCCATCCTTGAGCCTTTTAGAGGCTTTATATACTAAATACATTCAAATTATAACCACCCAATGACTATAACTAACTTTTAAAATCCTATGACCCTTCACATTCTAGAAAAGTTACATTTTTTGCAATTTCTTGTCTTGACAACTTTTACATTTTTGCAACTTTTAACCTTTTGACTCAAATGACACAAAAATGACCCAACTTACATGAAAATGGTCTCAATAGACCTTATTGAATATAAAAATACTCAAATTACTCCAAAAAACCCTAGACTCAACCTAATGACCTTCAAATGTTCAAATTTGCAAATAATGGCTTTGGTGCTCCTGCACCATACAACCCCCTAAAAATGAATCATGTCACATGAGTATTGCCTTGTCTCAAGTCCTCCTTTCTTTCCACATACTCTCTATTTGCAAATCTCCTCCATTGATTCAAATATTGAGATCTTGTACCATGACCTACATCCTTGGCCTTGTTTTCACTTGGATGTGACTCCTTCCTTGCAATCAAACTTGGTACTTGTCTCCTACCTTTACCTTAATCAAAACTAGATACAAACACACTTACCAAAAGTTCCTTGAACTATCTTCCCCTTTATCTCAGCTTCATGCTTATATCTACCCTTTGTTCCTTTTCCACTCGCCTTTATTTCATACTTAAGGTCTTCAACCTTTGGAACCCCTATTCCACCTTGCTTACCAGACTTATATTTCTCCATTATGGAAGAATGTGACTGCCTTTCCATTTCTTTTCTAATTATAGGACAGAGCACTGTCCCAATCAGGATTTCATCATCCTTCACATTCATTGTTTGCACATCCTCTCTATCTATTCTATTATTTGTCCTCTCATATACAACTATTGTCTTGACTGCAAACCCTCTATTTTTGTTTTCCTCAAGCCCTATAGGCTCCCTCTTTCCAAACACAATTACCCTTGTTGTATTGGACTAACTATCCACATCTCCTTGCAATGGAGTGAGTGTAAACCTATTCCCATTATGCTCAATCAGGTGACTATTACTTCTACAATCATACACAACATGCTTGTCATATTGCCATGGTCTTCCAAGCAAGACATGAGAACAGTCCATTGGCACAACATCACAAACAACACTATCTTTTTAGCCTCCAATACTAAACTCAATCATTTCTTGCTCACAACCAAGATAGATTGACTATCATTCAACCATGAAATCTGATATGGATTCTCATGAGGAAACTTTTGCAAATTCAACTTCTCTATCATTTCATTTGAGATAATATTTTTAGTGCAACCTGAGTCTATAACTACTTTACATGCCTTACCCTTGGATTTATATGAGGTTCTGAATAAGGCTCTTCTTTGCAATGGTTCCTCCACTTTGGATTTCTTCAACAATTTTCTTCTCAACATCAAGGATTCTCCTACCTCTGGAGCAACAAGTAGGTTAGGATAGTTCACCTTCACTTTCTTCTTGGACCAATTGCACCCTCTTATCACTTCTTCTTTCACTCCCAATTGAAGTAGCACCAAACTTCTCAAGACACTTGTAGGATGGATGCACAAATTAATTGCAATTGAAGCATCTTCTTGCAAGTGTATTTGCACTTCTTCCACCACTAAATTTTCCTCTAGTACCCCTAAAACCTCCTCTTGCATCAACACCTTTCTCTTTACATTTACTTGCGTCTTCTTGTTCCTCACATGGCTGCCTTGATGTAGGGAATGATCCTCTCCCTCTTGTATTATTTCCTTTGCCTCTAATAGACTTATCTTTCCTTCTTTTTATCTTTTCTTCCACCCTAATATCCAATTGGAAACACTCTTCAACATTCTTTGGGCTAGCAACAATCAATTCATCTTTTATATTGAATCTAAGGCCACCTAGATACCTAACCACTTTTTCAACTTCATCTTCATTTCTTCTTGACCTTATACCTAGTTTATAAAATTAATTAGTATAGGTCTTAACATCTAAATCCTTTTTCTTAAAACTTTGTAATCTCTTATACAATTGAACTTCATAGTCTTTAGGAATAAATTTACCTTTAAGTTTTTCTACCATCTTGTCCCAAGAAACTATCCTTGACTTACCTTGCTTTCTTCTTTCAGCTTGCTCATAGTCCCACTATAGTAGTGCATGACCTTTGAGTTTTGTATTTGCTACCTTCACCTTCTACTCATCAAAAATATCTTCACTTTCAAAGTGGTTGTCCATGGCTGCAATCCAATCAAGTAACTCTTCCTCATTCAAAAAATCAACCTTTACCTTATGTGAATCACCTTTGACTTCCTTAAGTAACTTTTCCATCCTCTGATCTTCAGGGTCTAATTATCCATCTACATCTTCATACTCTTCATCTTCTTCCTCGGAGTCACTTTCATCATTCTCGTCTCTTCTCTTCCTTGTTTCCAAGGCAGCAAGCCTTGCCAACAAAACATTATGAGACTCCAAAATCTTGGCATGTTTCTCTTTTAACTCCTGCAACTCTCTAGTAGCACCCGCATTCTTAGGCGGCATCCTGACTATACAACTTCCAACCTTCTTCTATGCAAAACTTCAACCAATCACCTTCACAATATCTACTAACTATGATATAATACCACCTGATGTCAAGAAAGGTGGTGATGACCAAAACCAACACAAAATGATCATATCCAAACTTGAAACTAGCCCCTTCAATCCTAGCCACTCAACTTATCACAAACTCACCTAGTTGCTTGTATCTTTCAAATATGCTCTTTTGGATTATATTTTAGAGAAGGTCGTAAAGAGCCTAAACAAACACCATCTAAGACTCACTTCAGGGCCTAACACAACATACCAAAATTTTTCATGAGGTTTCTTTTAAACAATATGGAGAACCAATAGACTATCCCTAGTTTTAGGCCACTAAATAGCCCACTTTTTCAAAGGAAGTACCCTTAAAATTCCAAGTTAACCCCCAAAATCAATAAAAAGTCCTTAATTGGGTTACAAAACCTCAAAATCCACCATCAATCATTAGATCCATGACCTCTAAGGCACTGAACCACAAAACCCTCAATTTACATGCAAATGACAAGGGTTAATTGAAAGTCTTAACTCCTAGGCTTATCTAACCCAACCAATGCCACCAATAGTTCACAAATACCCTGAAAAAACTCAAAAATCCCTTACATAGATAGTCTCATCATCATTTTGTTATAACCCTACTTCAACACCCCATTTTCACTTGTAAAACACATTGATCAACCCTAGGGCATCACCCAAAATCTAACAACTTGCTCTCTACTCTCAAAACCATAGGAACACCTAATTCCTAATGAATGGGACTCATTCCATGAGTTACAGTAATCACAATGAGTGGAATGAGTTGAATTCACATTTTAAGAGACTGTCAAACCCTCAATATAGGGTTAATAGGGCTGCCACAAAAAAATGAAGAAATCTCCTTCCAAATTCAATATCAAGATCCCAAACCTAAAGAAAATGGAAGTTAATACATGCCTCTATAGAAATCAATGAAATTCCAAGAAATTAGAGATTGTATGGGACCGTACAACTTCTGGAAAGTACAGAATTACAGAGAAAATGCAGATAAAAGCATTGCCTTTGATATGAAATCTTCAATACAACATTCAACAATCCATCCTCAAGCCTTTCAGAGGCTTTATATACTAATTACATTCAACTTCTAACCACCCAACCACTATAACTGACTTTTAAAATCCTATGACCCTTCACATTCTAGAAAAGATGCATTTTTTGCAATTTCTTGTCTTGACAACATTTACATTTTTGCAACTTTTAACCTTTTGACTCAAATGACACAAAAATGACCCAACTTACATGAAAATGGTCTTAATAGACCTTATTGAATATAAAAGGACTCAAATTACTCCAAAACACCCTAGACTCAACCTAATGACCTTCAAATGTTCAAATTTCCAAATAATGGCTTTGGTGCTCCTGCACCAGGATGTCATAGAGAGAAGATGAGCCACTAGAGGATTATGTGGAGAGATTTCAATTATGTTTCAAGAAATCACCTTAAAAAAAACTCTCTTGAATCCTTAAAATTGGTATTTTTTTAGGGGATTCCATGAATATTGTATCGATGCTCTAAATCTCATAGAAGGAGGAGATATCTCTTGACTGCCTTTTGATGAGATTTTTTAAGGTTTGCAAGAACTACTCTAGATCATTCATAAAGAATACCAGAGGAGGAAAAACCTCTTCTCTCAACAAGACATCCACTAGAGTTTCCAGAGTAGAACTCAATAATTTATGGAGTACATCATTAGCCACTTGGCTACCCAATTGGACACCCTACATATCAAAAAGAAGCAGAAAGAAGCTGAGGTAGCCCTAACAAAATTATGTTCACATTTTCACTAGAAGAGGATTAACTACAAATACATGAATTTGGCTTGCACCTTTGAAGAAAATAAAGGGATGCTAAAATTTCATGCCTTAGAGGATGAAGAAGGATGAGTTTATTACATTTCT
This sequence comes from Sequoia sempervirens, assembly GCA_007258455.2. NCBI lineage: Eukaryota > Viridiplantae > Streptophyta > Pinopsida > Cupressales > Cupressaceae > Sequoia > Sequoia sempervirens. The sequence goes on from VDFB02047230.1 coordinate 272,261,768, forward strand.
CAATACAAACCATGGCAACCAAGACAAGGTATGCCTCAAGACCCTTTATCTTACAATATGTCATTTCCAAGTAGTAATGCAAACTTCTCAAATTGGAACCCTCAACCCTAGACCAATATACAAAATCCACCATGTCCAATGCTCCAAGCATCCAATTAGACCTAAAAAAAATAGGGCATAAGGCCACCACAACCTTATCAAGTCCCAAATTACAATTCCCAATGACCATCCCAACAAAAATAATGGTCATCATAGTGGCACAGAGGTCAACAATGGAAAAACCGAAACATGAACTACCCATAGACATAACAACTCTTGTAGCCATAACAACTTGGTATAATGCCAAATACAACCATGGCTACACTATCACAACAAAGATCAGCTTAGTTGCCAACCCAACCAACACCTAACCCTAAAAACAAGCTTTTTCAATAGACTTATACAAATGAAACCATCCATTACCCAACCTATGGGGTTGGGGTTAGTGATGTCCATATTTATTCGAGGAAAATGCTAGTTGAGCCTTCATCTCCTCACATCACAAAACTTATTGATGAGTAGCCCCTATTAAAAATCATGGACAAAAAACTAAGGGAACCTAAAAAAATTTAGGCTCACCTAAATACCATAAGTCCATAACCATGATTCCTTGAAAGACTAACTATAAAAACCATCATTCTGAAATTGAATCTAACCTATTAGGCCAACTCAAAAATGTTTGCATAAAAATACCCCTTATTCAAGAAATTAAGGAATTACCAATATAAACAAAAATCATGAGAGAGTTAAGCCTTAACAAGCCAGGAAAAAAATGGAAGGTCCCCCAAACTATGCATGTTTTAAGGAAGCTTATTCATATCATGCTAGGAAATATAGTTGTTCCTAAATATGCAGACCCTAGGAGCCTTATAGTAGATGTTCAAATCAATATAAATCTCATCAAAAACACCTTAATTGATGTGGTGGATAGTTACCCTTATCATCGAATGGTTAATGATGGAGAGCTCCTCGGGTGGTGGAAATGGCAGTGGTGAACATTCAAATTTCAAAAAGGTGGGATTTCTTGATGATGTTGTAGGCATTAATGGCAAACAGTTTGTTGATGGAAGGTGATGTCAGGTGGTTCCTTTACTACAGGTAAATGTAGTGGGTCCCCTTTAGTGGCTAATGAATTTTCTAGTGAAAAGGGGCTTCGAAGATTGTGTGTCCAATGCACTCCCCGGTGTCCTCTGAAAAGGAGAATCCTGAGACTAAAAAGTCTAGGCCTGGCCTGCCATCTATTGGTTCTGATGGGACTCCTAATGTTGAGGGTCTTGGGATTGATAATACTAAGAATGTCCTCCTTTCCAACTCTACTCTTAAGTGGATGAATATGTTTGGGGCTAAGCCTAAAGGTAAAATTACTTCTCCTCCTATGTCGTTTATTGCTAATGTGAAGACTAGAGAGTACTCTATTTCTATCCCATACTATATTGTTGAAAAAACCATGTCTAATATGGATATGGCTTTGTTAGGTAAATTTTTTGGTCCCCAACCTCATATTGAGTTGGTGTGAAAGTTTTCTTTAAATCAGTGGAAACCTAAGGGATAGATTGATGTGGTTGTTATGGCCAAAGGTTTCTTTTCATTTACTTTCAACTATGAAGATGATCTGGTTACAGTGTTGATGGGTGGTCCATGGTTTATTGGAAAGTCCTCTTCGATGCTTAAAAGATGGGAACTAGGTTTCAACCCAAACTTATGCTCATTTTTAGTTGTTTTGGTCTAGGTTTGACTTCCTAGCCTCCCGATGGAATTCTGGGATGAGGAAGTGTTTAAAGGGATAGAAAAAACTTTTTGTTGTTTGTTGTCAATTGACCAAATGTCAGCCTCTAGGAAGCGGTTGGTTTATAACAAATTTTGTGTAAATGTGGAGCAATTAGCTGATTTTCTTGCTATAATAAAGATTAACTCTAAGTTTGGGGTTTGGGAGCAAGTGGTTGAATTTGAGTTGAACCCCCTTACTTACTTCCATTGGAAAAAAGTTGGACATTGGGAAAAAAATGTCCTCTCAAAGTGTCTATGCACATGACTAAACAATGGAGAGAGAAGGAGAAATCTCTTGAACATGATGTGGATCTTTTGGAAAAAGGGGAGAATGTGGAGGTTAAACCTATGGAAATGGGCCTGGTAGTGGCTAATAAGGTTGATATTCCTAAAGGCTAGGTGGACTTGGGAGAGTTGAATTAGGTTCTAGTGCAGGGAGATGAGGATGAGTCCTCCCTTATTCGTGATTCTACGAAAACTATGGATGTAGTAAGGATTAAGGTTATAGAGGATGATAAGGCCTCGTGAATGATGCGATAAGGTCCCCTCCTTTGGGGATGATTCAAGTGCAAGATGATGGTTTGAAGGTTGAGGGATTGGAGGTTTTTCCTAAAGCTAAGGACATTGGGGAGCTTGAGGATCTGGAAAACCCTCCTTACATTCTAGTACGTGGGCGCAATAGGAAAAAATACTCTCCCTCGCCAGGAGTAGTGACAAGGAATAGGCAAAGGTCAAAATATGGGTCTGAGCCATGTGGTAGAGGTCACCCTCCTGCTAACGTTGCTATGGAAAAGGAGAGTCGAATGGATATTGTTAATGGTACGTAGAGAACTCTATTGGATATGTGCTCCAAGAGCACTTCCAACAAGCTCTCATGAAGATCATTTCCTAGAATATGAGGGGGTCAAATCACCCTCACAAGCATGATCTTCTTGCTAATATGGTAAGAGATCACCACCCTGATATTGTGTTAATTCAATAAACTAAAATGGGTTTGGATAAATTATCTAGGTTAAAGAATAAGCTTTTTAAGAATTGTGGGATGCATTGTTATGATGCAATGGGTGCTTCAGGAGGGATTGTGACTTTTTGGAATCTTAGGGTGCTTCAGGGGGTTGATGTTTTCAATGATTCCAATCATTTGGATACTTCCTTAAATAATTTGTGTGATAAGTTCTCTTGGACTCTGTCCAACATATATGCTCCAAATTGTAATAGTGCCAAAAAAAGATTATGGGAGAATCTTGGCTCCTTTAAAGTCATGAACCATGTTGATAACTTGTTGGTAATGGGGGATTTTAATACTCCCCTACATGATGCTAACAAGTTGGGTGGTTTGTAGTTGGTGGATGATAGTAGATATGATCTTATGAATCTTATTAATGATTATGCTCTTCTTGATTTGGATCTGAAAGTTGCTTCTTTCACATGGTCAAATCAGAGAATGGGAAATGCCCTTATCCAGGTCAAGTTGGATCATGCTCTTATCACCCCTGAGTGGTTGGTTCATTATTCCTACTCACTTTCTGATTTAACTAGATTGGGATCAGATCACTTTCCCTTGGCTTTGTCGATGGAACTGCTGGGTGGCAAGAAAAGCTTTCCATTTAGATTTGAGAAAATGTGGACATGTCTTCCAAACTTGGGTAATCTGGTTAATCACTGGTGGAACATTCATGTGGATGGCTCAACTATGTGTTAGAGTTGCTAAAAATCTTGCTAATGTCAAGAACAATGTCAGAAAATGGAATTGTACTTCCTTTGTTCATATTTTTATGGAGAAATAGGGTGTGTCTAAGGAGCTTCAAGCTATGTAACAATCTATCCAATTGTCTCAATGTGACCAGAGCTTGATTCAGAAAGAAAATATCATGCTTTCTAGATTGCATAATATTGTTGCGAAGGAGGAGGAATTCTAGAAGCAGTGGAGAGGAATACTAAGTTTTTTCACCTCTCTACTCTTAAACATAGGGCTGCTAATTGTATTAAATTGATCAATTTCAATAATCAAGTTTTGGAGAAGGATGTTGATTTTCAGTTTGTTGCTTCCTCCTACTTCTCTCAACTGCTTTCGATGGAGGGGGAACTTGGTTTGGCCTATCAAGAGGATATTCTTAGGGATATACGTCATATCTTAGATGATGATATTAATAGATAGTTGATTTGTATTCCTTCAGTTGATGAAATTCATAGTGTTGTTATCTCTTTTGAAGGTAATAAGGCGCTAGGTCTGGATGGCTTTCCTATGTTATTTTCTCAATCCTTCTAGGAAATTGTTGCTAAGGATGTTGTTGCAGATACTAAGGATTTTTTTAGATATGGATCTCTTCTAAAGGAATTGAATTCTTCTTTTATTGTTTTGGTTCCTAAGAAGCCTGGTGCTTCTTCTTTTGATGAGTTTCATCCCATCAGCTTATGTAACTCGATTTATAAGATCTTCTCCAAGGTTTTGGTGGTTAGATTGCAAAGAATTCTACCTCTTATTAGTTCACCTCAGTAAAATGGATTTGTGGCTGGTAGGAAAATTTTGGATTCTACTCTCTGTTCATGAGAATATTCATTCTCTTACTATTAATAAGCATGTTGGTTTTATTCTAAAGCTTTACTTATTTAAAGCTTACGATAGAGTTTACTGGGGATTTAGGTCTAAGATTTTAGCTTCTTTTGGTTTTGGGGAGAAAGTGGTGGCTCTTGTGCTTTAGCTTATCTTTACTCTGTGGTTCTCTATCCTCATCAATGGGTCCCCTTCCCCTCTCTTTTACTGCTCTAGGAGTCTGAGGCAAGGGGATCCCATATCCCCTTTTTTGTTCATTATTATGGTGGAATCCTTAGGTTGTCTCATCCAAAGATTTATTAATAATGGGGTTATGTTTGGGTTAGCCCCCTCTTCCAATAACCTTATTTTCTCTCATCAACAATTTGTGGATGATTCTCTTATGCTTGGATAGTCATCCATTAAGGAGGCTAAGGCTATCCAGACTATTTTGCATGTGTATGAGGCAACTTCAGGGCAGAAGGTTTTACCTAAGACGGGCTAAAATTGCTAGAATTCTGAAGTGTCAAATCAGGGAACTTCCAGAATCTTATTAGGTTCTTCCCTTGTGCTCTAAGGTTCTTGATTCTTTTTGGTGGGGTATGATTGAAAAATTCAATTCTAAATTGTTTGGCTAGAAGGGTGCGCTATTGAGTTAAGATGGGAAAGTTTAGTTGATTAAGTCTACTTTTCATAATCTTCTTGTTTATGCTCTTAGTATTTTCCATATGCATAGGAAATTTGTGGATACTTTGGAAGGAATTAAAAAAAAAATCCTTTGGTCTGGGGTTGAGCAAAAGACAAGAATTCATTTCGTTGCTTGGGATGATGTATGCAGACCCAAAAAAGCTGGTGGGCTTGGAATCGATAAAATTAGAGCGTTTAATATTTCCCTTCTTGGAAAATAGTTGTGGAACCTTATGCTAGCTAAGAGTGATGGGAAAAATTTCTTGGAGAAAATACTTACATGGTGTTGATGGTATAAGGGGGTTCTTATCTCAATATTTTAATCCCTCGTCTGGCTTTGCTCTTTGGAATTGTATGGTAAAGGGCCATAGGCTTATGGAAAAGGGTCTCTTTTGGAAAATGGTAGATGGTAGAAATATTATGTTCTAGGATGATAACTGGTTTGGTAACAGGCCTCTCAAAGATGAGCCTTGGGCTCAACCATTCAAGGATCTATGTGTGCGGCGGTTTGGTAGATTTGTTGTTGATTATATTGAGGGAGGTTATTGGAGGAAGTTGCATGAGGTGGACCCTAGACTGGAGGTTCTTTTTAAGGCTATATCTTTGGTTCATAATCCTTCTTTCCCTTCTCCTGATAAATTTTCTTAGAAACCCTCTTCTTTTGGTAACTTCTTTGTTGCTTCGGCTTATCATTTTAATGAATCCTTTGTTGGCCCTACTCCTTTTTGGGCTTCTGTTTGGTCGTCTAGATTGATTCCTAAGGTTAATGTTTCCTTCTAGCTCTTTTTCTAGAATAAAATATTAACTATTGATAATTTGGTCAAAAGAGGTTTTGTGATGCCTAACAAGTGCTTTCTATGTGAAGAGGAAGCCGAAAATTCTTGTCATATGTTGATTGGTTGCAGATATGTTAGAATGGCATGGGCCCATGTGTTCTCTCTTTGGAACTTAAGTTGGGTGTTTCTTGGTTCTATTAATGAGTTTTGGTCTCAATGGGTTGGCCCCATGTCCAATCCTACTCTTCTAATTTTGTGGTCACTTTCTCTTCCTCACATTGTTTGGGGTGTTTGGCTTGAGCATAACAATAGAATTAATAGGAATCTTTCCCTCCCTATTATCTGTGTGGCTTACAAACTATGTGCGGCTATTAAAGAAAATTTTCTATATGGGATCACTTTTCATAATGGGCCGAAGATTAATCTTAGCCCCTATGATATCTCTATTGCACAAAGGTGGAAGTTTCCATGTGATATTTCCCTCCCGGTGACTAAACGGAAAATTTATAGAGAAGATGTTGTATGGAAAGATCCTCCAGATGGCTAGGTGAAGGTTAATTTTAATGGAGCTAATAAAGGGAATCTGAGACCTGCAAGTTGTGGGGGAGTGATTAGAAATTCTAATGGTAGGCTCATCTTTGTTGTGGTGCTCCCTTTGGGAATCCAAACAAACCACTATGTGGAAGTGGTTGTAGCCTATCATGGTCTTAAGTTGGCACAAATCAAAGGCTATAGGAAAGTTTGGCTGGAGGGTGATTCTTTGAATATCATTAATAATTTGAAAAATTGTGTTCCCCCTTCTTGGACTATTGAGTCTTTGATAAGGGGTGCCATTAATATTCATAAATCTTTTGATGAGTATTATATCTCTCACATTTTGAGAGAGGGTAATGGGCTAGCAGACATCTTTGCTAATATTGGAGTTAGAGAGGTTAGGGAATGGGGTTTGAATGACCCTCTCCCTATAGAGGCAATATAAATTATTAACTATGATGGCCAATTTTAATTTGATTAAGTTCTCATTATGGTTGGTGACATGCATGTCTTTGTTCACATGGCCGAGTATTATGAGAAAGGATGGTAAGCCAGATTTGAATCAAGCGAATGGTATGGGGGTTGGGCACCATAGGGAATGGAGCTCTATGTTATTAATTATCCTCGACCTCATTTCAATTCTTACATGGATTTTGGGTGCTCCTAGCATTGTCTTCCAGAGTTTTCCTTTCATTGAGTTTAGAGTTCTCAAGTCATTACCTTCTGCTAGCTTTGTAGATATGGTTGGAGATAGAAATCGAGCAAAACCCTTCTCATGTGAAGCTACTAAGAAGAAGAAGGAGGTTTGGCAGGTGTTGGAGAAAGGAGGGTTAACTCCTTACCTAGAGAAATTACATGGTAAGAATCCTCAGGCTATGGCGCTATTTGCTAAAGGATGGAATGATATGGTGTTGAAGCTATATGGAACAAAGCTTGATGTCAATGAAGAATTTATAGCTAAGATTATTGGACTAGCCATGAATGGTATGAAACTTTTTAGAGATAAAAAGGAGTCACAGATTGCTATGAAAATCTTCAAGGGAGAGAAAGCTAAGGATTTGAGGACTGCGAAAAGTGGAGCCTACCAAAGAAGCTCTCTTAAGGAATTGTGGGGAGATGTTGTAGAAGAGCTAATGTGTTTTACTACCTTGGAAGGATGCTTCTCAGTGGTAAATGCATACCACTTCAACTTGCTCAATCACTTCCATCATAAGAAAAAGGATTTCCTTTCCCTATTACCTCCTAATGTCTCTGGATTCGACACTTAAGGATCACAAGAAAACCCTAAAAATCTCGTTTTGCATGTTGGGTTAATCCTTCTTATTTTTTATTATGCGAAGTCCTTTGGCTAAGAAATTTTCTACCCCAAAGAGTAAATAGCCTAAGCCCATAGAGGAGTATGAGACTGCCTCTAAAGAGAAACCAACCAACAAAAAAGCAAAGAAAATGAAACTTATTTTGGAAAAAGAGTCAAATTCAGAGGAGGATGTAGAAGTTGTTCTGGATTCACTTGATTCTTTTGAGGTGGGTTCTCATTCCTCTGCTGTGGGAAAGATGAAAAAAGGGGAGTCATCTGCTAGTGAGGGTTGTGTAACTTGTAGTGATGAGGTGGTTGTTGATTTGTCGAGTAGGGGTGTGAAGGAGAAGAATGATTTGTATGGTGAGGCTTCTTCGTTTCCCCCTGTTACCAAGCAGAAGAAGGAGCCAAAGGAGGGAAGTAGGAAGAAATGGGTTCTGACATTTGTAAGTCAATTATTGGAGAGGGGTTTTCCTCTCACTATAGTGGGTAGTCTCAATGTTGATGACTCTTTGAGTGTTAAGCCAGACTTGCAACAAAAATTTAAGACAAGGGTTGCTAGTGTTGTTGTGGATACCTAGGATGTGGAATTGGAGAGGCTGAAGAAAAGAAAGGTTGTGGCAGAGGAGATTGTTAGCTCCATCCACAAAATCAAGACTTCGGTTGCTACTAGGAAAGGTAAGGAAATCTCTGTTGGTCAGGATAGGGTTAGCTCCTCTGAGGAGGAAGATGCTTTGGGGAAGGTGGTTTTTAATATTGATAGAGAATAAATGTCTAATGTGTTGGGAACTACTCGTGAGGGTTCCATTATTCTATTCAAACTATTTAAATGGTTTTTTTATGAACTCAATAAAACTAATGTCAAAGTTAGGGGTGTGGTGAGTAAGGTTGAGGAGTCGCCTATCCAAAATCAAATAGATAAATTGTTTTATTTCTTAAACAATATGGCAGATACTATGGTAGAGGAAACTCTAAATATGAAACAAAATCTAGAAGGTAGAATCCTCACCCTTGAGGATCAAATGGAGAAAATTTGGGCTTTTGTGGTGAGGGGTGGGGAGGTGTCTAAATTTGTTGGAAATTTTGATTTTTCTGGTGTGATTCCTCATGTGGTTAGTGCCAAGAAGAGTAAAGAAAGTGCTCATGCTGAAGAGATCGTTGTTGCTGATAAGTTGATGGAGGAGGAGGGTGTTGTTGAAAAGGGTGGGGAGAAGGGTATTGTTTTGATTACTGAGGTGAATACGGATGGTCCTAGTGCTAGGACTAGAAACAATACTAAAGCTTAGGTTGGGGCTTCTAGTAAAGAAATGCCTAATGTTTTGGATGAAGCTCAGAAGGTTGCGGCAAGCAACGTGGAGGCAACGGATATTTTGAAAAACATGTAGTGTTGCTGGTTGGGGTCCTCCTTTTTGGCTGAATTTTTGTTGTTAGGTCGTTGTTATTGGACTGATTTATGCTTAGTGTTGTTTTCTTAAGTTCCAACTACTTTCTTTCGTAAAGGGTTCCAAGTCCCTTCAAAACCCATATTTTACCTCTAATCAAAAACTACACAACAGTCTTCACTATCAACCATACTGCAAGCATACATAGCCACATTCACATGGGACTATCATGACATGAAAGGAATAGATCCTCACATATGCATACACATAATTTACATTAATGAAGGCTACAAACTGGTGAGACAACCTACAAGAATAATATGCCCAACTATACATGGCATAGTTAACGAAGAACTACAGAAGTTACTAGATTCAAGGTTGATTTATCTGATATCTAATAGCTAATGGGTGTCCCCATTGGTGATTGTGCCAAAAAATGGAGTAAAATGGAGGGTATGTTTTGATTACAAAGAATTGAATGTAGCAACAATAAGAGACCATTTTCCCCTTCCGTTTATTGATCAAGTGTTGGATTCATTAGCAAGGAAGCAATATTTTTTCTTCTTAAATGGGATCAATGGGTACAACCAGATTAAAATAGCTCCAAAGGACTAGGACAAAACAACCTTCACCTTCCCATCAGGTACATACGCCTATTTTGTCTTCCCATTTGGGTTATGTAATGCTCACACCACATTTCCAGGGTAGTATTAATTATATTCTCAGACTTTTCCTGTGATTCCATAAAAAATTACATGGATAATTTTACCACCTATGGGAATACTTATGAAGAAGCATTGACTAATTTGGAGAAAGTATTACAAAGGTGTCAAGATCACATTTCCTTGAGACATGAAAAATGTTTCATGATGATGACTGAAGGAGTGGTCTTGGGACACTTTGTGTCTAGTAAGGGAATACGGGTAAACCCAAACAAGATAGAAGTGATCTCCACTCTAGACCTATTCCTCAAAAGAAAAATGATGTAAAAAAATTTATTGCTTATGTCGGTTACTATAGGAGGTTTATCCAAAATTTCGTTAAGATAGTAGACCCATTATTTGTTCTCCAATCTAAATATGTCGAATTTGACTAGACCCCTACTTACCAAAATTCCTTTGAGACCCTCAAAGCAACACTCACTAAGACCCTAGTATTAAGAGGACCAAATTGGACAATACCTTTTCACATTCACATAGATGCATCTAAATTTTTCCCCTAAGGACTACATCTATCACACATATATAATAAATAACTCCCTTAGATGAGATAAAGAGTGATACCATAGATTTCCTCCATAATGGAGTAGCTCGTGTGCCAATGATGAATGCATGAACATGAATGCTAAGGAGTGCCCAAGATCAACAAACAATATTTCTCCCCTTGGGGGAAAAGATCCAATGGTGTATGTAGAAGAAAATTCAATTTCAGAAAAAGAGAAGAGGGAAGAAGTTTCATGATAGGTGTCTCTAGAAAGTGCTCAAGTGCCTAATGCTAGAAAATATCACAAAAAAATTAGGTGCAATCCCAATCAAGAAGCTTACAAATCTAGACTATGTGGAAACCGATGATCAACAATCCCAAAACAAAACAACGATGTGATAACAATTATGTTGCAACTATCATCAAATAGGAAGTGGATATAATCAAGTTTCTCCTCCAAATCTGCAATATGAGACTCACAAAATAATTTTTGTAATATTTTTCAAGGATTTATTACACAAAGATAAATCTGAAAGACTGTAATTATCCTACTAAACTAAATTACTAGAATATGAAACAATCCTAAACTTTCAAGAAACAAGAATGAGGGGAGACTCAATCAATGGTTTTTCACTAGGAATCAATTATGGTGAAGAATCAACAACTATCGCTATAATAGGAGAAGAAGAATCCAAAGAAATCTCAACATTGTCAAGATAATCTAAACATGCAAAGCTCTCCAAAGAAGAAAAATCCTTATTAGTATCATAGTGATATGGTATATTATCTAAATCATCAAGAAGTACAAGAAAATATAAACTATGATCATTTAGGAATGACTTATAAATATGTCCATATATCTCCCAAAATTTTATACAAAGAGCACAAGGATACTCAATATGTGCAATGGCAGTCCAAGTGTCATCATCAACATGTGGACCAATCAATCCTAGAATATGTTCATTTTTTATTAGTCCAAACATTTTTTTATGAAAAGTACTTGATGGAGGAACAAGACCACATAGATGTGGCAAAAGATGGAGCCAAGAGAGATACTTCAAGATACAACTCTCCATTGCTTATAGTTTCTAAGCTTCAAGATGATTAGAGAAGAATGAAATGAAAGATCTATAATGAACTAGATAAATCTTCAAATTACATAGACATGAAACCTTCAACAAAAATTATAATTTCCTCAATATGATCAATACTAAAAGCGAAGCCCACCCAAAAAATAGAACTTCTCTAGGAGTCAATATATCAAAGTTATCAACCAAAGTGTGCAAATCCACAAACTAAATAAAGAGACCCCATGGTGAATCTAGAAAAATTCGTGGATAGTTGAAAAATATCCTTAAAACCTTTCCAATGCTGCAAGAATCATGAAAATTTAATAAACTGGAAAAATGTTATGAGTTCAAAAGAAAAGAAAAAAGGTAAGTTGGACTTCAATTAATAATATTACACTTGTAGAAAAATATAGAAAAAAAATCTATACTAGTACAAAAGTGCTTGGAACCATCTTTTTGATGATTATAAGAAGCTAAAAATTTGATACTTTGGAAAAAGGTTATGGCTCCCACAAAAAATATCTCTAGTAACAATGCAAAATGGGGCAAGGGGACCTACCAAGTAGCACTCAGATGGTAGAATCTAGTAGAAATTTTGATATGGCAAAACAAAGGTGGAGGTGATTGTTAATGTTGTTGGGGTAGCAGTTGCTACAAAATAGTGGAGAAAACATTTTTTCACCAATAGGAAAGTGTTTGACTAATAGTGGTAGCTTCCACATGCTGATAGCCAAGTGTTTGGGCATCAATTCCCTAGGTTGGGAGGAACTAGGGTCTACAACCTCACATGACCTTCAACCAAACCAAAAGCAATAATCTTAAAATACTTGATGACTCGTACTAGTATGATGATGACACAACAATGATATTGTGATCTCCTATATGATTACACTCATCAGCTATATATAATATCTATACTAAATATATTGACACAATCTAACAAATGCATTAGATCCATACTATATAGAAAGATTTTTTTTTTTGTAGAATTTTTTCAAAGCCTCACAAATGGATGAAAATTTAATGACTCCAAAAAATAAAGTGCATTATAATAAAATTAAGGTTTTTGGGCCTTCTAGACTTAATGGTAGGTCTATTTTTCCCATAAATGCACCCAAAAAATATCTTTCCTAAAATACTCCTAGATTTAAGAAGGGAATTATAGATGTAAAGCTTTGTTACAATCTAAGAGTCACACAATGACTCAAGCTTCCATAATCACCTACAAAACCATAAATAGTCATGCACAAGAGAGTAGCAATAAATTGATTACTTGATTATTAAGAAAAATAATATAATGATCAAATGAATCAATAATTCCATAGGGTTCAACAATGCATGAGACACCTTTCTTAAAATAGGAAAGGGGATGAGATAGGACAACATCATGTGTCACAATCATATTCATGCACCACAAAAATTAAATGTGCTAAAATTTCCCTAAGTAAATTTAACTTAACTAGTGCAAATAGGACCTAAATAGAAAATCAATTGAGTAATATACCCTATTCATAACATACATTTCCTTCAATAGAAGCATATTGTCATACCTTTGTGTATGAAAATAGAAAATAAGACCTACCATGCTAGTGTCAAAATAATGTGATTAATAAGATGGTTCAAAAAAAATGACACATATCAAGTATTTTTATGAGATGTTGACACAATCTTGGTGTAGCTTCAATGTTGTACCCACTATGTTCATGATGTATTCATGCTAAGTTACAATTGTTAATGTATTACATGAAAGGAATAAATGGTGTAACCCTTCCTACACTAATTTTTAAAGGGTTTATGTTTCATAAAATAATTTACATGAGAAGAATATACTAGAAAATATGTTACAAATACTTGATAATAATAGGCCACTTCAATGAGGCAAGCCTTCAAAAGTCTCCAATAAGAACAACACCCACAATATGATGATTAATAGCTAATCATTTCCTTCTATATATAGGCATCAAAAGAATATTCTAGTGTTCTAATCCCAATGATCCTAACTTAGCATACTATAATTATACCTAACTTAGCATACTATAATTATACTCATTAACTCATAATATACTCAATTAAGGATTATATGGTACATAGTAGGTTATCACATATCTCAACACATGCATAAGATAAGGGCATAAACACCCCTCTCATTAAAACCAACATTATCCTTAATCTTGATTATTTATGGATTCTTCTTGTTGTACCCCAAATTAAAAAATTTGCTACACTTAGGCATTTTGAAGAAATGGTCAAAAAATTTGTTAAAAACTGTCAAAAGGTCAAAAAATGAAAATTTGCATGTCATGCATGGTGCTCAACAACTCAAAATTTTCAAAATCTAAGGATCTAGGTTTGCTCAAAGAAAAAATTTCTACAAAACCCAAATCTCAATTTTTCTGCCCCAAATTTTAGGAAATTTTCTAAAAATAGAAAGTTTCTAAAAATAAACTTTTTCTGGGTTTTTTTGGGTTTCTTCTCAAATAGATACTGAAATTTTTTTTCTAAAAATAGAAAGTCTAACTCTAGGGGGTCAAACTAATTTTGATTGGCTTAAAATACTTCCTCAACAGGTTGGTCCAATCAAAATCATCAAAAGATCATTTTTTCCCTAGTGGGTCTATTTTGGTTTTTCATAAGCTAAATGAGAGCTCCAAGGACATCAATGGAGGTTGGGCAATTACCGAGTGTCAAATTTGAGGTCTCAAACACTGCACAGATTGAGAAATGTAGAAGATGTTCGAGGAACAAAGAATGAAGGAGGAAAAGCTAGAAAATCTTGAAAGTTACAAAATTTTGACTAAGTTTGGAGAATTAAGGCACCCCTGCCCAGTCAAGGCGCCTAGACACTCATGCCTTTAGAATTTTTTCAGTCTCCAGCAGTCAAAGCAATGGTGAGCATGAGGAACAATGAAGGAAAAGCTGAAAAGTGGAAATAAAAACTATCTTTGGCTCATAAAGGTGCCCCAGGTAGCCAGGGGTGCCCAACTTTTCAAGGCACCAGTTGATGGAGTTAGGATCTATGCTACCAGGATAATTTGTTCAAAATCCTTCTAGCTCCATAGTGAATCCATCAGCACGATCATCAAACTTGTCAGTTACCAACAAATTCAAATCAAAGGGAGGACATAACATGAGGGTTCAAGTTTGAAGGTTGGAGATCATGTGAAAATGACTAAGTCTGGAGATCATGGGCACCCCAAGTAGTTAGGGGCACCCAAAATTTTAAGGTTCTTAAAGTGGAAATTAGGGTTTGAAGCCCTTAACAAGTTTCCTTCAGTTTTGATTAGGCTCTTCAATAGAACTGTCAACAAGCCCATCAGATTTGTCAATCATCGGATATCACAAACTGATTGAAGGGGTAAAATTGTGCAAAATGGAAAAAGTCAAGAGCAAAGTTGAAAACCTAGAAAATAATCTAACTCTAGCAAGGATGGGTGCCCCAACTAGCCAGGGGCAACCAAGAATTTGAGGACCCAAATCAACTTTTCAAGAGATGCAACTTCCAAAAGTCCCTCCTCAAAACTCGTCAAGCTATCCAACAAATCTAATAACCAGTTCATTGGGCCAATTTAGCTCCCAGAATTGCAAATTCATCAGAAGATCATAAAACATGCAAAATTGAAGAACAACAAAAAAATGGCTAACATTGGGAGTCATGGGCGCCCCAGCTAGCCCCTTGCACCCAAAATTTTGAGGGTCTAGATTAAGTTTTTAGCATGAGAAACCTACAAAATAATCTTGTCATATTAAATCAAGCTTCATGATGGATCATTCAACCAGATCATAGGATTCACCGGGTGGCTAGAAAGATGATCAAACTGAGGGCATAAAATCAAGTAAAAGTTGAAAATTTTGGAAAAATGACCAAGTTTGCTATACAAAGGCATCCAAAGTTCCATGCCTTAGTAATTTTTCCAAATTTCATATTTCAATGTCAAAAAAAGTGTACATTTGATGAACTTGCTTACAAGAGGGTTTCACAATTCTAAATTTAGGAAACAAAGCATTTTTATCTTCAAAACCTATTTAAGAGGGATTTGTCTTCCATTATTCACATCTTTTTGTAAGTGGTGTCCAAGAGAAAGAGAGGAGAAAACATAAAAAAAATCTTCACATCAAAATTTGAAGGCCAAAACTTGTTGCTTTTCAAAGTTCTTCATATTTTCCTAATCAGGTTGCCAAGAGGCTCACTTTTTCATGCTTTATTCTTCCAAGGCATCATTTTTCAGAAGAAGGGGGCCATCCTTTTCAAAATTCATTCATCAGAAGAAGGGGGTCATCGTTTTCAAAATTCATTCATCTAGGTCCACTTAGTTCTTGATTCTCTTCAACTTTAGAAAATTTTAAGTTTTCAAGAATCTATTTTTTTCCATGCTTTTTCAAGAAATCCTCAACTTTTTCGAAATTTGATCAACTGGGCTTCTCCGAAATGAGATTCTCTACAAAACCCAAGTCCCAAATTTTTCAGAGAAATTGTTTTTTTTAAGGAAAATCAACATTCTCTTTTCCTATGTAAAAATTTTTTGAACCTAGTCGAGATTACAGCCAAAAATCAAGATTTTCAAAATGCAGAACTCTCCACTTGAAATCAAGAACAAATTAATTTTTTGGCAGATTGAGTTTCCTAAATGAGTCACTTCTTTGGGGTAGCGATATTTTCCAAGAATGGAACTCAAAAGAAACAATAAACTTAAAGCTTTCTCCAAGCTTTCTTTCTATTCTTGTCTCATCCTTGTCCATTCTATGTGAAAGAGAAAGGATCAAGATGTAATAGTTGTCATTTTCCCCATTTTTTTGCTTTAATAGGTTGTTAGATAGTTATCTTGTTTTAGTTTTAGAAATAAAGCTTGCATGTTGGAAAGTCTTGTTGTAAAAGCAAGGAGATTTTAGGGTTCCCTACTCCTCTGCTTGTGTATAAATAAGGGCAACCTTGCCCATTTTTTTGGAACGGTTATTGTGATAGAAAACTATTGAGTCTACTTTTCCTGCAAGTTCTTATTCAGTGTCAATTCACCTAGTGTAAGAGCAAGCTTGTATGCCTACCTTTGCTGCAAGATATTGTTCAGTTCATGTGTTACTTGTGTCAATGTATTTTGGTTGATCGTAAAACTATAAGCATGTTATTGCTACAATACTGCTATCCCAAAAGTGTAATCTTTGTTATTTGAAATTCGAGAATGAAAATATTATGCATGCTTTGCTGCTTTGATTTACTATCATAGGTTTCCATTTTATGTGTTATGCTTATATGATCTTTATTGCAACTTGCATCTAAAAGTATAATGAGTCTTAAGGCGTATTTTGAGAGTGATTTTATATGAGTTTTGTGTCAAAGAATCGATTCCTTGTTTACTTTTAACTCTCAATCTCTAAATTTACTTGAGTTGTTAAAAGTGTCATTAGAGTAGGCTTAGTCGTAGTTGAAAATCCAAAAGAGAAAATCTCAGCTACGATGCTAGATTTTTATAACCTTGTGCTCTTAGCTGAAAAAAAAGATTGGCAATTAGTTTTAGTTTACTTTCTTTAAGCAACATCAATGAAGAGGGAGCTTCCCCTCCTAATTTGAATAGCAGTTAATTTGTGCATATTTTTCCATTTCTAATTCACATAACAAAGGTGTAAATTGAAACACCAACAATTTTCTGGCACCCACCATGGGGCACGAGGCATAAAAATTCAAGAAATATTACGGTTTATGTCATGGGAATGACTCTCTAGCATCCTACTACTCCAGTTCAATAGCCTAATCTTACACCTGCTATCATTCAACCAAATTTTGAGTTCATTTAAGGAGAGCATACGAACATCATCAACAACCTAAAGAGTTTCATATTTGAGAAGGAAACCCCTGCTCAATGGAGAAACATTGCTACCATTCTAGATGAAGAAGAAAGGAAAGGTGACATTACAATTGGAAGACCAATATTACCTCCTCCTATGTGGAATTAGACAATCTTGGCTTACAAAGTTTATACAAGGAGGAGGAAAAATCCTCTTTTTCAAGGAGACACTAATAAAAATCCTTTATTTCCACAAACACACCCTACAAAAGTTGGAGAGCCATCTAATGCAGTTCCTGAATCCAACACAGTTCCTAGAACCAAGCAAGAAGAATTTGAAGTCAAGCAAGAAGAACCTGTGATCTAGCTAGTAGCAATGGGTGATAACAATGATCCTAGTAACCATAATCAGAGACAAGCACCCCCATTGCCTTGGGGTAATCAAAATAGACCTTTGTCCTTGGAATAAAATGATGAACTACCTAAGGGGTCAAGGAAGCACTTTCCATGGTTTCATGATGATGGAACTCAACATCCTGATGATCATATTTTTTCCTTCTCAACAGCTTGCACTATTTTGCATGTGGCACATGAAGGCATTGTTTTGTGTCTCTTTGTTGAGACCCTTGTGGGAAATGCTACTTAATGGTTCAATCACCTAGAGCCAAGCTACATAACAAAATGGACAACTATGAGAATTTTTTTTTTGGTGAGATTCAAGCCTACTAAACATAGTCACTGATTGTTCGCCTAGCTTTCAAATTTAAAGGTGGAGGTCCATGCACCAATGAGAGAATTTGTGGCAAGGTTCAATCACCTAGTCACTCGTCTTTCACATACACTCAATCCATCACCTAAAATTCTATTGAGTAGTTTCATTAATGCTCTCCATCTAAGATAGCCTTCTTCCTAAGATCGGCTAATGAAACAGAATTAGAGAATGCACAACAATGTGCCATAGAGATTGAGGACAACATGATTACTTATGGAAAGATGAAGATAGATGCAATCAAGCCTTTGGTTTAGAGTTATATAGACCCATTGCTACAAAAGGTTGCCAATGAGATGACTATTCTGAAGAGGTAGTTTCCTACCTACACTGTCTACTCAACTTGCACCACTTACATTGCCTACACTACAACCATACCAACCACAACAACCATATCAACCTCAGCATCCATATCAACTGAGGAGAAATAAATTTCAGCCCTACAACAATTATAGGCCATGAGAGCCAACTCCACCTAAGAAAATGATTGAAAATACACAAAATTCAGTATTTTTCTCCTTTCACAAGACCGATGCACATACTGTCTCTACTTGTCCTAAAAACTTGAGGATGAATCAGATCATGGGATATATTGAAACTACACCAAGTTCAAGTTTTGTACCAACACCTAGTTCAAATGTTGTCTCACCACAAATAGACAACTTCGATGGTGAATCCACAACAGGATACTTTGAAAGTGAACCTGCTATTGAAGAAGACGAAGATCCTCAACAATAATCTCTTGCAGTGAATCCTAAAATTTTTACCACACCTGTTTTTACACGAGCTCAACATCAGAAAGCACAAAAAGAAGAGGAAGAGATACTAAAAGCACATAAATAAAAAGAAAAAGGAAAAGAAGTGGCTTCCACTTCTAATCCTAAGCCCTCTCAAGAGAACATGAAAGTAGTTGCTCAAGAAACGTCTTCAACAAATTTTGATATTGTAGAATCCTTAATGAAGATGAAAGTGCAGATTTCTCAGTTGGAATATCTCCAAGATCATCTAGAATAGTTGGATAGACTTATTAAGGTTGTGAAGAAGAGACCTGTCATACAACCAACATTGCTCGAATCATTTTTATCAGCAAAAGAAAATCCTAAACCCTTTTATATCTCTTTGTATATGGGGGGTTTCAAACTGAGCAATTGTATCATTGATTCAGGAGCCTCAGACAACGTCATGCCTCTACAAGTGATGAATGTGCTAGGACTTTCGTGCACTAAGACAAAAGATAAATTTTATTCACTTGATTCTAAGTCGGTGTCATTGGTCGGATAATTGAAAGATGCTCAAGTGAGGTTGGCGGCTTGTCCCAAGAAAAAGATAATGATGACTAACCTAGTAGCTAACATTCTACCTAACTATGGGATAATTTTGAGTAGAAGCTTCCGCAAAGACCTCAGAGGAGAGATACAAATGGATTGGTCTTCTGCAACTATTCCACTAAAGAATGGTAGTTTCAAGCTAGAACTAGAGCCCAAGTCTCGATTTGTGGTAGTGAAGTCCCAAGATCCCCAAGCTCAAATTCTATATCAAGAAACAATCCTTGGTACTTATGCTATGCTGTCAGAAATACCTGAAGAAAGTCAAGAAGTTGCATGTTCTACAGATAAATCAAAAGATGATCCAATTTTTTGGAATTTGCAGTTTGATGGGAGCTATTATATAGTTGGCTCAAGTTTGGGAGTTGTAATAATTTCTCCCAAAGGACAGTTGTATCCATTTGAATACCGCCTGCAGTTTGAATACACAAATAATACAACATAGTATGAGGCGCTCTTACTAGGTCTCAAAAATGAAAAGGATATGGGTATGAAACAACTCAATGTTGAAGGTGATGCGGAGTTGGTTGTGAAGCAAGTAAGAGATCAATTCTGAGTAAGAGCGGATCGCCTTCGACATTACAGAAACAAGGAATGCAATCGACTAGTTTAAGGAATTTGATATCAAATTCATTCCACATCTAGACAATAGAAAAGCAAATGCCCGTGCGGTATCAACTTCAATTTTCATGCCACATTCTAACTTTTGTCAGAATGCATTTTCCATTGAGCTTATATGCAGGTCAGCTATACCTGACAAATATGATAACTAGCAAGTCTTCGATGACGATGATCACATAAAAGAGTTTCTTGTTATGGGAAATAATTTCAAAGAATTATTCTTTGAGGATAGTTCATCTTCTTTCAAAGAATCAATAACAGAGGTTTTTGATGTGCCAAAAGTTGCAGAAGATGCAAAAAACCTAGAGGGAATAGGTTCATGTATTATCCAATTGAGGGGTAATAAAATTCCCAAGGGCCTGGTACCCTTGGAGAATATTCTTGACAGGAATGATAGATACATACAAGATCAAAAGAACTCAAGAGATAAGACCTCTGCTGAGTATCATCAAGTAAATATTAGTACAAAAGACAAGCATCGACTTGTTAATTTGGGAAAATGTTGCACTATAGAGGCAAGTGAGAGGTTTATCTCTCTATTCAAACAATACCGAGATGTCTTTACCTGGTCCTACAAAGACTTGAAAGTTTTCACACGAAGAGAATTGTCTTATACAATTCCTCTTAAACCTGAAGCTAAGCCCTTCAGGAAAAAAAAAAGGCACTACAATCCATGAATTCAAGATGTCGTCTACGTAAAAATTCAGAAAATGGTGGATGCCAAAATCATTTTTCCAATTCATCATTCCACTTGGGTGTCTAACATGGTTCTTGTATGAAAGAAAAATGGAGAAATCAGAATTTGTGTGGATTTCAGGAACTTGAATCAATCATCCCTCAAGGATAATTATCCTTTGCCAATCATGGAGCATACCTTGTAGATGGTTACTAGTTCAGAGATGTCTTTATTAGATGATTTTTTTGGTTACAATCAGATTGCAGTGAATGAAGAGGATCGGTACAGAATAGTGTTCACTACCCCATGGGGTGCATTTGCATATGAAAGGATGCCCTTTGGCCTCATCAATTCCGGTGCTACATTTCAAAGAGCCATGGATTTGGTGTTTGGAGACTTGAGGAATAAAGTAATTGTTGTCTATCTTCATGACCTCATTGTTTTCTCAAAGATATGGGGAGATCATTTTTCACACTTAGGGAAAGTGTTTGAGAGATGCATATACTATAAAATTTCATTGAATCCTAAAATGTCCATCTTTGCAGTGACGAACGGCAAGCTGCTTGGCCATATCATCTCCAAAGAGGGAACTCAAATTGACCCTAGTTGGGTTGAGTCTATCAGAAACTTGTCTCTCCCAACAAGCAAAACTCAAGTACACTCCTTCTTTGGTAAGTTAAATTTCATACGAAGGTTTGTGTCAAACTTCTCAGAGTTGACAAAAGATAGCTTTCATGATGAAGCCCATTTTCAAGTGGACAAAAGAAGGAAAGAAGGCATTTGTCATAATAAAAGAAGCTATTAGCAGAGCACCAGTATTCGTTCATCCCAACTTTGATAAAGATTTTATCCTCTACTATTATGCATTAGAACACACTTTATCTTCCATACCAACACAAAATCTTAATGAAGAAACTGAGTTTCCAACAACTTTCATGAGCAGAAATTTCAAGGATAGTGAGTCACAATACTCTCAAATTGAAATGAATGCATATGTAGTGGTCCAAGTTGTAAAGAATTTCAGATTTCATATCTTGAATTCCCACACAATTGTGTATGTTATTGATCCAATAGTTAAAAGTGTGTTAACCAATAGGAGATGGGCATAAAGAGAGGAAACTAGGTCGCAAGAGTGCAGGAGTATGACTTGGATATTAAGCCAACCAAACTCGTTCACAGGAGAAGTCTTTGTCAGTTGATAGCAGAAGATGATGATAAAAATATCAAGGGAAAGGGTGAACCTAAACCTGAGCTTGAAGTTAAAGAGGATCTTCCTATGTTCCTACTTGTTGAATCTACAAAAGAATGGTATATTGAGATATGGTACTTCCTGACATATGATGAATGCCTAAGACACCTGGACAAACAACAGAAGAGAACACTAAAGCTGAAAGTGTAGAATTATGTGCTTATGAATAACGTTCTATACAAGTGAGGGCTTGATGGAACATTTTTGTTGTGTCAGTAAAGATCAACAATGACGATTGTTGGAAGCTTCTCATAGTCAAGCATGTGGTGGCCACTTTTCTTCAACGGTCATGGAATTCAAAATTTTGTGAGCACATTTTTTCTGGCCAACTATGTTTCATGATGCATATGAATGGGTGCATAGATGTCAGTTGTGTCAGAAGCTTGTTGGAAAGATGAAGTTGATAACCATTCCTCTTAGGCTAGTTGTCATAGATGCTCCATTTCAGCAATGGGGTTTGGATTTCATAGGGCCTATCAATTCACATTCCATTAAGGGGCATATTTATGTCCTTATAGCCACAAACTATTTCACAAAATGGGTCGAGGCCATTCCAACCAAGCAGGCTACTTCCGAAGTCATGTGTGACTTCTTGAAGGAAAATATTGTTACATGCTTCGGGGTGCCTTCCAAAATTGTGACTGATAATGCAACATGTTTCTCATTTGAGGAGCTACAGGAGTTCTATTTTGATCACAGTATTACTTTATCACATTCATCAGATTATTACCCTCAGGGTAATGGACAATCTGAGTCATCAAACAAGAACATAGTCACAATTGTACACAAGTTAGTTGATTCCAATCAACAAACTTGGCACAAGAAACTCTACGACGCTTTCTGGGTTAGCAGAATCACTCCCAAGAGAGCCATTGGTACTTCACCCTTCATCATCATGTATGGTATGGAGGCTATGTTACCTATCACATTGGAGTTATCTACCTTGTAGTTGGCATCCACAATAGAAGATGGAAAGTTCACATATTCGATTGAAAAGTGTATCCTGCACTTGACAAAGTTGCAAGAAGAAAAGGTGGAGGTTGTTGACAGAATCACTCAACATTAGGAGCAAGTGAAGAAAATTTTTGATAAGAAAGCTTGCCAGAAATATTTCAAGGTTGGAGAACAATTCCTATTGTTGGATAAGAGACACGAGCCTAAGAGAATGCACAAAAAAAATTGATTCCTTGTGGCTACGGTCATTCAAGATTCACGAGCTCGCAGGGGAGAATACTTATATTCTCTCACACTTGGATGGAAGGCTTTTCTTGCTACCACACAATAGGCAATATCTGAAGCACTTCATCCCTTCAGGGGTGGAGTAAACTTCCTGTAAATAATTTTTCCTTTTTGTTTTCATGATGTGTTTCTCCTTTCCATGATGTGTTTGTTATGTTGTGTTTCCCCTTTCCATAAAAATTTCATCATGTTTTAGGTGATCAGGCATCTTGTTTTAGGTGATTTTTAGGGAAGTTCCAACTATTAGATGATTCTAGGAAGTCCAGTCATAGGTGACTTAGGGAAAGTCTTGTTCTATGTGATTAGGAAATGTTGTTGACTCTGATGCCCAAAGGATAAGGCACTGGTCTATGCTTAAAAGTCCAAATATTCCTGGTTCTCCTATGCTATAAGTATCTGACATGGTCCCTAGATAGAGCCAAATGTTGTACCCCAAATTAAATTTTTTGCTACACTTAGGCATTTTGAAGAAATGGTCAAAAGTCTTGTTAAAAACTGTCAAAAGGTCAAAAAATGAGAACTTGCATGTCATGCATGGTGCTCAAAAACTAAAAAATTTCAAAATTTGAGGATCTTGGTTTGCTTAGAGTGAAGTTTTCTACAAAACCCAAATTTTAGTTTTTCGGCCCTATTTTTAGCAAATTTTCTAAAAATAGACTTTTTCTGCGTTTCTTCTCAAATGGATACTGGAAAAAAATTATAAAAATAGAAAGTCTGACTTTAGAGGGTCAAGCTAATTTTGTTTGGCTTAAAATACTTCCTCAGTAGGCTACAACAGTTAGAATCATCAAAAAATCAGTTTTTCCCTAGTGAGTCTATTCTACTTTTTCAGAAGCTAAATGGGAGCTCCAAGGTCATCAATGGAGGTTGGCCAACTGTTGGGTGTTAGATTCAAGGTCTCAAACATTGCAGAGTTCAAGAAATGGCAGAAGATGTTCAAGGAATGAAGAACGAAAGAGGAAAAGCTGGAAAATCTTGAAAGTTGCAAAATATTGACTAAGTCTAGAGAATAAAGGTGCCCCTGCCAAGTCAAGGTGCCTAGACACTCATGCCTTAGAATGTTTTCAGTCTATGGTAGTCAAAGGAATGGTGAGCACAAGGAACGATGAAGGAAAAGATTAAAAGTGGAAATAGAAACTCTTTAGCTCATAAAGGCGCCCTAGGTAGCTAGGGGCACCTAACTTTTCAAGGTACCAATTGATGGAGTTAGGGTTTGTGCTACTAGTATAATTTATTCAAAATCCTTCTAGCTCCACAGTGAATCCATCAGCATGATCATTAGACTTGTTAGTTACCAACAAATTCAGATCAAATGGAGGACATAACATGAGGGTTCAAGTTTGAAGGTTGAAGATCATGTGAAAATGACTAAGTGTGGAGATCATGGGTGCCCTAGGTAGCCAAGGGCGCCCAAACTTTTAAGGTTCTTAAAGTGGATATTAGGGTTTGAAGCCACCAATAGGTTTCCTTCAGTTTTGATCAGACTCTTCATTGGAATCGTCAGCAAGCCCATCAAATTTGTCAATCATCAAATATCACAGACTAATTGGAAGGGTAAAATTGTGCAAAATGGAAAAAGTTAAGAGAAAAGTTGAAAACATAGAAAATAATCTAACTCTGGCAAGGATGGGCGCCCTAGCTAGTTAGGGGCGCCCAAGGATTTGAGACCCCAAATCAACTTTTTAGGAGATGTAGCTTCTAGAAGTCCCTCCTCAAAATCCGTCAAGCTATCCAACAATTGTAACAACCAATTCATCAAGTTAGTCTAGCTCCCAGAATTGCAAATTCATCTGGAGATCAGAATACATGCAAAATTGAAGAGCAATAGAAAAATGGCTCACTGGGAGCCATGGGTGCCCTAGCTAGCCAAGGGCACCCAATATTTTGAGGGTCTAGATTCAATTTTTAGCATGAGCAACCTCTGGAACAATCTCGCTAGATTCAATCAAGCTTCATAATGGATCATTTCGCTAGATCATAGGATTCACTAGGTGGCCAGAAAGAAGATCAAACTAAGGGCATACAATCAAGAAAAAGTTGAAAATTTTAAAAAAATGACTAAATATGCTAGATAAAGGTGTTCAAAGTTTCATGCCTTAGTAATTTTTCCAAATTTCATCTTTCAATGTCAAAAAAAAGTGTCTACATTCGATGAACCTGCTTTCAAGAGGGTTTCACAGTTCTAAATTTAGGAAATAAAGCATCTCTTTTATCTTCAAAGCCTATTTAAGAGGGATTTGTCTTCCATTATTCACATCTTTTTGCAAGTGGCGTCCAAGAGCAAGAGAGGAGAAAACATAAAAAAAACTTCACATTAAGATTTGAAGGCCAAAACTTGTTGCTTTTTCAGAGTTCTTCATATTTTCCTGATTAGGTTGCTAAGAGGCTCACTTTTTCATGCTTTATTCTTCAAGGGAATCATTTTTCAGAAGAAGGGGGTCATCTTTTTCAAAATTCATTCATCTGGGCCGCTTAGTTCTTGATTCTCTTCAACTCTGGAAAATTTTAAGTTTTCAAGGATCTTTTTCCATGGTTTTTTGGGAAATCCTTAGCTTTTCTGAAATTTGATTAACTAGGTTTCTCTGAAACGAGATTCTCTACAAAACCCAGGTTCCAGCTTTCTCAGAGAAATTTCTTTTTCAAGGAAAATCAACATTCTATTTTCCTGTGCAAAAAGTTTCCGAACCTAGTCAAGCTTGTTAGAATCCAAGATCAGACATGCAAACCAAAAAATACCTTCCACAAAGAGAAAAACATAAGCAACAGAGCAATTTGCATGAAGATGTGCAAATGAATAATATTCAAGAATCAAGAAAATACAATAGATGAATTGCTTTATAAAAGCAATGTATGCATAACCCTAAAAGGAAACCCTAGTGTGCACACTTAATAATTAATAAATAATTAATTATTAATGTGCATAAGTTTAGCTTAAGTAACTAAAGTGATAAGTGACTTAATTAATTAACCAATATGATTAGATTAATTAAGTGAAATAACTTATTACTCTAACACAATTTATAGTCAAAAATCAAGATTTTTAGCATGCAACACTCTCCACTTGAAATCAAGAACAAATCAGCTTTTTGGCGGATCGAGTTTCCTAAATGAGTCACCTCTTTGGGGTAGTGATATTTTTCGAGAATAGAACTCAAAAGCAATAGTGAACTTGAAGTGTTATCTGAGCTTTCTTTCTATTCTTGTCTCATACTTATCCATTCTTTGTGAAAGAGAAAGAAGCAAGATGTAATAGTTGGCACTTTCCCCTTTTTTTGCTTTCATAGGTTGTTAGATAGTTATCTTGTTTTAATTTTAGAAATAAAGTTTTCATATTGGCAAGTCTTGCTATAAAAGCAAGGAGATTTCAGGGTTCCCTACTCCTCTGCTTGTGTACTATAAATAAGGGCAGCCTTGCCTATTTTTCTAGAATGGTTATTGTGATAACAAATTGCTGAGCCTACTTTTTCCTGCAAGTTGTTATTCAGTGCCAGTTCATCTAGTGTAAGAGCAAGCTCGTATGCCTACCTTTGTTGCAAGATGTTTTTCAGTTAATGTGTTACTTGTGTCAATGTATTCTGGTTGATCACAAAATTGTAAATCTTTTATTGCTACAATCCTACTATCCCAGAAGTGTAATCTTTGTTATTTGAAATTTGAGAAAGGAAATCGTATGCATGCTTTGCTACTTTGATCTACTGTCTTAGGTTTCTGTTCTATGTGTTATGCTTATATGATATTTATTTTAGCTTGCATCTAAAAGTACAGTGAGTCTTAAGGTGTATGTTGAGAGTGAGTTTATATGAGTTTTGTTTCAAAGAATCAATTCCTTGTTTACTTTTAACTCTCAAGCTCTGAATTTACTTGAGTTGTTAAAAGCGTCATTAGAGTAGGTTGTCATAGTTGAAAATCCAAAAGAGAAAATCTCAGCTACGACACTAGAGTTTATAACCTTGTGCTCTTAGCTAAACATAAAGATTGGCAATTAGTTTTAGTTTACTTTCTTTAAGCAACATCAACAAAGAGGGGGCTTCCCCTCCTAATTTGAAGAGCAGTTAATCTGTGCATAGTTTTCCGTTTCTAATTCACATACCAGAGGTGTGAATTGAAATTCCAACACTTCTATAGGAACAGTTCATCTTCCCATGTTGCATCTTTGCTATCTAGATACCCAGTTATTGATGATCCTTTAGAAACAACTAAAGCCTATAATTCTTGTTTGTCCAACCATTTTTCATCTAGTGGTGACACAAGTTCCACGATGCCTCATAAGATCATTTTTCCTATCACAAGTGGCTCCCATCTATTTAAGTAAGCAACTCACAATTATTTTTCTTTGGCCTCTTGTACTATGACCATGTCTCATTATATGACCAAATTCAAAAACTAAGTACCCTCCCTTGTGCATTCAACATTCATCCTCCAGTTGTGAAAGTTGTCTCTAATAGATTTGAGTTGCATGCTCCCATGCTAGTTCCCTCAACATTGTTGCATGTTGCACAATATATTTCTAGTGTTGAACTATGAGGATTCCTATCAACTTAGATTTTGATGTTGCTTCCTCAAGTTGTAATTTTGTCCCACCTCCAAGATCTCAATCACGAGGGAGTTGATATTGAAGTAGTCCTTATTAATCAATAGTATTTGTATCTATGATATTCTCTCATCGAGAAAAAGAATGCAAGGATGGCAAGGAATATTATTCCTTCACAAAGTCAATTTCTAGTGACTTCTAACAAACACTCTCTACTCGATCTCAAACTCATATTAACTTCCTCTAGAGGAAACATAGTGACTTCCCTCACTTGAGGTGGAAAAAGGATTCAAGGATGGAAAGGTATAGTATTCCTTCACTTTGAAGGAGTCAATTTCTAGAGAATTCTAACAAATCTCTCTACTTGATCTCAAACTCATATTAAATTCCTCTAGAGGTGACATAGTCACTTCCCTCATATGAGGTGGCATGCAATGGGTTGTTCAACAACCCTTCCCCTAATTCCCTAATTGTGTGAACCTTCTAGTAATTTGTGTAACTCCCTAGCTAATATTGTAAGATTTTCCAATTTGATGATCTTGTTGGAGCTTCTCCTTGTGCCTTTGGTAAGGACACTCTCTTTAATATCTTGGAGTATTTCTACATGTAGATCTTATAGACCAATGTAATGTTGTACCATGTGTGGACTAATAATCAATTATTTGATGTGATTGTTCTAAACTAGTTAGTTCTTGACATTGTTGGAACTCATCTAGGTATTTAAAATGATTTTCTTACTAGATGTACTTGCATATTGCAATGATCCAAATGAACTAAAGTTCTACCAAATGATCTTATAAATTTCAGTTCAATTATCTCATCAAATATTCTTCTCATTAAGAATTCTTCATCCTACGTTGGGATATCCATTGTGGAAAAAATTGGTGTGAACCCTATCTTAGATTGGCAATGGTGCCAAATTTAGTATAGGAAACATGAATACACAACTAGCTCAAAGATAATTATAGAACAAGAATATGAACTTTTACTTTAATTCAAACACTCAAATATTGTGTAAAAGAACACTAAAGAGTTTGTTGACCCATGGTTGAGAATCATTGACAAACACCTATGCACTAAGCTTCAACTAATCAAAGATACATTTTCTAATTTGAACATGGCATAAACCATCAACTAGCTAACATCTTTATTTATTTCATCCTTTAGCCAAGTAGTTACGACATAAGAAAACTATATGATATCTAACAAACAAAAAATCGTCACCCACACTAATGATTATTTCAATAGACATTTTGTTTGTGTTTGTGTTTGATTTCTTTCTATAAGGGTGAAAATGCATTGTTAGAATATTTTCCCATTTGTTTTGGATTTTTCTAACAATCTATCCTAGTCCAATACATTAGTGTCCAAGTGGCGTTTTTCCATGCAAGAGTTTGCATATTGTTTGTACCTTATCAAATTCAAATCCATATCCCTCAGTAGTTCAAATATATCCTTCACATTTGTTGATTTTTTATCCAAAGTCAAAAGTACAACTATAGTTCTAAGTCCCAAACTTCCAAATTTAATTTTTTGTATGGGCCCAAGCCAACTCACTTCCAACTAGCCATTGCCTTCCAACTCAAGCACATATTATTCAAATTGTGGTGCCAAATTGTTCTATAATAGGACAAACTCTGCATCATTTTAGACCATCTAATATTGACTAGAGAGCTTTCACATATCACTAAACCTTTATCTAAGGGTCATTGTAATGTCATCTAAGATCATAAGGACAACATAGTGATCCACATTTTTGTTTGGTATGACTTTTAACATGTTCAAATTGTTAAATCAATCCAAGAGTTTGACTAAGGCAAAAGGAGAGGAGCAAGTCTCCTCCCATGCCTAGCATAGCAAGCTCTAATAAAGTCTCTAGGCACCACCAAGTCTAGATGATAGACATGGACAACTTTGTGTAGACCAAAAATGAAGAGATCAAGGCCACAACAAAAATTCCAATCCACAATTTTGGTGATCACTTCCATAGATGTGGTATTGAACTTCAACCAAGTGCTTGTAATATTCTAGTTTATAAGAGATTCAATACCTCATACTAATAGCAGAAACCAGAATTGATTCATTGAGTCAAGTTACAACAAAACTTCATCTTATCATAAGTAAAGCTAAGTACTTGCACCTTCTTTATCAATTTCAAAAAGTGTGTTTGTACAATTTCTAGCTCAACTCTTTATGATGAGTTAAATTGATTGTGATTGCTTTATTTAAAAATGAATCTTATTAGAACTACTTTGTTTCTTTTCATTTTCAAAGACACTCAAATTATTGTAATAAGATTCCAGAAACCTCTATCAATTATGTCGTGCAAATTCTTTGTAAGATTCCAGAAACCTTTATCATTTATGCAGTAATGCAGTAACCTCAGGAATCTCATAAAAAATTGCTCTAATATCTAGTGTTCTGTCGCCCCCTTAAAATTTGACAACTTTATACCCAATCTCAAATCCGTGCTAAATACTTTTTAGTGACAGTAGGCTATTGAACACATTAAGGAAGAACTATTAGAGGGTTTGTGTGAACATGGATATGGCCATAAAAGAAAAATATTATGAAATTTCTTTCCTCAATGCTCATACTCCCCATTCTCCCATAAATTCTGCTAGGAGGAAAGGTTGATGGTTTTCATCTACCTTGAGTACAGGTTGAATGGAAGTGGAGGTCGTTCATGACAATGTAGAAAATGATAACAGCCGAGGAATGGGGTTGATAGCTCGACCACGACTGGCTTGGGGAAAGCAAATGGTAAGTGCTCCAGTAGAAGGCCATGGCTCCAGTTGCAGAGGAAGCTCCAGTCAAAGGCAATGGTTCAAGTGTCTGTGGGTGGCATGTTCATCACACTCTAGTTGTAGATGATGTTCCTATAGATGCTCCTGTGGTTCGTTCCTTTCTAGCTTTGGAGACTATAGAGGCTCAAGATGAAAATTCAGTGCAGGTGGCTCAAATGGAAGAATAGCCAGAACAAGAACAAAAAGTTTTTTGGTTTGTACCCGGTTTTTGAAACGATGATCAACAGGCTTACAAAATAGGTTGGGTTTTTTGAGTAATATTAAGGAAAATGATATGAATTTTTGCATTTCCCTATGCATTGTATTGATGTTTATGAAATGATTGGGAAAATCAGCTCCATAATCCTATGTATAAACCTATTTTATTATAAATATAAATATATAGGCTTTTTCCTTTGTTCTAAAAAAAAAAATTATAAAAATAAATAAATGTTATTTGATAAATTTATTTTGACAAATTAAAAACACTTAATGGTGTAGGCCCCATGGTATTGCAAAGAGACACGTATTGAAATTTTGCAGAGGAACGTGAGAATACCAAAATAAAATAAATTATCGTCTATTAATCTCTCCTGTAAGAGCATAATTTATATTTTAAACGAAAACACTCTAAAGCCTCTTTGCCTCAAAACATTTTTGCAAGAATTATGTTGTACAAAATTTATTTGATTGTCGTACAACTTTTGTTGGTTTCTGCACAATTCAACTCTCAGGTACACAATTTATCTAATTGTTGTACAACTTTTGTTGATTTCTGCACAATTCTAACTCAGGTCCCATAGACTGACTAATCTCATGGATGCCATTAAGAAATTTTATTGCGTTCATTTCATGATGTTTGACACCCTGGATAACAATAACCCAAATAAATAGCAATAGACAATCACCATGGCAATACATTTGGTATAAAGTCATAGAACTCAAGAGTCAAGACTACTTCAAGAGAGAGTATTTATCAATAAACATGTAGAGATGGTTCGTGAAAAGTCATTTTTCAGTTAATTTCTCACAACCTAGTTAAAAAATAATGATGGGAAAAGTTTAACTATTTGAATTTTTTGGATGATGTTAAACTTCATGGAGAGCGAGGAGTCCCACTGATTTAAGTGGTTAAGGACTAACTGGTACTAGCATAGCCATGTCTTTGCATGGCAATTATATTGCTATATCCGTAGTTCGCAGACTTTCCAAGTACTCAACGAGTTGTTGAGTACTCAAGCTTTTTTGTTGGATGAGATTTTACAAGTTTAACTCACAATTTTTTTTACTGTGGGAGTTTTTATAGGTTCAACATGTTGAATGGCCAAAAATATTGTCCCAATTTGTTTTATTAAGTTGTACAAACAAAACCGAGCTCACATAACAACACAACTTCAAATTGTTATATGGTGGAGGAGGAGTCATTGCCACCTACCAGCAGGGTGGAGCCATAGGCCCAATCT
The DNA here is from genome assembly GCA_007258455.2 of Sequoia sempervirens. Lineage (NCBI taxonomy): Eukaryota > Viridiplantae > Streptophyta > Pinopsida > Cupressales > Cupressaceae > Sequoia > Sequoia sempervirens. Next base: position 272,293,492 of record VDFB02047230.1, read on the forward strand.
TCTATGCCAAGCAGGGAGCCACAATTGAGTGTGAGGACCATTTCCTTTACCCCCAATTTTTCACTAGGTTGGGGAAAAGAAAATTGTACAAGCTTGCAATTTTTTACTTGCCTAAATATGAAATGCATGATGATGATTTTCAAAGACAATCATCATAAATTCATAATAGTTATCGATTAACAACTAGCTATTGTATCCACTATTTGGCTTTGCATGATGATGTGATTTGTAATCCATTTGTATTCAAGAATCAAATTTAGTAGAAAACATTATCATGGTTTTTTAGGCTCATTTGATATGTTTTGTAATTGAATTTTGCAACAAAAAAAAGTGTTTTGTTAAGAAATTTAGTATTTTTTAAGTTGCCGAGTTTTTGCCGAGTCAAAATTTTTGGGCTTGCCAAGTACTCTCTAAGTCTGAGTATCCAAATTATGACTATATCTATGTGCTCTACCAAAGATCATGGTGTTTTCAACCAGAGTAATCTAACAATAAGAAGGTGCTCAATTGTCTGATCTTCATTAGGTTGTCTCCTTAAATCAATTAGTTTAGAGGTTGCACCCAAAGTTATAAGTCATGTTGTTATAAGTATATAATATGTATGGATATGGAATCAATGCATGGCACAATCTTTATCTCGAATGACCTGCTAACAAAAGGTCTCAAGACTGGGTAATTTAAATACAGCCATTAACAATAAATGGTCTTCTTGTATTCAAATAACTTGTTATCCTCAATTGAAAATTTATAATACAAAAAGTTGACAACAGATCATATAACTATTGTTACAAATTGACATGTATCTGTTTTAACTAGACTGTGAACTGTGAAGCATTAGGAGAGACACCATGAAGGAATGAGAACTCAATGTGGCACTAATAGATTCAACTTTGGCCACACATCATTTCAAAGCCGCGCTATAAATACAGAGGATGAACGCATACTGTATGAGTTCAAGGAGCCATTGTGAGGCACTAAACATTTAGTGAACTACACAAGTGCTATTTAAGGCCACTCATCACTTGGTCAAGTTCATTAATTTTTGAGAGCAACATCATCTTATCCCGTTGCAATTGCAACATATATGCTTCCTGCTCTTCTTCAACACTCTCTAGTTCATCTAAAGTTAAGCATATCTTTTCAGGGTCCCCGTCTTCTGCCAATGATTGAACTTTCTTAAGAATTGCACGGACCTGCAAAGATAAAAGCATTCTCATGTAATATTTTTACACCATGTATGGTTTTACTAAATAACTTTACATGAATTATGAAGAGCCTCTACAGGACAAAGCAAGAGAAATCTAAAGACTATAAACAAGAAGTCTGCTTATGGTGCTCAGTTATACTTGAGAGCTCTCAACTGAGAAAGTTGTAATAGATTGGCTTTTACCTTTCCGGAGATCTTATGTACTGCTGTTATGCCAGAACTACTGGATGAAGATCCTGTTTTCTTCAATTTTTCTGGCACTCTTCTAGTCACTTGCACACGTATTTCTCCCTTCTTAACTCCTTGTAAAGGAATCCATTTGTCTACTGTCTGGTTTGGAGGTAGCCTTTCATACTCAACCTTACAGTCCCCTATCTTTGATGTTGGCAATACAGCATTATGATCCCTCACATGCAGCACTAATGGACTACCTGTGTCAGGGAATTCCAACGTTTGATTCCACTGAGGATTGAGTGTCTTATACATAACCTGCACAGAATAGGGGAATAAGTTAATCATGTAGGTTAGCTCTTGCAAGTCAGTAAATGCCATACATTCTTCTGCAATCACTTTAACTACAGTTTCCTTAATAATGCTTGCAAGTTTTGGTACTTTTTGACATTAATCATTATCACAACCAATATTCACTATTTAGGTAGATGTTGTCCAGTAACACTAAAACGCAAGATTCATTGATAAAGGGAATGCATCATTGCTGAAGGAAATCAATCGTTTCATTTAGTGAGTATCAGGATTACAAATAAAATTGATTGTGTATTTATATAAAGTTTAAACCCTGGTTTGAAAATTCGTAATCAGAAAAAATTCAGCGATCTAAAATTTTGACTGAGACTTGGCAAATAAAAAAAATAACAAAATAACACAATAAACTTAAATAGTGCATGGGACACAAAGAATTAATTTAGAGAATACATAAGGCTATTCTGATAGCAACATTACTAGGAATTGGGAATGACTTGCAAAACCAAGAGTATAAATGGAATTAAATTACTCAGGATTTAATTGGGAAACTAAAAACGACTTAAAATTTCATAAAA
>VDFB02047230.1:272295856-272525237 GCA_007258455.2 Sequoia sempervirens
CATGTCCAAGGTCAGTATTTCTTGATTTTAGAAAAAAAGTGGCCACTTAAGCCCCCTTTTTGGCCCCCCATCTTTTTTCACTTACACCATTGTCAATCCCAAGTTTTAGATCTCATCATCATATGAAAATAAGGCACCTACTTTATCCATCAATGTTTACTTCATTTTCTTATTAATTGTATGTCTTTCATCATCTAGAAAAAAACTATTTTAGTATTATATATAATAGGTACATCTAAGAGATCTTAAAGGTGAATTATTGAGTCCTTAAGAAAATGATGTGTTGGAATAATAATATCTGTCATGGACACATGCCATCTTTTGATTGTGAACATAAAAAATGTAATTAAAATTTTATTTTTCTTTTATCAATATATCTTTCCCTCTATATCTATTTGTTATCACTTAGGATTGCATGCTAGTTGAGTATGCACTCAACTATAAACATGGAAACATCTTCAACCTATGGGTTTCTTAAAGTAAGGATGCATCTCCAAAGTAGGTTGGTTCCCTTGATGGATCACCTAAAAGTTCTACAACTTTCAAGGAAAAGGGATAGAGGGATACTTGAAATAAAAATCCTAGAACTAAAGAGGTGATGCACCAAAAATCTCCATATTAAACTACTTTAACCATATCACAATATGACAACAAAGTTTTGACTTGTTCACAACTCAAATCAAAGCATTAAGCACATAATATTTCATATGAAGTTGTTGGTTTCAACCTTTTGCATGAAGGAAAACAGGTTTCACAACTTCAATCTGTTGAAATGGCTACGCAAAATATAACCTATAGACACCCAAAAATATCCTCTTGCGATACCTTGTCACAATGTTACATCATTTGGACATCTTGTAGCATGTTTTACCCTAGATACCCTTGTCATCATCTAATTAGTTAAATAAATCTTATTTATTTGACTAATTTTATTTATATCATTTTTATTCATAATCCCTTTGTTCTTCTAAAGTTAGTTAAATAATTTATATTATTTAAGTAATTAAATAATTTCTATTAATAATCCCTTCATTATTCTAATGTTAATTAAATAATTTATATTATTTAATTAATTAAATAATAAATCCAACATTAATTAAATAAATCAAATATTTATTTAATTAATAAAATCTTAAAATGATCTTCTCAGTTTCTTTCCAAAATTGGAACTCATGTGTATCTAGTTAATTTCTTTAATCAGACGATTCATCAATTATCCTTCTCATCTTTTTTAGGATTTATTTCCTTTAAAAAGGAAAATCAATATCTTTCTATTTCTTTAAATCTTATCTTATCTCATTTTATTTCCTTTTTGATCAAATAAAGAAAAAATCAAATCTTATCTTAGAAGCCATTTAGGGATTGGATTCTTCAAGCATCCTCATGCTATTAGAATCATTCTTGAATCTTCCATTCATCTCTATATATCATTCTCCATTTTTCATCTTCATCATGTCGTTATGCAGTTGAATTGAGCAACCAACATATCGAATCAATCAATCCATTCAACCATCATTGCATTTATTTGAGGTATTGAAGATTTGGATCAGGTAACACATATTATTGTTTTATCATTTTATTTATCCAATTTTTTTGAATACATAACTTGCACTTAAACACGCATCCTTTGCCAAAACATTACTTGAAAAGAGATAAAATGAAGGACTAAAAACTCAAATCACAATAAATCCATCTAAAAGTTCATTTATAATATGAGACAAAGGCAAAATGAGAAGGAACTACTATCATTTTTTCATTGAATCAAAAGGAATGTTTACAATGAATCTCATAATGAGTTACAAGGACAATCTTTTCTTCTATGAGCATGAAAAGAAAGCAAGAACTAAAGAATGAAAGGCCTAAGAGTTTCCTTTATAAAGAAAACTCTCAAATTAGACCTTTCCATGACAAGGGGCTGCTAATACTAAAAAAATGTTGTAAAATCATCATAATCAACTCCTAAACTAGAGGAAACATTTGATTTTCCAATCTGGGAACCCCCCATTTGATGTTGAAGACAACTAATTTGTTTCCCATTTGTATTCTAAAAATTGTCCCTACTATAAAACACTACCAAAATCCCTAAAAAAAAGGTCATTTGGTCAATGTTTCTGATTTGAAAGATTGGTTTGGCATGATAATCAACCCCTTTCATCAAATTTCTAGAAAATTTCCTTCAAATCAAGCAACCAAAATCCTAAAAAGCTCCTCAAAGAGCACAAAAAGTTATGCATCTTGCATAGGTTGTCATGACATCAAAACAACTGCACCTTTGTATTTGATCATCATATTCTGATATGTGAAGGATTACATTTTATCTTTGTATTACTGCCTTATGTGATTTCATTATCTATTAAATGCCTCTACACCTTTGGTTAATGGCTTTGACTACCCTACCACAATAACTTATTGAAGTGGTTTCCTTTAAGGATTGGTAGTGCCTATTTAGGCACCATTGGATCACATTGCATAAGAAAGTCCTTGAGGAGGCTATCATATTTACTCTTTGAAAAGCCTTCCATTTCCAACTATACTCTTGATTACATTAGCATGATGACTGTCCTAATGCTCTAGAATATGGCATCCTATGAGAATATTATAACTTCATGCACATTAACCCTTGAACATTGTCCCTACACTTGAAGGATCTTGACAAAATTTCTCACACAAAACTTCCTTCAAGGAATGTTGAATAGGTCTACAATCAACACATATATACTATTGTCCTTTTTCTTCTCAAAGTGGAGATCTATTGATCCCATACTTCTTTGCATATACTAATATTATTTCAAGCTTCTACTGACCTATATATGAGATTGCATTTACATTGAGATTTTCCTCTTCATTCCTCATATATCTACATATATGAATGTCTTCCCTTGAGTCATGATAGCTTTTATTTCCTTCCTCAATATGAGTGTGACTGCCTTTAAGGGTAGTGAGTAATCTCTTCCATCTTAGTCTTGAAAAGGACCCAATAACTTTGTCCTTCACTTGAAAACCAATTGCTTTTCAACATGTGTGGTAGAGAAGAATAACTTGACTAAAATTTATGCAGTCATATAAGGTAAAACACCATCATGTAGCTCTTTTGGGCCTTAAGATTTCCCCCTCAACTCTTCTAATTTTGAAGCCCTAGTGTCCAACACCATTCCACCCATGGGAAATAAGAGTATGGAAAAACAACAAATCTTGATGCATGGGTTAGCATGAATCTCAATGTGGCAAAGGAACTCCAACTCTGCTACACAGACAAAAACATCAAATGCTTAGTTTTACAAACTAGCTAAAAATATTGTAACTTGCTCTTGCATTCACTCAAGCACCATTGACACACTCAATGCCCTAACAATAAAATATATAGGTAACTTTTTAAAGTGACTGCCACTCTTTAAAACCCTACTCATTGCCATAGAAATATCTTGAGACACTATCTTATCTTGATTCTCAATTGATGAAAGGTGAAGAAGACAATCTTCAAGACTATTGTCTCAAGGTTTGGCACTAATTTTATCTTGCATCACCAATGCTTCCACTTTCTAGGGTTGAATCAAATTCTTTATCTTTGGCATAGTCTTCATTAAATTCTAAAGGTCAAGTTCCATTCTATCATGGCTATCCACTTCATACTTCTCTTGAATCTTGCCTTTGCAAACCACTGCTACCTCATATCTTGTCTTGTATTTTCCAAAATTCCCATGAACTAACCCTTTTACTTTCCTTAAAGGTACTCTTTCTCACTTTATATGAGGTCTCTCACAGTCATTGAAACCTTTTTAAGACAATCCTTAGTAAATCTCTTATTTCCCTTTCCCTCTATACATTGTAACCTATGCTTACATTATTTGCTTATGCTTCCATGGGTTGCTCAAACTTCATAATATTTTTCTCCCTCATACACCTATTTTCCTTCATCTACATTTTGGCATCAAATTGTTGAAGCTTTAAGTTTACCAGAGATGACTTGAGCATATTTATTATCAAAGCTAGCAATGTGCATGAAGGATGAAGGAGACTACCACTATCATACAATGTATTTTGCATGTTCTCAAGCCTAACTCTCCTACTACAATATTTTCATTAATCTTTGATAGTGCAACTCCAAGTAACCTACTACATGTCAATGCATAAAAAATTATGATAATGGGACTACCATTCCTATATGTTGAATCAAAAGTCATGGATAATGCATTGTTTTGCTAATATGACCACATTTAATTGGTTAGAGGTCTACAAATGAAACATACTAGGTTTTAAATGCATTATTAGAAAACTAAGCATTATTATCTTTGGGTTGTTATGAATCAAGGACATAACCATGCTCTTCCCCTGACCTCTATTCCTAAGGCTTCATGCTTAGACAGTTCACATGCCATGATCATCAATGATCACATGGCCACCACTATTAAAAGTCCTTTTGGATCATAACTTTTTAGACCACTTAATTTGCAGTATCACTGCTTTGCAACCACCTTATCACTACTTATTTTAAAACCCTTGTGATTGGCAACATAAGATTACACTACTCCTTTCATGGCAGTGATGGTTGTGTTAGGTTTTAGATTATCACTAGCATTTAGATCACCTTGACATTCACAGTCTTTCACAATTGTCACGTAGGGGACTTATGGACCTTTCATGTATGCTTGATCCTATGCTCCTTTTCTTTTTAGGAAATGACTGTCCCATTATCTCCTATTGAATGCCATCCTTATTGTTGAAAAAAACTCCCTCCAACTGTCACTGATACCCTATGAACTTCCTTTCTTGGTATTTGAGATACAAATTTCCTTGCAACTTGGCATAAATTTCACCTCTTACTCCAAGTCCTCCCATTCAAAGAACATTATCACCTATCCCATTTTCCTCATAACTAACACTCCTCATACTCTGTCCATTACATGCTTCTTTGAAACCTAGAGCTCACACACATGAATTAGCATCTCAATCATGCTCCTTAAAATGGTGCCAAATTTAACATGATGAATTTCACCCTTCAAGACCATTCTTCCCATATGGTTACTTGTACTTGTTGACATAATTGTCAACCTTCATGAATAAAGTGCATCTTATTTTCTCATCTGCTAAAATCTACATGCCCTAGGAAACATGACATAGGTGGAACCTAACTAGATATTTCTTGCAAAGGTTGCAAGAGCATGATTATGGCCTCCAAAGAAAACTATACATAGTTTCATCTCATGCTTATGAAAGTGAGGGTGATTGCACCCATGCTAACATTCACTACTCATCAAGTTTTAACACTACAATTCTAACAATACTACCTCTCATATCATGTAGCATTGTCATGTATGCATCCCTTCATTGATGGCTATCACTGTTCCTTCTAGAACCTTTTCCTTTTTCAAAAATTATCATTGCTTCCATCTCATTGCAAAATACCCTAAAGACTATCCTTGCAAAAATATTAATGAGCTACCTTTTCAAATCTATTGCCCCCTTGAAAAACCTAGGATTTCAAAGCTTATTGTGAATGGATGAGAAAGAGCTTCAAAATAGGAAACAACCCTTACATAATGTAATTAATGAAGAAAAGAACAATTTTTTATCTCTTCAAAAACACAAAGATAAATCAAAGAAATATTTGTGAGGAAAATCCATGAAAATGGGGTTGAAAAATGCTGCAAACTTGTCCAAAATGTGAATATTGCATGAAAATTGGGTTCTTTCCCTTTGCAAGGTTGCATTTTCCTTCATAACCTAATCTTTCTTCTCTCCTTTTTCCCAAAAATCAAGTCATAAACTTGCATAAAAGTAAAATCATGAAGGTTTCCCTCTCATAGCCAAAAATCAAAATTTGAAACTTTATCTCCTTTGCCAAATTGTCTATAGATTTTTATGAAGATAGGCCTTTGAAAGAAACAAAATGCTTTTCCAATGTTTTTGACATAAAATAAAATCCCTTTGACTTGAATCCTTGACTTTTAATATTATCATTTTCACTATGATAATATTAAAAAGGATATTTTCTTTGAAATATGCTTTAAAACCTTAGCTAAAAGAAGGCCTTTGGCATCTCTTTTTCCCTTTTTGATCAAATATTTTCTAATGGTGGAATTATGAAACCTAGAAGAGGACCTATTGACCCTAAAATACACTATTTTAAATAGGTAACACTATCCTTTCTCTCTCTCTCTCTCTCTCCTTTATCTCTCATCTATCTACACCTTTCTATAATTTTTTTCTCTCTTTATCTCTCTTTCAAAATTTAGGTATCTCTTTGTCAATCTTCCTCTCTATATTCCTATAGCTAACTCTCTCTCCCTTTCTTTTATCTCTTTTACTCTATCTCTCTCTATCTCTATATATATTCTTCACTCTATATATATTTTATCTTTATCATTCTTTATTTTGCCTCTTTAGCACATCTCTCTCTCATTTGATTATTGTAACTAACTCTTTCTCCATATTTATCTATCTAAATTTATTTTTCTCTTTCCCTATCTATCTCACTCCTCTTCCTATCTCTTTTTATCCATATGTTTCTCTACCTCTATCTCCTTATCTCTCTATCTTCCTATCTCTCTATCTATTTCCCAATCCCTCTCTATCTCTCTATATCACAATCTATCTATATCTCTCCCTCTCCCTCTCCCTCTCTTCCCCCTATTCTTCTCTATTTCCCTCATCTACCTATATCTCTCCCTTTCTCTCCCCTCTTCTCTCTATCTCATTCCATCTCTAATTATCTTCTTGATTTAGAGGTTTTACTTTAGTTGTGTTTGGATTCTTGTAATTGGATGCATAGTGATATGAAGCTATCACTTCTCCATTAAGACCTTTGTTGCACAAAAAACATCATTTGCTAAATGACCTACCAATTGACATCTTTCCTAATTGACCTTCCACACCTCTTTGATGTATCCATTACACACCAAGGTGTGATTGCTAGTGTAGTTTTGGAATATATAAGATGGGAAGGCATCTACAAAGGATGATATTTGTATATTTACATATGGAAATTTGATTTCTTATACTTTAAGTTATAATTAATGTATATAGTTTCAAGATGTTTGAGAGTGGTTTCAGATCTCTAAGGAATATAATGCAAATTCTAGTTTTTGGAGGATCTTATAATTTTTCAGACTTAGTCAAATTTTAGTAATCAAGAGCTCAAATTTCAGTAATAAGTAAGTTGTATCATTTCTCTCTCTCTCTCTCTCTCACCTCTCTCTCCCCATCCCTAACTCTCCTTGCCTCTCTCCCTCCCTCTTTGCTTCTCTATATCTCCCCTCTACCTCTATCCATCCATCACTCCCTACCACTCAATTTTTTCTCTCTATCTCACCTCCCACTCTCTCCCTCCCTCTCTCCTTCCTTCTATACTCTCTATCTCCCTAATCCCTATCTCTACCTACCTCTCCATATTTCACTCCCTTCCACTCTCTCTACACCTCACTATCCCTTTTTTCTCCCTCCCTCATTCCATATCTACTTCTCTTTGTCTCTCTCTATCTCTCCTTCCCTCTCTAATTATCTTTATCCCCCCTCTCCCTCTATCTATCTACCTCTATCTCACTCGTGTCTCCCTCCCTACCTCTTCCCCTATCTAATCTCTATCTCTCCTTTCCCTCCCTCTACCTCTCTCTCTTTCTCTCTCCCCCTCCCTCCCTCCCCTATTTCTCTCACTCTCTCCTCTCTATCTCACCATTCTTTCTCTCCCTCTCTCACTCTCTCCTCTCTATCTCACCTATCCTTCTTTGCCTCTCCCTTACTCCCATCTTTCCCACCCTCCCTCCTTCCCTCTATCTCTATCTCACCTATCCATCTCTACCTGCCTCTCCCTCCATCACTCCCTACCACTCTCTCTATTTCTCTCTATCTCACCTCCCTCTCTCTCCCTCCATTTTACTTCCTCATCTACTCTCTATCTCTCCTCTCTCTTTACCTCCCTCTCTCACCCCCATATTTCTCTCACTTTCCTCTCTATCTCACCCTTCTCTCCCTCCCTCCCTCTCACTCTATTCTCTCTACCTCACAATTATCTCTCTCCCTCTCTCTAACCCCACCCTCTGTCCCTCCCTCCCCCTCTTTCTATCTTACTCTCTCCTTCCCTCTTTACTCTCTATCTCTCACCTCCCTCTCTCTCTCTCCCTTCCTCCATCCTCCCTCTTTCTCTCTCCACTATGAGGGTTGAGGGTTGAGGGTATAAGGTTAAGTATATAGGGTATAGGGATTAGGGTTTAGGATATTGGGTATAAGGTTGAGTGTATAGGGTATAGGGATGAGGGTTGAGGGTATAGGGTGTTGGGAAAACGTGTCTCAACCTTGCAATTATATAAATTTTATTGTTGATAGGATATATATATATATATATATATATATATTTCCTAGTTACATCAATAAGTGTAATATACAATGAGAACAGGGGGTAGAGGGGAGGAGTGGGATGCATGTAAATAATTTTTTGTTAACTTTTTCAAAAAACTCTAAATAGCCAACATACATTAAAAAAATGATATATTATAAATCTAGACTATTAATTATTAGGTTTTAGATCTAATGGTGGATATTTTGTTGGCCTATCTTACCCTAGAAGGTAACCCTATTTTATGAGGTTGTACTACATTTGTAGATAGAGATGTATTTGGAGAGTCTGGTAGTGGTCATGTTGTCTCTAGATCTCTAGTGGTGATACTCCTGTGAGAAGCTTGCTCTGCAAGTATATTATAATCCTTGTGATTTCTAAATAATATATTGAGTGGCTTTCAGAGGTGGGGTTTTTCTTTCAAAATGGTTTTCCCATGTAAATTATTGTGTCATGGTATGCATGATATTTATGTTTATTTGTATTTATTTTTTTGAAACTGTTAATGATCTATAAAGTTTTGCATCATTATCCTCTCAAGATTAGTGTAGGAAGTTGTTTCTCTACCTTAGCTTCCTTATAAGTGGTATCAAAGCTTGGTCACCTTTGGCTTCAGTTGTGGGTTGTTGGGTTTTTTGAATTAATTCAAATTTGAGTGGGAGCTTGTACAAAAGATACTTTGTGATCTTGTTGCAGAAATTTTCAAATAGAAAGTTCATCAGGGAGAACAGAGGTGGATAATTTTTTTGGAAATAATTTTGAGATGTGGAAGTTGAAGATGGAGGATCTGTTGATAAATCGAGATCTATGGGATGGTGTTGACAAGAATTTTCCAAGGCCTACAAATGCTACTCAAACAACTCAATATGATGTTATGGACCGCAAAGCCAAGGGTCTAATCAAACTATGCTTGGAAGACTATTTTAATTAATTTCCATGAAGAGACCTTTGTGCAAAAACTATGGAAGAAACTTGGTGAGATGTATCAAGCCAAATATTTAGTGAACAATATTTTCTTGAGGAAGAAATTATATTCCTTGAGAATGGAAGAGGTTGGAAGAATCACAAATCACCTAGAAGCATTCAATATGTTGGTGGATCAATTGGCATCAATTGGTGTCAAAATGGATGGGGAGGATAAATTTTGGATCTTGCTTTGTTCTTTGCCTAATTCGTGGGATTCTTTTGTTATGGCTACTAGGAGCACTTCTATTATTTTGAAGACTAAAGATGTGGTGGGTTATTTTCTTTCTAAAGAGATGATGAGGAAGGTATCCATCATGACCAAGGTGGCTCTAAATGTTCGTGAAAGACCTAAGGGAAAAGGAAAGAAGAATGAGAAGTGTGACAAATCCAAGTCCAAGGGGAGATCTAAATCTCTTGGAAAGTCCAAATTTACTTGTTGGAACTGTGGTGAGCCTGGACATGTTTGTAAGGAATGCAAAGAAGAAAAGAATAAGAAAAAGAAGAGATTTGATTATGATTATGAGCTTGAGAAGGAAGATGGTGAGCTCATATGTTGGGGGAATTGCTAATATCCACCTACTCAACCTCTATAGCCTCTACAGTATCCTTTTTCATGCAAATCTATATTTTTTTGAAAATTTTGATCTTGTTCTAATATTTTCTTTTCTACTTTAGTGTAGCTTATTTTTCTTTGAAAATTCAGCTCACTAAAGTGGGGGAAAAATGTAGTGTCATAAAATTGCACCTTGTGGCAATTTCACACTTGCATATTTAACCTGTTACATCTATGGCACCTCACTGCATTAATGAAAAAACCTTATGAGTCATAATTTCATGATTTCAACTTCATAAAGGAAAATGATGAAGTGTTAGCGATCTACCACCTTATTTCTTATAAATTTTTGAGTTGGATGCATGTGCTTCGTGCAAACATCCACACAATGTGCATGTATCCCTAAAAATTTTGAGTTTCAAATAAATGAATCTCAAGAACTTTTCCTATGACATGCGTCACTATGGAAGAATCACAAGTGTAATGAATCTTCCCACCCATGTAGCCTCACAAAACACCCCTTTTCACTCTCATTCTCATTCATTCTTACATTCTTGTATTCTCTCTTTCTCTCTTGTTCTATTCTCTTCTACATGTCTTCTCTGCAATGAAGCTCTATTGGATTCATGTCTCATCAACAACCAAGACTCTCTTGCAAGTCTACAACATCTCATCTATCAAGCTAAGAGGGAGCTGCATACTATTTGTAATGTTCTCTTGTCGCTTTATCTCATCTATTTTATTTGTGATAGGGGTCCTCCCCCACAATAGGGTTTGTTTTTATCACACGTCTCATCTATTATATTTTTTACATCTTATCTATTTTCTATCTATCTAGTTGTCCATGGAGGTGGAAACACCAAAATAGGCATTTGACTAAGGCAATCCTCAAAATAGCTCCAACATTTTTCCTCATCCTTTTTATGTGTAGGTTTCTAGATTTGAAGAGATGGGCACTTGTAGATTTTAGATTTTCATCTCTTGATTTGATAGGGATGACAACATATGACATAGATGTCCCTATAGTGCATTGTTGTTTGTTGGTCGTGAGGGAAAAATCTATGTCTTCATCTTTCTACCTCTATAATTTGTATTTTGTAATTCTTTACCAGATTCTATTAATTTATAATCTTCCCATTCTAGCTTAGTATTTTATTTAATCAAGTTATTGCAATATTTCCTATTTCATATCTTGTCACTTGAGTTTGTACTTTGAGGTGATTAATGGCTATTAGATCCCTATAGAATCTTCCTTGTCTTAGAGACTTAGGAGTAGTAAATCCCCTCCTTTACAAATTATAATAAAATTTCCCCCCACAAGAGAGATAGAGAGATACTAGGAAGCCCCCTCATAATATTATAGAAATTGCAATGTTGAGTGATGCTCAAAGAACAATGAAAAATGTGATCCCTAAATGTTGAACAATATTTATTCCTTGTGGAAGAAGATGAACTAAAAATAGGTGCATGAAATATTTCCATGTGAGAAGAATATAATTCTTTGAATGATGCACAAGATCCAAAGACAATGATCTTCTCAAATGCTCCATGCGAATGTTGATGTATAATATAAACCAAAGATGTGGATGGGTTGATAACAACATTGATGTGGCTATCATCAAAGGTGCATGCTAACTCTATAAAACACGATTCACTAAATTTTTTTGATATGCATTGTGAGTAGTCATCTCGATCAATTGTGAATATCCTACTGCCCTAAATCATGAGAAACCAATTATGTAGGAACACTCAATATTGAAGAAGTAGAATATGAAAGAGATGTGATATCAGTGTAAGGTGCATGAACCAATGTGGAGGATAAAACTCTAAGGTTCAAATAAAAAAAATTATCTCCTTATGTGTGTTGAAGGTATCAATGTCATCTATACTCAGACCATCATCAAATTCTATAGAACCAAAGGAAGAAAATAATATAATCTAGAATCATGATCAACATGACCTATGGTAATGATGTCTCTACTTTTCTAATCTTTGATGATCATAAAATTATGGTGTGCAATCAATTATTTTTCCTATGCTACTACATGTAATTTGATAAATGGAAAGGAGATTATTGGATAAGAAATGTACATAAATTACATCATTGAATGTTCCTTCTTCAATTTCAATTGATCATTTTCCAAGAGCTAACATATAAGTGTTATTTACCATCAATATTGATGGGATTGAACAAGTCTCAAATGTGGAAAACAACTCCCTAGATGTAGTTATGTGGTCTGATGCTCTAGAATCAAGAAGCCAATTGTGCGATGTGTCATTTGAAGAAGTAATGAGTGACATACCATTATTCTTATCCTTTCTTGAATATGCAAATGATGTGGATGGAAAAGAGGAAGAACTACTTTTCCTAGATGTAGACAACTGAAGTTGATTTTTTTTTGAAGATTCATCAAGTCATTAACTTCCTTTTTGTAACATTGGTGCTCTTCATGCCCTAGTTTCTTACAATAAGTACATTTGGGCTTCTCCTTAGAAGTTTTCCCTTTTTGATGTGGGAGATGAATCTGATGTAGTTTCTAATTTTGATCTCTTAGCTTATCCTTAGCATTTTTCTTTCTCTTAGATGAGTGAGCAACTAATTCTTGAATTTTTGAAGAGATGATAATATCCATAGAAACTAACTTAGATTTTTCTTGTATGAGTGTATCACAAAACTTCTCAAAAGAAGGAATTACATGTGTTGTTCCAAGGTCATCCATTTTAGAGTAGAAATAAGAAGAAAATATTTGGTAAGGACCTTTTAGCTTTGAAAAAACCAAGAAGACACAGTCTTTGTCTATTTTTTACAACCCTTGAGTCGAGAAATAAAATACTTAAATTGTACCAAGAAATATTCAATAGATGGAAATGAATCAGGAGACAATGATGTTAATTCAACATCCAATTATAGAATTTTGAACTCATCAACTTTACCAAAGATAACTTTAAATTTGTCCCACATTTTCTTAGAAGTTGTGCATTATGAAATATGGAATTACAAGTTATTAGAAATAAAAAACATGGGGACTAATGATTCCTATTGCCTCATCTAACTTGTTTCGATAAGTAAATTGTTTAAAATTTCTAGTAAATTGCATTTGTTGTCCATTTTTTTTGTTAATGATAGGGGTATCCCCACAACCCTTCCTAGCATCCCAACAACCCATATCTTGGGTTCCTAGGGCGAGCAGGGGTGAGACTAGTCCCTTGTGAGGGGACCCAACAGCCGCCAAGCCAGTCCCAACCGAGTAAACCCGAGAGTGGAGTAGAACCCAAAACCAATGGGGAGAAAACCCACAACTCAAGCCAACTCCGCTACCCACACCAACTGCATTTGCTTTCCATTGATCACTTCCCATAATCCCTTAGATTGAAGAATTTTTTGTACTTTGACTTTCTATGAGTAGAAATCATGTGGTGTTAACAAGTCAATTTTTGGATCCATGATGCACACACAACAAGGCACTTGAATTGTACCCTACCAAACCCCCCAAAATTATAATATATTTGAATGTTGACCCCCTAGAAAGATGCAAGGCAAGATTTACAATATTTTGTGAAGTTGATAAATCATCCATTTATAACTCATAGAGATTTTACAAATATGGGAAAATGAGCTTTCCAAAAATTATTTTAACTAAAAATTTAGAATCCTTGTAAAATCATGATGAATTTCAAAAAAGAGTGTCAATTTTTGACAAACAAGGTGAAAGTTATGCCCCGTTGAAAATTGCACAAAGTACATTGATTTTCCAAGTTGAAATTTTTTTAAAAAAATTTACAATTTTGAAATCATCTTGATGCTACTTTTTTCGACATGGAAAGAGCTTTTTGGAAACTATTTACATTGCAAAATTTGACTCCTTGTTTACAATTTATCAAAAAAAAGAAAAACCCCTTTACAATTTGATGTTGTCAAACAATTAGCAAACCATAAACAATGACATTTTTTTAAACTAAATACAATCGGGTCGTGATAATTATTGGAAATATACAACAAATTTTAGTTATGAGAGACTATTGTGGTAGTTGGGATTTGATCTGACCTGAGTGCCAAAGGATGAGTCATGGATGGGAGGTGTTGGTGAGTGGAAAATATCAAACCTTCAATCGCCTTTCAATAGAGAGGAATATGGTGTGAGAGCACCATTAAATATGCTAACCATAAAATGATCGAAACCATAAAAGGTCATTGCAAGAGGTCAATTGAAGCCAAGTCTTGTGTTGGTTGCATGAATAATTGGTGGTCAAAGTTTTGTTGAAGAACAAAATAAAAACATAAAATTCCACCTTGTGGAGACTAAGGGTTGTTTGAAGAGGATAAATTTTTACCCAAATGTTCAGTTGATTGTTGCATGGGAGTATCCTTTTGGAGATATGGCATGTTAGTCCCACATGGATGAGTTTTATGACTTGAATCAAAGGCCACATAGATGAGTAAGAATTTTGAATCAAAATACTTAGGGAAGTTGTGTGGGTCCTAGCACCACTTGAAGAGGTCAACGACCTATTGTGGTGGCCAAGTATTTGGGGACAATAGGAGTTGTCAGTGTATACTAAACTAAGGAAAGGAATAGACGGTATGCGATGCTATACAAATTTATGTTGCTTTGGAATGCACCTTTCAATCCCTTGAAGATAAATGCAATGACCTACTCAGCTCCTCATTTCAGAAACCACACCTACTTGCCATTGCACTTCAAGACATATGTAGATGTGTTGGAGGATGATCTCTAGAAGATAGGTACAACGTCTTAAATTTTAGGCTATGGGAGAGGCTATTGAAGATATAGGTACCTTGAAGCAACAAAATATTAAGTACAAGGTATTTTTCCATAGCGTGTCAATTTGTGATATTGCTATCAAGATTCAACCATGTAGTTTTACGAGTCAAACTCATTGACCCATGTTTTAAGATTCTACTCATGAAACATAGGTCAATGAGTTTGACTCGTAAAACTACATGATTGAATCTTGATAGCAATATTGCAACAAAATGTATCCTTTCTCGATCTCAATATTTGAAATCGAGCCTTCAAGTAGACTTATCCCCTTCTACAACTAGGCACACAAAATGACTTGCAGGCATAAACTACAATGCTAATAATTCATAATTCTTTCCCACTATTTTGTAATGAAAAAATAACCTATAACTAGCCAATAGGCCACATTTTTTTTGCAAATAGGCTAATGTTTGATAAAATTATAACTACAAAACACAATTGAAACCCCAAAATTGCCTACAAGATTGCAAATAGGCCAAAATAACTAAATTGTCGCAAAACTAGCAAATTTCAACCCAAAATATAGATGGGAAGATTGGAAAAGGGCATATCATCTCTCTATTATTTTATTTTTACAATTTTTTACTTCTCCTAAAATAGGAAAAAAAGCCCAAAAATTACAAAAAATAAAAATGATCAAAATTGACAAAATGAAAGGTATTTATTCATTTCCTAAGCCATTTGGATATTATGACAATGTTTTTTATCTTCATGATGCTCTGTTAATAGGGCTATGCATGGGATTCATGTTGATACTGGAAGGAATGCGCTCTCATGGATTTGATACCATGTTGGAGAATGCCAAGATCAAAGATCTCGAATTGATAACCTTCCACAAGTAAAATAATAAAAAAAATAGAATATCTATCATATAATATGAAGAGTGTGTAAATACAATACATAATACTTCCATATATAGGCAAGGTAGATGATGGTAGGAAGGTAGGACTAAACAACTAACTAACCCTCCAAAGATGGGACACTTGTGAGCTCACTTGACAAGTATGTGAGAAAGTGTCAATAGGTGTCTCAAGTGATGAGGACACATGTCTCAATGTTATGAAGTGAGAAAAAAACATAAGAAACCTAAGTAAACTTAAGCTATGAGTGTGAAAAGGTCAATCCTAGAAAGGTGATTAGTTGACTAGGTAAATAATGACTTTATTTACACTAACAATCTCAACTAATACCATATCCTAGAGATCATTTTCCTCTAGCAATAAAGTCACCTTGAATTTTGAAGGTAGGATATTTAATGCACCATATAATCTATCCTTGATCTCAAGGATAACTAATACCATTAAAAAATATTTTTTACTTCACAAACTCTTGGATCTAAAAATAAATATATTTTCTCAAAAAAAAAAAACTTATAACAAACCATAGGTTTACATATTGTAAACCTTAATTTAATTCCACCTTCACCAATAGCCATCACCCTAGTTTCTAGTTAAAACCTTGGCTACAAAACAACCTAGTAAAAACCTCATTGTAAATATTAAATACCTATAAATTGGTACAAAACTATTGTATACATATCCATGAAGTGAGAAACTTGTGGTTGCAAGTCATGATTTAAATCAAGAAAATGATGTGATTCTTATAATGACCATCCCATTTTTTCCTTAAAAAAATAATATCATGATTTCCATCAAAAAGGTGGTGTAGTTTGATGAAGTGTGAGGCCCAACCTCATCTATAACTTTTGTGACTCCTTAATAACTTCAAATTATGTCAGATTAGTAAATCATTTGATTCCTTGACAATATTGTTTAAATATGGTATAGCATTGAAATCAATGATGGATAAATGGATTAAATCTTTAATTTCTACTCTCTTAGAATATTATGTTAAAATGAGTGTGTGCAATTGAGAAAGTTATGTATATTCAGGTTTTGAAGGTATAGGAGACCATCAATGATTATACTCAAATACATGCTTAATGTTCTAATTGTTCCATGACTAGTTTAAATGATTAGTGTAGTACATGTGTCTTATTAAATGTGAATGGGAAAACCCATTAGGAATGTATGAGAGTATATGAGATTTAGATTTTGTACAAGCATTATGAGAGGAGAAAATTTAAATTGATATGAACAAAGGAATAATGTGTACCTAGTTTTAGTACAAATTATTTTCTAATGTGTTTTATGTTTCTTGGAAATGGATAATAATTGGGAATGAACTAGGACCTTTCAAGATCATAGAAATTTCAAAAGGATTATTGGTCGAACATTGTTGATGGTAAAACATGGCAATTCTAACCAACGAAAAGTATACTTAAAGTGATTTAATGAGGTAATTTATTTGCATTGGTTATCAAGTCACATAATGATAATAATACATGATTGTTCAAGGATCCCTTAAATAGTTTAATTAAACAATTAAGGTTAAGGTTTCATTGTTATTTAGGATAAACAAGAATTTCTATTATGCATAGAGGAAGGTAACACGTTATATAATATGGTTACCCAATAACTATTGAATTTGACCTTGTGGATATTTGTAATCAGGTGGTTATTAGAATTCTTAACAAATCATGTATTTATAAAATACATATGAGATAAGTGCCAATAGGAAGAAGAGAGAACCATTTGAAACCCTATTCAATATGTGGTTCAGTATTAAGAGTCAAGTGAAAATTATGTTGTGGATTATTTATTTTTGAAATTCCAAATATAACCTTAGAACATAGAAAGTATTTTGGGGTTTAAGAACTATGGGTCATGTGTAATTGTGGTTATGGGGACAATGCTTGTGAATTATGTGTGAATTGTGTTTTATGTTTAAATTAATTGTGAAGTCATGTCATTAAGTTGTCTAAGTGGGATTAAGGGATGACAGTCTCACTTAAGTCTAAAATTTGGATTCATTATTTAAAGGGATTTTAAAAGGGCTTAAAAAGCTTATTTCAGGGTATAATCATAATTTTTAGGACCCTACACTAAGTACCTAGGGGTTGGGGGCTCATCTAAGGCCATATCTTGGATAATATCTAAGAAATGACCCATCATAATTTCCCTTGAGGAAGAATGGTGGATTTTTGATGTCATGCCCTAAACTTAACACTTAGGACATGTACACAACCAATTTTTTTTATTAAACATGAAAAAAACTATTCACTAAGAACCATGAGCACACATGGACATGCAAATATACACATCGATTGATGTTGAATGTGCAACATCGAAGTATGACATGTTGCTTGAAGGCAAGGTACAAAATATATTTTTTTGAGTTAATGCTCAGCCCTAGATGAAAATTTAGCTACACTATAACAAAAGGAAATTCCTTTGTTTTCACCACAATCACATAGGACCACTACTCTTTTGGAACCCACCATGAACCCCTTCAAACCATCTTTAATTTTGGCCTACCTCTTTATGGTGACATCATCTAAATGGATAGATTGAAGCCATTAAACTTGTATTCAACATCAACTATTTTTCTCTCAATGACTCACTCCCTTTTTTTCAATTGCTTTAGTAATATCATAAATATCATTCAATATTATTTCCCATAATATGATATCATTTCCTAGGATAACCTTATTACATGTATATTACCCGTTGGCATATCATAACAATATTACATTGGGCCAACATATTTCATACTATGTTAACATTCACTTTATATTCATTACACCATATAACACCACTCATTATATAATTTATCTCTCTTATTATTGGAATTATAATTCTTGATAGTATTAACATTAATATCAGTATCAAACCATTGGTATTGATGTTGATACTAATGTCATTCAACTATACAATTAGTTTATTTACTTCTATTACATCGATGTCAATGCAATATCCATAATAAAATAAATAGATAATAATATTATACTTTAATCTATTAACGATAATATTAATCAATTTGTTTGAGGTTGGCAACTAACATTGAAATTAAATCCACACATTAAATATTAAACTTGTTCGTTAAATATTAATTGTGACAGTGGTGTTGACTTTATCAAAGTCTTTACTACATAGTTAACAAGTACTACCCTTTAGTTAAACTTCTCATTATTCATATGAATAATTCTTTGAGAGATTAACCATTATGCTAATATCCACATCAAGATTATGACTATATATATATATACATTCTCTTTAATATTAATTCTAGCATATAAATGATACCATTAAATATTTACCCTCACACTTATTAATCATAATGCCAACCATGTTCTACAAATGTTGAGGCCAAATTTTAATACTAACACCATTAACAATAATACCTAATACCCATATTATCCATGCCAATCTATTGAAATTATTTCTATTAATGTTAATAATAGCATTAATATTAATCTAGGAGAAACTCCTAGAATTACTATTATTTAAACCTATCACCAATAATACCAACAATAACCTACAGGTGTTAATATTAAATCTCAACATTATTACATTGATAATTTCCTTGACATATTTCCTTACAAAGAGGTTAATGTTACACATTCATCCTTTATTTTAAATGCCTCACAACAATAAAAATAACAATTCACATTAATTAAATTATTATTTTCTTTTTGTTTGAAGTCAATAGTTATTTACATCCTATTTTTTGATCCAATGATGCCCTACTTAACAATAGGGTATAATCACCTTAATTCAAATATTAATAATTCAAATAATAATAATACTCATTTTAATAAATTACAATTATAATTTAATTTCCAAATATTTAAACCGGTATTTCTTCATCCAATAATTTTAACTAACCCATGCACACAATAACTACCATTTAATTACTTTATTGAGCATAAAACTATTTAACCACGCTTTATAAAGGAAAACCATTTACATACACTTTGTTGAGAGTAAAATTATTGTTACCACAGACAGTTATGAACCATCGCATGAATTATTTCACCTGCCCACATGCAAATATTGTGAAAGTTACAATCTTTTAACCCTGGGCGCTTGGGAAGATGAGCATACCCTATTTCATAACTAGAGGCGAAGGGCTGAGCATATCATGTATTTCAAGTTGCAGCAGGGATACACAATGTGGAGGGTTGATTTCCCATGGCGGCATATCCATCCTCCGTGGACACCCTGCACTTTCCTTGCCGCGTTTTGTACTGTTTATTTTCCCTATCTTGCCTTTGTTCTCAATGTTTCAATGGCAGGTAACCGTGGGGCGGCCAGCCTGTATGCTGGACTGAGTGGGGTAAAGGAAGCCGAGATCTTAACACATAAATGTGCTCATTATTAGGATCTTGCCGTAATTTTCATTTTAATAAACATACTCTAAAACTATCATCGAAATCTTATTCTCAGGTTGCAGCTTGTTGAAATAGAGGAGTGAAGGGTCGATGCCAGCCGTGAAAGCTTGGCTGGGGTTGGGAGGGACCACGCCCCCCCCTTCCTTAGTTTATTTAGATATATATGCATATTTTTCAGTAGCTTTTATTTATGAATTTCATTTAGTAATTTATTACAAGTTATTCCCATTGTAACAGGCTCTCAGATATTCACTAATACAAATCTATTTATATATTTGTTATTTTTTTTTTCTATCTTTTGTTTCTCTTGCAGAGTACAACCAAATTTAATAGATACATATAGAATATATATATTTTTCAGTATTATATATATATTATCTAAGTTAACTCTATGTAAAAAAATAAATACAGAATACCCATTTAAGATAGAACCAATTTCTTCAATCCAAATCAGAACTATTCAATGAACTCGGGGAGTGAATGCCGTGTGATGTTATGATGTCATAAGCTATTCAACAGTGCAAGAACCCAGCATGAAAACCATTAGTAGCAGCATCACATTTTATACAGGCTCATATATATATATATATATATATATTTCTTTCCCATATGGAACATCAAATCATAGGTTCATTTATAGCTAATTTTATTCCAGAATAAATGGGATTTAGCATATGTATCTTTTGACAATGAACACTATATAAATCACAGTTTGAAGGAAAGGTTCAAGGAATGGCCTTGAATGAAACTTGCATACCTGCAACCACAAGTTTATGAGAAAAAACTAACCACCCAACAATAATGGGTCATAAAGTCATAATTGCTCTCATCATGTCCTTTAGCCAAGAGAATCCAAAAAGGGCCCCTACTCAAGGATTTACACATTGCTAAACACTCACATAGCCAAAATTTCACACCCAAATAACTTCAATCTTTGGTTGCACAACATATACAATAGAACCAAAACATCAACACAACTATGCACAAGAGCTCACAATTTTAACCATGGTTGAAAATAACCACATCATCTTAAGACACATTTCACACCACACACTCACAAGAATTGGTTTCAAATATTATACAAATACTACAAAGGTTAAAGCTCCCCAAAATCACATTATATTCATTCCTTCCAATGCCCTAACCCTAGGTATCCCTTTTGGGGTTTCAAAATTGGCCAAATAACTTCATTTTTCTCATTTTTCACCTCTCAAAAATGACTTCCAACCTTCTATACGGGTTGTACTTTTTAACTCCCTTGCTTAAGACACCAAAACACATTTTTAAACATAAGATTATAACACAACTAGCATATATATCTTAAATTTAAGATATATATAGATGTATTAAATTGACAAATTAAACACCTCAATATATATGCTAGTAGCAGTTGTGCGACACAACACATAACATGAATTAATATATAATTATACTATATTATTTTATTATATTATTAAATAAACAATAATATTTTAGTATGTTTAATATAAAAAAGAAGAAGTTATGATTAGGGGTCAAACATGGTTAGGTTCAAACTTTTATTAGGGTTGAGGTTCAAGTTTAATCAAGGTTAGGGTAAAGGTTAAAATATGGTTCAATTAGGGAAAAACCTTTGAGTTAGGGTTAGGGTTCAATTAGGGGAAATCTTTGAGTTAGTGTTAGGGTTAAACTATGGTGAACATTCAAATAATGTTAGGGTTAGTGTTTAATTAGGGTTAGTCTTAGGGTTAAATTTTAAATAAGGTTAGGGTTAGTCGTAAAATAAGATTATGAATTATAGAATATAGTTATGATTAGTGTTATAAATAGAATTAGGGTTATGGTTTATGATTAGGGTAAGGATTATAATAATGATCAAGGATATATCATACATAGTTAGGGACAATGTTAGGGTTAGGGTGAGGGTGAGATTTTTGGGTAGAGTAAAGGTTAGGATTACAATTAAGGTTAGGGGTATATAAAGTTAGGGATGGGGTTAGGTTTTGGGTAGGCTTAGGGTTAGGGTTAGAGTTTGGGTTAGGATTATGGTTAAGATTAGGATTATGGTTAGAGTTAGGATTATATATATAGATTGAGGTATTAGTGATATATATGCAATATTTATATTTTGAAAATAAACGAAATTATATTATGTTACATAAACCATAGCACTAATTATCCATCATATAATGAAAATCTATAATGCATATAATCATTGTTAAGGTAAGAGATATAATGATGATCATGGTTATGCTTAGGGTTCCATCATTAGAGATAGAATTAGGTTTATAATTTGGATATCCTTCTTGAGGTGCCTATGCACTTTTATGTGGCAACCCTAACCTTAGTTAAACTCAAGCCCTAATTAAATCCTAACCCAAACCCTATTTGAATCCTAACCCAAATCCTAATTGAACCCTAACCCTAATTGAATCCCAACCCTAACCCTAACCTTGACTCAAAGCTTTGTCTTAGAATCTTAATCGTAACCCTAATTGACCCCTAAACCTAATTAAACCCTAACCCTAACTGAACCCCAACCCTAAGCTAACTATAATCCTAACCTTAATTGAACCCTTACTCTAACCCTATTTGAACCCTAATTTAACTCTAACCTTTTTCCCTTGAATCTTATTTTGATCTTGACCCCAAGCTTTTGTTGGTGTGTGGTGACTGATCATGCTATACTGTATAGCCCATGGTATACTGTACATCCCAGCCCCCTATCCTTGCTGGGGTCTGGGGCCGCGCTGGGCCTCGGGCAGGGGTACGGGGGCGGCAGCCCCCGAGAAAAATTTTCCTCCTACTTTTTTGCGTGATCACCGAAAAAGGGAAAAATCAATGAAAAAAGAAAAATCCAATTTTGTAGAACCTAAAATCTGGAAGCTTCTAAGCTTGTTAAAAAGGGGTTCGGATGGGTATTACTGTATGATGAAAAATGCGATTATTCGCAAGATTGTAATAAGTTTTTCACTGGATAATAAAAGTATTGGATGGCTGTGGTTTGGTGGATGTAGCCCAGATTGGGTGAACCACGTTAAATTTCTGTGTTATGATTTATTCTGTGTGTGTTTTAGTTTCTCTATTTATTAATTAAATCTGCATTTAATTGTTAGATATATGCCATCTCTAACCCTATCAAGTGGTATCAGAGCGGGTTGTGTTTCAATTATCGTCTATAGGAAGATCTCACGGTTGAGTGGGAGCAATGGCAGATGAGGGTAAGAAGGTTGAGAAGTTTAATGGGCAGAACTATCAGTTATGGAAGATGCAGATGGAGGACTATCTCTATTAGAAGGATTTATGGCGGCCATTGGAAGGGAAAACCAAGAAACCCGCAGTAATGTCAAATGAGGACTGGGAGATCTTGGATAGAAAGGCTCTTGGTAGTATTCGTTTGTGCCTGGCACAATCGGTGGCATTTAATATTACAACAGCAAAGACAACTAAAGAGTTGATGGAAACCCTGGCAAAGTTATATGAAAAGCCTTCCGCTTCGAATAAGGTATTTTTTATGATCGTTTATTTAATATGAAAATGGTAGAAAGATTAGATTCGATTCTTGATCATTTAAATGAGTTTAATATGGTTACCCAATTAATTCCGTAAAAGTAAACTTTGATGAAGAAGTTAGGGCTCTTTGATTATGTGTTCTTTGCCCGAAAGTTGGAATAGCTTATTGTAAATTTGTTAGCAATTCTATTACGGTTCGAATACGTGAAGTTTGATGATGTTGTTGGTGTTATTTTGGCGAGGAAGTGTTAGGAAACTCAAGTGGAACATCCACATCGGTGATCATTTTTGAATCTGAAAGCGAGGGCAAAACAAAGGGAGAGAAACAAATTCTAGAAATGGTAAAAGGAAGGAATCACGAGGGAAAATCAAAGGACAAAAAGGTCCCAATCCGAGACAGAGGGATTCTTTGAGTCTTGTGAAATAGCCGGGTCATTTGAAGAAAGATTGCTGGTCTCGGAAAAATAAAGAAGGAGACAGAAAGGAAGGAAGTAAAGAGGCAAATGTGGTAAGTAATAAATCTGATGAGGATGCTTTGATTCTTTCTCTTGATAATGCTGATGATTCTTGGGTGTTAGATTCGGGGGCTTCATTTCATGCTACCCCCATAGAAGTTATTTTCTTGATTATGTCCAAGGGGATTTTGGGCTGGTTTATTTAGGAGATAACGAACCCTGTTAGATTGTTGGAAAGGGAAGAATCAAGATTAAGTTGCGAGAATGGGAATCGTGGCTACTCATTGTTGAGGAGTAAGTCATGTTCCAAAAGTTAAGCGGAAATTTAATTCCAGCGGGGGAGCAATTAGATGATGAAGGTTGTGTTATTACATTTAGTGATAAAAAATGGAAGGTCACAAAGGGTGCCTTAGTGGTAGAAAAAGCTGTGAAAGTAGGCACCTTATATCTTTGTGCATGTCATGTTGTTCCTTCTACTTTATTTGTTACGAAAAAAAGGTCAATGTTTAGGAAACGGTTGATGCAGTTCCAGCGGTAGAAAGATCATCTGATTCTTGAGACTGAGTCGGCCTTTGTGGCATAATAGACTTGGGCATATGAGTGTAAAAGGTATGAAAGTACTTTATTCAAACAATGTTTTACCAAGTCTAAAATGTGTTAACATGGATTTATGTAAGTTGTGTGAATGGAAAACAAAAGAGAGTTAGTTTTCTCAAGGATGGGAAGCAAAAGAAAGATGAGAAATTGGAGCTTGTGCATACGGATGTATGGGGACCAGCTCAGGTATCTTCTCTTGGTGGCTCTCTGTATTATGTTACATTAATTGATGATGCAACTAGGAAGGTATGGATTTATTTCCTTAGGTAGAAATCATATGTATTTGAAACTTTTAAAAAATGGAGAAGCTTGGTTGAGAATGAGACGGGAAAAATGTTAAAATGTCTCAGATTTGATAATGGTGGTGAGTATTGCAGTAAAGAGTTTGAAGATTATTGTTCCTCTAATGGTATTCGTAGGCAGAAAACGGTTCCAAGGACTCCACAAGAAAATGGAGTGGCTGAGCGCATGAATAGGACAATGGGTGTGCACGGACTATGAGATTGCATCTTGGGTCACCTTTAGAAATGTGGCGTAAGCTCGCTGTTTATTTAATCAGAGGTCCTTCTAATCCTCCTGGGTTGTGGTATTCCAAAGGAAGCATGGAAAGGTAAGAAAGGTGAGTTATTCTTTTCTCAAAACCTTGGTGAAGCATTTCACATGTAGATTCTGAAAATAGAACCAAGCTTGATGCAAAATCAAAGAAATGTGTATTTGTTGGATATGACATTGATGAATTTGGTTATAGGCTTTGGGATTTTGAAAATCAGAAAATTGTGAGAAGCAGGGATGTCATATTCAATGAAAAAGTGTTGTACAAAGATCTGTTGCTGCAGCATGAGAAGAAAGAAAATGATTATGTAGTGTTAGATGATATTCCCAACAATGATGTTTCAATGGTTTCTCATGCTGGGCAACAACAACAGCAACAAATACCACAAACTCTTATTAGATGATCTTAAGGTTAAGTAGACCTCCAGAAAGATTCTCTCCCTCTTTGTATACTATTCTATTAACTGATGCTGGTGAACCAGAATATTATGATGAAGCTATGCAGGTGGATACCAAGGTTCAGTGGGAGCATGGAATGAAAGAAGAAATGGACTCCTTGCTAGAAAATCAGACTTGGGATTTATGCAAGTTGCCTGCAGGTAAAAAGGCTTTACCAAACAAAATGGATTTATAGGTGAAAGAGGAGGATGGAGGTAAGAAGAGATTTAAAGCCAGTTAGTTGTAAAGGGATTGCAGAAAAAAAGGGTATTGATTTTGATGAGATTTTTTCTCCTGTTGTTAAAATGACTTCTATTCGTATTGTTTTAAGTATTGTGGCTGCTGAAGATTTGCATTTAGAATAGCTTGATGTTAAAACAACTTTTCTCCATGGTGATTTGGAAGAGGAAATATACATGGATCAGCCACAAGGATTTGAGGTCAAAGGTAAGGAGAAACTAGTGTGCAGATTGAAGAAAAGTTTATATGGCTTGAAGCAAGCACCTCGGCAATGGTATTTGAAATTTGATAGTTTTATGGCTGAGCAAGGCTACAATAGGTGTAATTCTGACCATTGTGTTTATTTTAAGAGGTTGGATAATGACAGCTACATTATTTTATGTTTATATGTTGATGACATGCTTGTAGTTGGGTCTAACATGGATCACATAAGTGAGTTAAAACAACAGTTAGCAAATTATTTTGCTATGAAGGATTTGGGGGTAGCAAAACAAATCCTTGGTATGAAAATTTGTAGAGATAGGAAAAATAGAAAATTGTTTTTATCTCAGGCTAATTATGTTGAAAAGGTGTTGCAGAGATTTCATATGGAGAATGCAAAAGCTGTCAGCACACCTTTGCCTAGTCATGTTAAATTGACTAAGGATATGTGTCCAAAGACACAAGAGGAGGAAGAAAAAATGTCCAAGGTACCATATGCTTCAGCTGTAGGCAGTTTGATGTATGCCATGGTATGCACAAGACCATATATTGCACATGTTGTAGGAGTTGTTAGTAGGTATTTGAGTCATCCCGGAGTTGAGCATTGGAATGCAGTAAAATGGATTCTCAGGTATTTGAGAGGTACATCCAATAATTGTTTATGTTTTGGGGGCTCTAATACTAATTTAAAAGGCTATGTTGACTCAGATTTAGTAGGGGATATAGATACCAGGTGGAGTACCACAGGTTATGTATTTACAGTTGGTGGGACAGTAGTGAGTTGGATTTCTCGATTGCAGAAGGTGGTTGCTTTATCCACCACAGAGGCAGAGTATGTTGCTGCAACAGAGTGGCAAAGGAGATGATATGGCTGCAACTTTTCATGGATGAGTTGGGAAAATAATAGGCTGGAAATTACTTGTTTATAGACAGCCAGAGTGCTATACATCTTGCAAAGAATTCTACTTTGCATTCTAAAACAAAACACATCCAGTTGAGATATCATTTCATTCAGTCAGTGTTGGAGGATGGACAGGTTAAGCTGGACAAGATGTACATACAGATGTCAATCCAGCGGATATGTTTACGAAGGCGGTGACAAGGGAGAAGCTGAGCTCCTCTTCAGCTTCAGTTGGTCTTCAAGGTTGAATTCAAGTATAACAAAGCAGTAGGGTCCAAGGTACTTATTTCCAGTGGGAGTTGTAATTGTAGCAGTGTCGTCCAAGATCAGTCTCCAAGTGGGAGATTGTGTTGGTATGGAGCCCGATTAGTCTCCAAGTGGGAGATTGTTGGTGTGTGGCGACTGATCATGCTATACTATATAGCTCATGGTATACTGTACATCTTGGCCCCCTGTCCTTGCCGGGGTCCGGGGCCGGGCGGGCCCCAGGCGGGGGTTCGGGGGCGGCAGCCCCTGAGAAAAATTTTCCTCCTACATTTTCGCGTGATCACCGAAAAAGGGAAAAATCAATGAAAAAAGAAAAATCTGATTTTTTAGAACCTAAAATCTGGAAGCTTCTAAGCTTGTTAAAAAGGGGTTCGGATGGGTATTACTGTATGATGAAAAATGCAATTATTTGCAAGATTGTAATAAGTTTTTCACTGGATAATAAAAGTATTAGATGGCTGCAGTTTGGTGGATGTAGCCCAGATTGGGTGAACCACGTTAAATTTATGTGTTATGATTTATTCTGTGTGTGTTTTAGTTTCTTTGTTTATTAATTAAATCTACATTTAATTGTTAGATATCTGCCATCTCTAACCCTATCAGCTTTATCCTACAACTATATCCCTAATTGAATTCTAACCTTTACAGTAATTGAACCCTAACCCTAAACCTAACATTGACTCCAAGGTTTATCTTAGAACATAAACCCTAACCCTAATTGAATCCTAACCCTAACCCTAACCCTAATTGAACTTTAATATATCAAATTTTATCATAGAACCATAACCCTAATGCTAATTGAACACTAAACCTTTACCCCAATTAAACCATACCCCTAACCTAACCTTAATGATAACCCTAAAACTAATGAAAAGATTTATCCTAGAACCCTTACCCCAATTGAATCCTAACCATAACCATGACCCTAACTCTAACTAAACCTCAAGCATAACCCTAACCCTAACCTCAATCCTAATCCTAACACTAAGCCCAAGATTTATCCTAGAACCCTAACCTTAACTCTAAGCTTTACCTTGAACCGTAACCGTAACCCTAATTAAACCCTAAGCCTAACCTTAACCCTAACCCTAATTGAACCCTAACCTTAATTGAACCCTAACCCTAACCTAATCCCTATTTGTTCCCAACCCTAGTTGAGTCTTGACCCTAACCCAAAGCCTAATTGCAACATTTACCCCAACCTATAGCTTGCAATCCTAATGTTAAGCCTAACACAAATTGAACCCTAACCATAACCATAATTAAACTCTAATTAGGAACCCTAACCCTAACATAACCTTAACCCTAATTGAACCCTAACATAACCTTAACCTTGATTGAACCCTAACACTAACTATAACCCTAATTAAAATAACTATAGTTGAACCCTAACCATAACCCTAAGTGAACATTAACCCTAATCAAGTCTTAAGTGTAACCCAAACTCTATTTGTTCCTAACCCTAGTCGAGTCCTAACCCTAACCCCAATCATAACCACAACCTTTACCATAGGCTATATCGTATAACCCTAATGTTAACCCGAACCCTAATTGAAACTTAACTCTAACCATAATTAGATTCTAATGAAGAACTCTAACCCTATCATAACCCTATCTCTAATTGAACCCTAAGCTTAATTAAACTCTAGCTCTGATTGAACCCTAGTTGAGTCCTAACTCCAACCATAACCTTTACCCCAAGCTATATCATACAACCCTAATGGTAACCGTAACCCTAATTGAACCCTAACCTAACCCTAACCATAATTAAATCCTAATCAAGAACCCTAACTCTAACATAACCTTAACCCTAATTGAACCCTTTGAACCCTAATCCTAATTGATCCCTAACTCTATCCCTAATTTAATCTTAATCCTAATTGATTCCTAACCCTAACCCTAATCCTACCTTTTATTGAACATTAACCCCTAATTGTAACCCTGATCTAACTCCAATCACCCTAACCCTAACTCCAAGCTTTCTCTTAGAATTCTAAGTGAACCATAACCCTAATTTTATGATAAAATTCAGTGTGCATTAATGTGTTGAATATAGTATGGTAATTTTAATATATTAATTTAAAAACTTATGATAAAATTCAACCCTAACCATAATCGTAGTTATGCCCTAGCCCTAATTTAACCCTAACCCTAATAGTAATAGTAATTTAATCCTATAGCTAATCCTAATTGAACCCTAATTGTAATTAAATCTTAATCTCAACCCTAACTCCAACCCTAGAGTTTAATGCTAATATAATCATAATCCTAATTAAGTTCCCATTATTTATAATTTATATATCATAAAAAATAAACTTCATAAATAACCCTAGATCTTTAATCAATTTTATTATATGTAACCCTAACCAAAACCTTACATTAATTGAACCTTAATTAAAACCTAACCCTAATCCCAAGTGAATGCTATTTCTAATCCTAAATGAACTCTAACCTTAACCAAAATGTAAGCATTATTGAAGGCTAACCCCAACCCTAACCCTAACCCTTATTGAATTGAAATAGTAATTGTAACCCTATATGAACCCTAACCTTAATTGATCCCAGAACCCTCACACAAATCTAACCCTAACCTTAAATCAACCCTAAACCTAACCATAATTGATTTGTAAAACTAATTGAACCCTAACCTTGAAAAAATGTAATCCTAACCTTAATAATAATGTTATAAAAATTATTTTTAAACTATCCAAAAAAGTTAAGTGTAAATCTAATTCTTAATTAGGTTATTTTTTAAAGATATATATGCTAGTTTTAAATAAATTAATTTAAATTTATTATATTTTCTTTCTATTTAATTTTGCAATTTTAAATTACTATATTTGTGTACAATTACTATATTTAATAAAATCTTTAGTGAAATCTTGAATTTATACTATTTATTTGTAAATATATATTTATTTTGAATAAATTGAATATGAATTGAATAAATAGAATATGAATGATTTTTCCTTTTTAAAAATATTTTCAATTTCTTTAAAAATATTAAATATTTTTTAAGATTTAACATATTAATTTAGAATTTTTAAAAAGAATAATTACTTTTCATTCTCTCATAATTTTATTTTATTCTAGTTTTAAAAATATATTTTGCAATGATATGAAAAAATATTTTTATTTTTATAAAGATTTTCCATATTTTTTAATTTTAATTGTAATAATTTAGAAACTTACTTTTATATGTAATAATAAATTTAGGGAAAGTTATTTTATATTTTATTTTTTACAATTTAGAAACTTCTTTTTATGTGTACTAATTTAACATTTATTTTTTATATCTTATCTTTAAAAATTATACTTTTTGATTGGAAAAAAAATTAAATAAATGCAATGAACCTGTGCATTCATTTCAAATAGATAAATATGATATGATATGAGAGGCTAATATTTTAAGTGAAACAAAAAACCCAAAACAAATCATTCCCTTTAAAAAAATCAAAAATCAAAATTAAATAGGAAAAACCAAAATTGTAATATTAATTTATATTCTCTTTTTATTAAAATTTTATTTTCAACAAAACTCCTCTCTTTTCTTATAGGTGATCATTCACATTTCTACTAAAAAAATATTTTCTAAAACACAAATCGTCTCAAACATTTTAAAAGGCAATGTAAATATCACATTTCCTTACTAAAAAATTCTTTTCTAAAACACAAATTATGTCAAACATTTTAAAAGACAATATAGATAATTTCTAAAAAGAAAACATCTCTTTTTCTTTCTATATTTTTATGTTTAGTAATTTAATATTATTTTTGAATATATTATTTTTATAAATATTTATTATTTTGATTGGAAAAAGATTACTTAAATAAATCTATATAAAAAATTTGTTTTAAAAAGATCTTGAAATTTTTAAAATTTTAAATCTATTAATTTAG
The DNA here is from genome assembly GCA_007258455.2 of Sequoia sempervirens. NCBI lineage: Eukaryota > Viridiplantae > Streptophyta > Pinopsida > Cupressales > Cupressaceae > Sequoia > Sequoia sempervirens. The sequence goes on from VDFB02047230.1 coordinate 272,326,765, forward strand.
AAACTCACTTTTATATGAAATAATAAATTTACAATATTTCTTTTACACTTGATATTATAAATTTTAGAAACTCTATTCTTGTGTAAAAGAGTTTGAATGTTTTCAAAACCCAATCTTTATCATTTTTAAAAAAAAAAATCTATCACTAAAATTCTAGACTTAAATCTATATGGATATTAATTATTTAAAAACACTATAGCAAGCCAATCCTAGAGCCAAGCCACAATCATCATCAAAGCCAATCCTAGAGATGCATCATTGAGGGGTAGAGAACCGGACCTGTTTATTGAAGAAAACAGTATTTCTCACTATGTGATTGTACTTTACAGCCATGCTTCAGGGAAGTATCATCTTTATTGCATATATTGTTGGATGCCGTAATGGCAGGTGAAGTGATTCTTGACTGCACTAGAATGAGATCAGAGCATAAAAATAATGTCTGTTACGAAGCAGTTCAACAACAACAACCACATTTCTTCAAAAGGCCATTGGCCATCTAAATTTTTGCGATGTTTGCTTTTTAGGGCCTGCAAATATTTTAAGGAAATCATTATTTAGTTTAAAGTACCTACCAGTTTTACACACTTTGCACTACTCCATGACATTGTCTGATTTGTATGGTGTTTGACGCTTGCAGTACTTACAAAAAATGAAAAACCAAGCAACTGTCAAGTAAAGACCATGGATTCATATAACATAATATATAAGCGAGCTCTAAATAAATATGAAAAAGAGAAGATTGTATTGCGAAATATCTACACGACATTGTAATAATATAAAAGTAAAAACATATGAAAAAAGTGAGATGTATGAAGTTTTTGTCCTGCTTTTTCCACAGATTTTCTCTGCACTCTTCAAACAAAAACAGTAAAACACAGACAATTTCGGATAAAGAATTAACTCATACTTGGAATGAAAGGTAACCTGTCCTAAAAATGCTCAGGCCTCGATGGAGATCTTATCTGCAATAATATGCAACCATCAAATAACATACCACGACTAAAGCTTGCATTACGAAGTGAAACTCTATAAAATTAAAATAGCATACCTCTACAATTCTCTTTCTTTGCTAATGGTCGAAGCTTTCCACTGAACCTGAATACAAAACAAACGAAATAAATAATTCATTGCACACGGCGACTACTTTATTAATGGCACTCTTCCGCACCTCCACTATTGTCAGTTTAGTATGGTGACTCTTCGACTGCCATCAGTTACGCAATGCATGGCAATCGTTGCCTACTATTCTCGTCAGTTACGTTTGCCTTTCTTTTTTATGTACTCAGGTCTTTTGATCCCCTGCTGTGACTGATCTCTTAGTGTAATTAATTTAAGACACTCAAATTATTTGACATACTCGCAATAAACAACTTTGGCTCAAAAGTGACACAACCAAGTATATTACTTCAACATGTGAAGTAGGGTGACTAGGGCCTTTTAGGATCTCATTTCCTATTGACTAACAACTCACTGTAATAGGCAGTCTTTTATAATGATAAAATAGAATGACCAAGATATTCATTATTTACATAATTATCAATTTAACAAAAAAATGAATCTACGTACCTAATCTTGTTTTGTTGGTTTCTATGTGTAATATTAGAACCCAATTCCTAAAGGCTAAAATTACTCAAATCTTGTCATTTCAATGTTAGCATTCCAAAGAAATTAACTTAATGAAAAAATATTATTTGAAATCAAATCAACCCCAATATCCTAATAATTTTATTCCCAAGTCATTTAAGCTTCCAAAATTATGCCTAACTCTTTTATTTACTCATTTACCTCTAGCAATCATCTTGGATAGCACTAACCTCTTGCTTGATCTGAATTATTTATGTTGGCATCATACTTATCTCACATTCATAATAATAGTTAGTAAACATATCAATACCTTCCAATTCTAATTAAGTTTCGCCGTTCACACTTAGATACATAATGATAATTGGTATATTCTCACATAAATCATTAACCAACTAGATTGTTGACCTCCTATGAGCAATAATAAAAAATGGGGAGCTCATTTGAAATAAAAATTAGTTTGGCTTATAGGAACATTTATTGCATCCACACTCTACAATTTCAAGGTGAACTTAATTCTTATTAGGTTAACACAAGTGACATCTCAAACCAAATCAACTATTAAACAAGAATAATGTAACACTAGTCCAAATTCCATTTTCCATCTATAAGGGTATATAACTGTTTAGACCGTAATAAACACTTCACGTGACAATCAACTATTAATATCATTTATGTACTTGACATGTTATTAATTTTCATACAATTCATGAAGTGAGAGAACACAAACTTCCATTCTATCTCCTTTTTACAGTATATTGGCACACCAAGAGTATCAACAAAATACACACTATAATATGTCACTCCACATTACATGCTTTTTAATTATTCAATTTCCTACTCCCTTTACGTTAGGTTTATAATGTAATCCACATAAGTCACATCCTTTGATATCCTCTTAACACTCCCCTCACAAGCTTAAATCAAATAAAACCACCTAACTCATTAAATTAAGTTGACTATTCAACCTGATAATGAAGTCATTAATTTTATAAAGAGTTGGAATCAATGCATTGAAGGTTGGACCTTACATTTTAGTCTTGGAGAAGGGGTAGAGTGTTGAGTCTTCCAAACTCATTTATGATAAAAGGACTCAAGGGGTGGAGTGTTCAAATTTCACCCACCTCTTCTTAATTATGAGAGAACTTTCATGTTGGAGTGAAGTACACTCCAAGCCATCACATCTCCCTAAAAATATCACACTCAAGTGTGATCACATGTGGGGATTTGAGCTTGAGGAATGAATGAGGGAGTGATACTTGTCACCCTCCAATTCAAGAGATCCAAACTTGAAATCCCTATTAATATCCCATTGGAAGAATGAGAATTAGTTATTTTCTTTTTGAATTAGTTATTTTTTTTTGGAGGGGGCTTTGAGGAGTTCATTCTATTTGTTCCTTATTCATACTTGTGTTTTTAGAGAAAAATAAAAGAGATTTTGGCATTGTTGGAGCTCAAGTTCTTGGGAAGGCTTCATCTCTACAAACGCTATAGAGAGATAAGTCCTTCCCACTTTATTTTTTTATTATTATTGTTGTTGCATAGATGTGTAGAAAAGTTCTCTTCAAAATTGGTATCCAAGAATGTGTTTTTTCCTTCTTCATTGAGGTATGTGTGTAATGATAAAAATATTTCTTTTTGGTTGTTGTGAGTTGCTAGTTTTGGTGATTTATGGGTATTTTGGTGACATTGTTGTAATTTTATGTGAATGGCTATACTTTGGTAAAATGGGTTTTGAAAATGGTTTTCTTGTCTTGGGAGATGGATAGGGTCTTGAAATAGCCTAATGATACCATGTTGGTAGGGTGGAGATTTTTACTTCTATTGGCATGTTATTCATTATATTTCTAAACACTACATGTAATATTCAAGGTTTTAGAATCTTGTTTCAATGATCAAAGAAAATAAATGAAAAGATCAAGTTCAAATAGAATAAGATGTATTCATTTCCTATAAAGCATTCAAAATAAATGAATAGATTTTTTGTTCATCTTTCCATTAGGAGTAATAAGTTTCTTTATTATAAAGGTGAATGAAGGTTTAAATTTATAATAGTATCTTTACTTCTATTCTTTGAGAAAATAATATGTGCATTTGAAATTGCAAGAAGGAAGGTTTAATTATTACTCAAATAGATTTTTTTTTTTCATTTTATTTTAATTATATATGAAAATCACAAGCATCAATATGGTTTTAAGAACTTCCATGTTTTAGTTCATGTAAGAGTTTTTTCAATAGCATTTTGTATTATTTAATAGGGTAATAAATCTAAGGATATTAGTAATTAGTTTGCAAATATTTTTTTGTGGAGTTTTAAAAAAACCTACTTATTGGTTGACATTCAAAATACAAGTGAAAATAAAAATTATAATGTATGTGTTTTGAAAATAAATATATTTCAAAAGACATATTCAAAAATATGGTATTAGGACATAATAACCTGACCAAAATACCCCTCTAAGGCAGAATAACCCGACCAAAATAACCCAAGGGAAAAATAGCCCAAGGTCATAATAACCCATGGACAGAATAACCCGTGGTCAAAATAACCTATGGACAAAATAACCCAAGGTCATTTTAGATCAAGCTAGTAAACCAGAAATGACATAAAATAAATTATAAATATGATTGTGAGGCACCATAGAGGCTATTTAGGTCATTTTTAAACCATATATGCATTATATACCCCTAAAATAGCCTTAAAACACCTTTAATGTGCTTAAATAGCCTATAAAATGATAAATAATTATAAAAATAAAGGCAATTTCGGGGGAATAAGTTGATTATTTCGAAGACACATGGATTGACAGACTAACTAGAAGAGGCAACAGACGATAACCCAAGTTTCCAATCACAATGTGGAATTGCTATTCAGCTACTCAAGATGATCTTCCCATAACCAATAATACTATTGAGGGATGGCATAGAAGATTTAGTGAATTGCTTCAAGCATTGCACAACTTAGTCTAGAAATTCATCAAAGCAATGAAAAAAGAATAGAGTCTCCAAGAGAATAGAATAGAGAAATATATGGCTAGATACACTGGGAAACCAAGCATGAAAAAATACCGTGCACCCAAAGAAAGACTAAAAAGATTGGTTGATGTTTATGACAACCATAACATTTTAGATTATATAAGAGGCATCGCTCATAATTTGACACTTTAATTGAAAATTTGAATAATAAAGTTTTTTTAGCAACATACATGTAATTTATAAATTTTGTTTTCCTTTTTCTATATTCTTATGGGGATATTTTGTCCATGGGTTATTCTGACCATGGGTTATTTTGGCTTGGGTTATTATGAACCCAGGTTATTTTGTCCCTGGGTTATTGTGACTGGGTTATTTTGTCCAGGGTTCTTTTGGCTGGGTTATTATGTCCCATAACCCAAAAATATTCATAAACAAAAAAAATGTATATACATGTTTTTGAAATAAAAAGCAGCAAAACAAGAGTGTTGTCCCATTAGTACAAGGCAACAAAGGTCATCCAACGAAAGCACATTAACAACACAGTGACAGTAGAGAGAAAGCCATCACCCACAACACATCATCAAGAAACAAAAAGTAACAATAACCGTAGGATAAAAAGTTCTTCAAGCAAGCATGAAACCAGCCAAATAAGTCCAAAGACCCCCAAGGGTCCAACTAGTTCAATAATATTAGCAAACAACAAGACATAGATAAAAACAAGAACAAAAAGGCCCAACAGCCTAATTCTTTTCCTTCCTGCCAGGCATATCCTAAATAGTCATTGCCCAATCCGCCGTGAGGAACTTGAGCAACTCCTTGAAACCAGCATCATCTATGGACTTGTCCTTCTGTAGCAAGAAAATACTGGTGGCCGACCTGTGCATGACCCTCAAGGAAAATTCAGACACCTCCTGGACCTTTTTTTCCAACCTCTCCAATCTCCCCTTCAGTTTGCCAACTTCTTCCCAAGCCTGATCTTTTTCCTTGTAATCTTGTTGCAAGGGGGCTTTTCCTTTATCTGCATTAGAGGACCGGGGGGTAATTTCCATCACATTGTCACTAGAAGGGACCTTCTTCAAGCTTTCAGACACATGGGATGCGCTGCTCACCGACATAGACTGGCCTTCCCACCTGCCACCTTTTTCTCCTAGCTTTCACTATCACTCCCATTATCATTATCTAAATTTGAAGCTTCCTTGAGACTTCCCACCTTGTCCTACTTAAGAACTAGTCTATGAGATCTACAGGAGGTGTTAGCTTCTTTAGTGATATCGATGTCAGAATCAATTTGATGGAGGAAAAATTTAGTTTTCTTAGAGGCTTTAGCCTTAGGGCACGGGGTAGGGGCAAGCCGCTCTTTTTCCCTACCCGTATCCCTTGGGCCCTTGTCAGGGGAAGTGCCATGGGGATGGGCTTTCAAGGCAGGACTTTTTAGGCATTTTTTCTTACTCGAGCCTGCTGTGTCCAAAATACTAGCAAAGAGGGGAGTAGAGGAAACTGGGGTTTCGTCAAGAGTAGGGAGAGATGGGACTTCTTGCATAGTGATAGGCTGAGCAGGGAAAAGCACCATATGAAAATGATAGAGCCTAAACATAAGGAATTGGTAAAGGATAGTATAATTCTTTCCAAAAATTGAGGCTTCATTAAACTCCACAACGGTGCTATCAAAAGCATGATATAGGAAAAAAGGAATGGAAACATGCAAATGATTCCTAAGGTAGTTGAGGAAATTAAAGTGGTAATAATAGTAGACCCCATATCTTCCTTCCAACATGAAATATTTCATGATCACCAAACAAAATCTATCCCATGGCTCCAGTAGCACCTTGTAATCAAAGCCACCCTGCAACTTGACAAGTTTCTCCTTGCCGCGAAAAAACTGATTGAGACTAATCTGGTCTGCAACTTTCGTAGTTTTCTTCTAAGTTTGGCCACTATTCAGGAGCCTCGTAACTCTAGCAATAACCTCCTCAGAAACTTCAAAGAAAATGCCACCAATGGTGACCCTACCCTCATTCCACGAGGTGAAAAACTTATTAGACAAGCCCTCATTGTGACCAATCATGGCCTCCATATACTACGCAATTATGTCGTCTTTGCAGATGTGCCAAATAGTGGCATCCACCTTCCACTCATCACACCTGTCCAGCTCCACATGCACTTTGTACCCACCCATAGAGCCCACACCAAAGACGCCAACCACCAAAACAGGGGAACTAGGGCAGAAGAGTTGGTAGTCAATTCTAGAAGCATCGAAAGGGAAAAGGCCAGTGAAAAGTGACCAGAAAAGTTGAAAATAGAGGCAATAAATGCCACATCTCGCAACCCATGCAAGGGTAGTAGTTCCCTCGTGTGAATCGCCCACAACATGTAAGGGCATGATATCGGCGTAGTACTTAGTTGTCTCAAAAAAATTCATAAAATCTGCAAGCTTAAAAAATTGAACACAAAAATTTAGGGGGTTCAAAAAATGATGACTCCATCAGTCAGTAAGGGTAGAAAGATTCACCATATCATCAGCCCACAAGAGGTTGTATAAGCCATTAGACAAACATATGATATCCATCACTTCACATAATAGCCAATTATTCAAAAGCCAACTCCCACCAAAAATTCTAACCAAAGTTAGAAGGAGCCTAGCTAAAATAAGTAAGCACCATCTAGGACTCAACATTTAGATGCTTGAGATCTTCCCTTAGACACACCAGAGCCAAGGGGGGAAAGAAACATCTTTTCACCAACATCGAAGCCCTTCAGTATCAAGACCTGCCGCCGCCAAGCTGTCAGCAGTCACATTCCCTTCTCTAAAGACATGCTAGATAGAAAAGTCATGAAGAGCATTTAGGAGAGGGAAAATTTCCTCCATAATACCTTTTAGAGACCATCCCACCTTCATCTTACCTTTAGTGGCTTCCACAATTAGCATTGAGTCACCTTCGATTTCCAAAGTCTTGACACCAAGTGATAGCACAATCTTAAGACCCCAGAGGAGAGCCATGCCTTCAACCTGGTTACTAGTATGATCATTCAATTTCCCCACATAGGCAGCCACCAGGCTACTAGTATGATCCCTGATTATACCTCCAACAACTGACGTCCCTCCCCTAGCCGCCCCATCAAAGTTGAGCTTAACCCAGGGTGGCTTAGGGTTTCTCCATGTAGTATGCTTCCTAATGATTGATTTGGAGTTGTCAAATCTTAGGACCTCATTAGGAAAATTCTAGATGGTAGCAATGTTTCTATCCCAAGTAGTTGAGGGATTAGTAGGCATCTTCCATTTGCATGTTGAGATATTATCCAGAAGAAGCTTATTAAGGATTATCAGCAGACCTTCCACATTGTTTTCCTTTTCTCTGAAAATCTTGTTATTCCTTTCTTTCCACAGGCACTAGTAGATGTGAGGTGGAATAAGTTGCTAGAGCAGTTTAATTAACAGATGATTGGAGGGGTATTTCCAATTTAAGATGAATTGGTGGATATCTCTATTAAAAACCCAAGAGATGTTCAACCTCTATAAAACATTCTTCCAGACCAAGGTAGAAAACTAGCAGTGAATACAAAGATGGGAGATGGTTTCTTCTTCTCTTCTGCAAAGAGTACACCAATTAGGGAATTGAAAGCCCCTCTTGACAAGGTTATCAATAGTTAAAATTTTCCCATGGATGGAGGTCCGCCAAAAGAAGTTTATTTTAGGGATGAGCTAATGAATCCACACCTTCCACCAGCACTACTCGTCACTACCAAACCTAAGAAGCAACTGATAAGTAGACTTAATAGTGAACTCTCCAGTGTGATTCTTTGACCAGAAAATTCTATCCTCCTTGGGAAATAGAGGGAGTCTAACCATATTCAAAAGCTCTTGAAGCTCCATAACCTTGGAAGAAGGTTAGGCCAATGTAAGAAAGACAACTTTAGAGTTTTCCATCTAGCTCTGGGTGAGGTATAATAAAAAATATAAGTACCAATGAGATATTTAGCGTGTTCCCTCAATATATTAAAGTGACTGTTAGCAAGGGGTCTGCTCCCAATCCAACTATCCTCATAGAACCTAATTGATCTCCCATTACCAATTTTCCATCTGACCCCTTCCTTCAAAAGGGACCTACTCTTAAGGATATTTTTCCAAATCTTAGAGCTTGGGGGAAGATCAATCATGTCCAAAGCTCTAAAAAAATGTCTCTAATTAAGGTATTTAGCCTTCATTATATTACACCATTCTACTCTTTCCTGCACCAAACTCTAACCAATCTTGGCAATAAGGGATTTGTTCAAATTAGCAATCTTCCTGATCCCTAGGCCCCCTTGACATTTTGGGTGACAGACAATGTCCCAATTCACCAGGGCAAGTCTTTTCTTTTCCTCCATTCTTGTCCAAAGAAAGGATCTTTGAATTCTTTCCAACTTTTCAGCCATGGAGCCTGAAATCCTAAAGAGAGAGAGAAAGTAGACTAGAATTCCTTGAAGGGAGACCTTAAGAAGCTAGAGTTTACCAACATTACTAAGAAGTTGGCCTTTCCAACCAACAAGTTTCTTTTGCATTCTCTCTAGAAAACCATTCCAAAAGTTGTGTGACACCTCCTTAACAGTAAGCGGCAGGCCGAGGTAGACACTTGGAAGAGAAGCACTAAGGCAAACCAGGATGGATAAAATCTTAGCTTAGAGATCAGCTCTAGTGTTGAAGAAATAGACACTGCTTTTGTTATAATTTATACATTGGCCAGAAGCACAAGCATAATCTTGCAGGAGGAATTTCCATTCTCTGGCTTCAATCATAGAGGACTTTCCAAAAAGAAACGTATCATCAACAAACTATTGGAGTATAGAGGGAGGAAGGGTGGAGGTAGTTCTAATCCCTTGAATTTTCCCTAAGTTGAGTAAGGAAAGAAAATTCCTACCCAAAACCTCAGCCACCATGATGAATAGGTAGGGAGAGAGGGGATCCCCCTACCTAAGTCCTTTACCAGCTTTAAAGGAACCCTAGGGGATCCCATTGACAAGCATCGAATACTGAATAGATTCCACACACTCCCTAATGATACAAATCACTCTATCATTAAAGCCAAACTTAGCAAGGACAGGATACAAAAACTTCCATCTAACCCTATCATAGGCTTTGGAAATGTCAAGTTTAAAAGCCATACCTTGGTTCTTACTTTTCTCCATAGAATGAATTATTTCATGAGTCATAATAGCAGCATCCAGGATTTGTTGGCCTGACACAAACCCATTCTGACATCTACTGATAATTTTGTCTAATAATGGCTTCAATCGGTTGACAAGGACTTTGGAGAAAATCTTCTAGACAATGTTACAAAGACTTATAGGTCTGAAGTCATTCACGTGTATAGGATACTACACTTTAGGAACTAGCACAATAAAATTATTGTTTAATTTATTTAACAATTTACCAGTCCTAAAGAAATCTTTAACAACCATAGTAATATCATAGCTGACAATGTCCCAATATTATTGAAAGAAGGTTGGAGGGAAACCATTTGGTCCTGGGGCCTTATAGGCTCCCATAGCAAACACAATAGTTCAAACCTCTTCCTTAGTCATAGGGGCACATAGTTGATGGTTTTCATGCTCACTAATACCATGTGGGAGGTGCCCCAGGAGCCTCGCCTGAAGTTCACCAGAGGGGGGAATTCCAGTATCAGAGTAGATTTGTCCAAAGTATTGTTCAACAACCTCTCCAATTTTTTCAGCCTCCTTGACTTCCTGATTAGAATCATTCATCAAACACTTAATGGTATTCCTCTTTTTATGTTTGTTGGTTGTCCTATGGAAAAAGGAAAAATTCCTACCATCCTCCTTGAGCCATTGGACTCGTGATCTCTGCTTCCAATATATTTGTTCTTTACTTAAAATATCCTTCTACTTTTTCCTCCAGTTTTCTTCTTCAACATGAACAGGTTGCTGAGAATGGCCCAAGGCCATAATCTTTTGGAACCCCTCAAGCTTGTCCTTGATCATCTTCTTAGTTTTGGAAAAGTCACCGAAAGTCACCTTGGACCAACCTTTGGCTTCTTTCCTAATAAGTTCCAGTTTTTGGGATATTATATACATAGCTGAGTCTTGAATAGGGTGGATCCACCAATTCTCAATGAATTTTCTAAAATCTTGGTGAGACATCCACATTATCTCAAATCTAAAAGGGTGTGGTTCAAGTATATATATGTATATATTTTATATATTGTATATATGTGATATATTTTTATACAAAATATAATGTTTTCTATACTATATCATATAATATATAATATAAATATAATATATACATAATTCATATTTGAATACTATATATTTTTAAACTTAAATGATTTAAAATAAAAAATTTAACTTTTTAAAAAATGACTAAGTGTGGTGATAGGGGATTAAATCCCCACTATCATCTCTCATTGAGGTTGTAGCCCCCAAGGGGGTCACGACCCTATGGGAGGCAATCTCCCATGGGGGGAAGCCCTTAGGTGCTCCTACCCCATTGACAATTTACCATTTTTTATATATACAAATTTCAATAGGATAAAACACGAAATCCTTTGTTATCATTGCTATTCATAACAATAGAAAAAAAGAAAAAAAGGGGGGGAAACAGAGGTGAAACTCTTTTTCCTGCCCCTATAAAATTATTCTCCCTATACATCTACAAACATCAAATTTATATGTATAAACCATGAGACTAAAATGATGGGTAAAAAGAAATAAAAAAGGGAGAGAGCAAAGAAAATAACCACAAGGAGAGGTAAATGAAATGTTATGGAGGCAATAAGAAAATAATCCCCCCTTTGAAAATCCTTGGAATCCTCTTCTTGTGCAACCTACAAATTCAAATGAGTAACTAAGAGAGAAATATTAGTTTTATAGATTATTCTTGTGGTTTACTGTTGCTTCATGATGCCCTAAGATCTAAGGGTTTGGTCAACTTCTTACCTTATGTTATCCTAAAACTTTATCTAATATAATTTAATGGAGACTAATCCCATGGTGGGAGTCCATGAGACTAGGACCCCTCTTTTAAATGACAACTTAAAGACTTATGGGACTTTCATAATTGAATTGTCTAATACCAAGTTATTTTAACTTTATAATTATATAGTGGAGATTTAAATTTTATTAAATGAGAAAGGAGCTATTTTAAAAATTATTTTTGATGCAACCTAAATAATGAGAATTTATGCATGGATTTATTTTGGATAAATTTTAATGTTCCAAAGTACTATATAAGTGGCCATTTAAAAATGGTTTTGTCAAATTGTTTTATTTTTAAAAAATGCATTCCCACCTAAGAAAAAAGGGTAATTCAATTTAAATAAGTAATTTGTGAATTGTCAATTAAGGTCAAGATCTTAGTTAAAAGTTCACATTAATAAATTGACATAAATACCAAAGTTATGAAAATAGATAAAAAAAAATGTATATATGTGAGTTCATGTAAATTTTGAACAAGAAATTGTTTCTGAATGAAAAGTATTATTCTAAAATTGAACCTATTTAGTCTAGTGTAAGACTATATACAAATCATTAACTGATTCATTTAAGTATATGTATATAAGATACTTTATGATGTTATAGTTGGAATAATTTATCATTCTCAACCACACTCTTGCTCAGTTAAAAGTATTGATGGTTTGATTGAAATATTCATTTATTGACAATTAAATCATATTATTAATGAGAATCATCTATAATAATTAATCCACATGAATATTATAAGGCATATGAAGATCATTAATATTTAATTCAAATATTGAATATAATAATTAACTAAAAATAGCAAAACAATTATAGATGAAAGGTTGAGTGTATTAATTTGATATAACCTTGCCAAATTATTTAGTAGAGTAATAGACTCTTGACATTGGATAAAAAAGTGGATAAATTTAAAATTTATGACAATATATTTTGATAGGATAATTAAGAGGTTATATTTTAGTATTATTGTTAGCAAGATTCTTCATCTCAATCCATCTAAATATCAAAATAACTATATTAAATTCAGCTACTTTATAATTAAATCAATTTGACCAAGTTGAGATAACTTGGTATCTTAGGAAAATACAAAGACAAAGGCTCAATTTGGTGATAATTTCATTAGCAATAACATTATTGAATGCACTATCTCCTCAAGGCATTTGTAAGAATTTAAAGATGAACATCTTTAAAACTCAACTATAGGAGTTGGTAAAAAAGAATCTATAACTAATTAAACTATGAGTTATTCCTTGTTCAATGTAATATTATCAAATAATGTTAGACCTTAGAAGTTGCGATGTGCAATGGTGGTAGGATGTGCATGTGTTTGGTTGTGAAACTTATGTTATTTTCAAAAAAATTGTGACATTTGTGTTAGGTCCACATTAAAATGTGGGCATGACAAGAAGCAAGTCATGATTCTCTAATTAAATAAAAATTCCATGATTTATCACCTTCCTTGGTGCAATTTTAACTTCAATAAATCTACGATTTTAAAGAGAGAAAAATTGTCACATGATTTCATACAAAACGTTGGTAGTCATGATTTATAAAAATAAACTTGCAATTTTCTCCAAAAAATTACTTGAGAATTTCTTCCTACTATAAGTAGCTTTGATACCATGAAGAAGATTTCAAACCCTAGTGATTAATTTCCTAATGTTAGAAAATATTGAATCAATCACACAATAATTAAAAACTTCAAATGTAGAAGCATGCACAAGTAATGACACCTTCAAATCTATCTTTCTTCCTTAAAAAAATTACAAGGAAACCTCCACAATTGATACAACACATAGTTACATAGAGATTTATTATATTTAATATGTTATAATCTTTCTATCTTTCCTCTATTTTTATACTAATTTTCTGAAAAATATAATCTTCTAAAATATAGCTTTACATACAAAAATTATCCTTATCACTAATAAGGATGAGATGGAAAATAATTCTAAATTACTAGTATTTATCTACACTTTATTTAGACTTATTTAGCTAAATAAATGAGTTTCACTTTAATCCTTAAAAGTAAAATATGAAATAGAATAATTCAAACCACTTGAACTCTTTCTACACATTCACACTAAACATGGGAAAAAGTTCATATCTAAGCTAAAACAATTGACACTTAGTTCCATAGACCTTAATCACGCTTGGTAAAAATTTTCCAAATTCCTTCTCAATATACTTTATTGAAAAAATTCTCCCTTAAACATGGGGAAAAGAGATGGTAAAATACATGAAATGGTACTTTCCATACTCCCAAAACTACCTTGTTTAAAAATTAATAACTTGATGTATTTTAAATAGTTCATTAATTTATTAATTGTTATAAGATTCTTTAAGGAATGATTTTATAGCCGATATTGGCATGATGTGATGGTTTAAAGGTGGTGTTGTTGTTCTCTCTACCAAGGTTCAAATCTCATTGGGATGGTATTGTTGAGTAGCTATATTGGGGATGAGATCCCTCATTTGTGACCTCATTGGTTTATATCTTTGGGCCAAAAGCGTTTACCCCTTAATAAAAAAGGAATGACTTTACAAAGTATTAAATAAAATAATAAACATTAAAAATGTTATAGTTTTGACTCTTAATAATATTATATTCAACCACTCTCCCTTAATGTTAATAGGGACAAATATTGTCAATTTTTATAAAAGAAAAAACAAAAGTACCCCAATGGCAGTAGGTCTTCTTGATAGAGATAAAAAAGGACACAAATATGTGTCAAAACAAAGATCATATATTCCAAATTGTTAGGATTAAGTTGTCTCAACTGTTACACGTATTTTCATTTATTTTATGTTTAATTATTCATTTTATCCTATGTTTGTTTTCCTACTAATCTCAAGTCTTTTTTTTGGACCTATTAGTTGAGGTGGCATCCTACATAAAGGTGACTAGGATGACATGCAAGCTAACTCTATGGAAGTAGGAATCACACTTGGTGGACCCCATTAGAAGATAATTTGATTATTTTTTCAAATTTTAAAGTGTTAAGTCTATGATGGATTATGACAAGTTGCTATGACAAGTTATGGTGTAAGAGTCAAGTTATGATAAACTATAATAGGTGGGTGTCGTGTGATGAAGGTAGTTACGCATGAAAGGTTTTTGCGTGCATGCAAGTCCATTGCATGTTGAAATGGTCTTATGCATGATCAAATAGGGATTTGAAATGAAAAAAAAAGTTATGTGGGTCTCGCTTATATAATTGTACTTCATGCAAGGTTGTTGCATGTATGCAAGTATTGTGCATGTCAAGGAGAATCAAGACAAGCATGTAAGCATTGTATTTGTGTCATGTGTCAATCATAGCTGTCTATTTTCTCTCATGGAGTTACATTTATTTTCTACTTGGTCATTTTGTATAGAGTACAAGTTTTAAGATTTTAAAGATACCATTATACTACTAGAGTCACTCCAAAAATCCTATTGTAGTTGAAGAATTCTAAATGTGTGAGCATAATAATGACACAAGATAAATACACCAAATACAATAAATTCTAAGCAATACTTAAATAGTTAAGCTTTACTCCAATGAAATACTTGAAAACATAGAATGAAGATGCTATTTAAACATAAACTATCAAGAAATACATAAAGGACCTCAAACCTCATCCCATTGGGAGATTGGTGCTACATTGATGTGGAATGTCAACCCTTTCCCAATCCCTAGATTGAAACAAACATCTAAACATATTCCATTGATGAAAATGAGCTAATATTGATGAAAACTAAGCTAAAAGTGGATGAAAAGCTAAAATGGATGCAAGATAAATGAAAGTGAGTATTGGATCCTTTTCTCAAAGAAATGAGGAGTATATATTGGATAAAATGGTGAATCAATGGTTAGGATTGATTTGATCAATTAAGGGATGAGAAGCCATGAGAGGTGAAGGAATGGATCATGGATTCTCATCAATGGATGAAAATGCAAGTTGACAAGGATCAACAAGTTAATCAATGACTCTCATTGATTCAAAGAAGCACACTTCCTAAAAATTAGGAAGTTGTCAGGAAGTTTGTTACAAAGGAATATTCTATTTTTGGAGTTCAAATGGAAGATTATTCCCTTGCAAGTGAGAGGGTGAGGGAAAATATAAAATTAGATAATTAAAATAATTTTTTAATTGTGCAAGTTAAGTGAAATTAGGATTCTCATTAAACAATTAATTTATTTAATGAAAGAGGGTCAAATGACATTTAATTCAATAATTAAGATTATTTAATTAAATGAGAGGACATGAACAATTTAATTAAATAATTCACATTACCTAATTAAATAAGATGAGAATTAGTGTGAAAGGGGGTGAATTAGCCAAATAATATTGATCATTTGATTAATAGGAGAAAAAAATGAATTTAGTTAAATAATGAAGATTATTTAATTAAACAGTTGAAAAAAGGTGATTCAAGACAAAATGGTGTTAGTAATCAGATTCAAATATGCAATATCAGTTAGGGAAATTTTAAGTGTCTAAATTTTTCCCCTCTTTGAAGTGAGGTACCTATTACATTGGTTCAAAGACTGACACTTTTTAGATTTATACTGTTGCTCAAATAAAAAATTCAAAAATTCTTGATTTTTTGGATGCACCACTATTGTCCCACCAGAAGGAATTAAGTTGGTACCCTACCCCCTTGAGGGATTGGGTAGAAATTTTAATTTTTGATTCAAGATTGTGACAAAGGTTCAACATTGATTCAGTTGCATAAAATAAAGCTCTGGGATGCAAAAAAAGGCTTAGAAACATACAAAATGCCTCAAAATATGCCCCATAGCTCAAAAATAGATGAAATAGGATTAGAATCCCATTTACCCCTAAAATTAGGGAAAAACCCTAAATTTTATGCTTAAATAGATGTGGAGGGTTCATTTTCAAATCATTTGCACTCATAGCCTTAGAGAGATTCTACTAGTTTTGCTCTGACACCTTGGTGAAATGGTTGATCGTGAGCTCCCACAACACCTTATGGATAGGGTATGAGAGTACTAGCAAGTAGCAGATGTAGGACCTCTGATACACAAATCAAACTTTTCTCATTTTTCAAGTTTTTATGCATTTAATGCTAGGTCAAAAGGTCAAACAATAGCATCATTTTTTCCTAATTAGGTATAGCATCACTTTAAAAAAGTCAACACGCTTTTGAAAATTGTGAGGCGGTAGATTTTAGGGTTTAGTGGTGCTATTGAAATAGCATCACGCTTTTGCAAGGAGCGTCACTTTTGCCTTTTAGGTCCAGCGTTGCTATTGAAATACTAATGCACTTTTGAAAATACCATCACTTTTTACTTTTTGGTATAGTGTTGCTCACACAATACTACTGCACTTTTGCAAATAGCGACACTTTTGTAGTTTGGGGTTCAAAACTTGAAATTTGACATGTTTTTTTAGCAAATTTGATGTGGCACAATTCATTTGTGCAAGAGATCGTTCATCTGATCCAATCAAGGGAGCACAAACTTGGAATTATGTCCCATGTTCATGATTTGACTAAATAGTTGAGGATATTTCTTGGAATGATCAGGCTGGGTTTCGTGACACATATTCCCAAGATTAGGACACACCTTGCCATGATGACAACATTGATTGAGTAAAGGCATAGTGAGACTTCATCTTTCTAGTAGCCTATTAGAGAGGCTATAGTCACTCTAGAGGGTGTTTGGCACATCTTGTGAGTGTTGATTCATGATGAGCGGGTTATCTATGATGTAAATGTCAGAACAATTGCCTCCTATGATGTACTTGGTGTAGATACCTTTTAGATAGAGACTACACAAATCAAATTTGCTAGACTATAGAGGATAGGCACCATATTTGACCTTGATTATTGAAGCTTTGATTTCAAGAATGCTCATGCCAAAAAGGTGGGGTCAAGGCTTTAGTGTCGATTGGGGACTTTCCTAGTCGCAGATGATATCATATATGACTCTTTAATTAGGGCCCTATGATACTTGTGTCTCTATATCACGATATGCATCAAGTCATTTATATGGGAGGATTATAGAGTATAGAAGCTAGAGTTACACCTATATATCTAGGCTTGGGAGCACATTGTCATTCTCAAACCTACTATCACTTTAGCAAACATTGACATAGATGATCCCATAGTCTACTGCTATGGAACCATGACTACGCTACATGACAATGTTTCACTGGAGGCCCTAGTTGTAGGAACTACCATGGTTCAATGATCATGAGGAACTCTTTTATCCTAGACATACTAAATACATGCAGGGTTGTGAGCATCAGATGATCGAGATATACCTTCTGGATTGGGTTGCTTGATTGTTTGGGAAGGTGCAGGATGCCATCCCTCAAAAGTATAGAGTTGTATTTTCCTAGAAAACTAGAGAGACCAATTGGGGGCCATAGATTCCACCCCAGGTGGCCATTGATGATTTTCAACAACTCGTCTAGCAGCCATTGGTGTATATAGGTGGGCTATATTATGCAGGCACTACACTAGCCTATGATACCTAGTGGTTATATTTCTCACCAATTTAATTGATAGATCCAATAGTGGGATAAGTACCTAGCAGGGGGAGGGTATAGAGATTAGGTAGAGGATAGGGTAGAGGGCACCAATAGCCTCGCCATGATGGACAACAACCACATGGTGGACAAGTGTTGGGGTATGATGGATAGGGGTCACGACATGATGGGTGGCAGTCAGGGCATGGTGGATAGCATCCACTAGTTCATCCATTAAAGTGACCATCCCCACCACATGAGCAACATCAGTAGTAGGCACAAGGTCTTGATCTGCAAGACACCCAAATATAGGCACTCACTGCTCATAGGAACCAGTTATTATAGTAGGCACAACAACTAACAAGGGAGGGGGACATATCCCACATAGAGGTGAAGAGGGTCATGAAAGAGAATGACTAGGAGTGGTAGTAGAGACAATAGGTGGATCTATAGCTTGCTCAAGAGACATGGCATTGGGTTCAATTGGAGGTGAGTGCACAGTTCCAAGCACAAGCTAGATAGGGTAGCGTACCTATATTTTTATATAGAAATGCTATTGCAAAGGCCTTGTACTATAGGACATTATACCATCAGGATGTCCCTTGAGAGTGGTGACAACTTGATTATTTCAAGAGGAATAAAGTTGTGCTGAGTACCCCAACAGGATGATTAGTCAGGAAACCCTGAGGGAGTGGCCACTGATAGTAGTTAGATGGTCACTAGGACTAGTCTCGGCATGAGGATAGGAAGAGCTGAGGCTAGCATCACATTTTGTAGATTTTTTTTGATGTACAACCCTAATTATTGACATGAATATACAATCATTAGTTGATTTTTGATAGCCTCTTGTATATCTATTTTTTATGATATTTACACATCAATGCTGAGTTTGTATCATGACAGTCATTTTTGATGAGATATATATGAGATAGCCCAATTCAATTAAGATATGATGTTCTATGATTTTGTGTGATGTTTCATTTATTTCATGCTTTATGCTCATGTATGGATGCACATGCTATGGATGGATGTAGATGTTTATGTTATGGATGTGTTTCTTTATTTATGCATATGATATGATGTGATGTATGATCTATGATGTGATGTTTATATGATATGCAATGAATGATTTATGTTATGGATGAAATGCGATGGATGTTTTATGCTCTTTTTCAATATTTTTTCCATACAACATGCTATGAGATGGATGCATTTCCTTTTGTATATTTCCCATGTGATGATGTCATACTTATGCCATGATGATGATTATGACATGATTATGCAGGATGTATGTATGCTGATGGTTTGTGGATTCAAGATAGATGAATTATTATTTTTGTTAGCTATCATGATACCATGGTAGTGCAAAAAGAAGATAGAAGAATAAGATGAATGGATTAACCATTGATTTTGAGATTGATTCAAAAGTCCAACAAGTCTATGAGTCTTTGATACTTTATTAGATACGGTGATGAGATCGATGATTTGCTTATTTTTGGGATTAGGATACTTCATCATTTCATTCCTTATTTTTGATATAACACATAGACATGATGCATCAAGGTATCAATAACCAGGATGGCGTTGTATCTAGTGCAATGGACTTTGACTCTACAAATAGATAGGATAATCCTTTCTCACACCCTGACATACGGAAATCTCGTTGGAATGTAGTTTAGAAGTTTATAACATTTTAGATTAAAGAATATGCAATAGTCAACAATCTATTCAAAACGACCTCCCTACACACAAATAAGCAAGTATTCACCAAGATTATTTTTCAAGAACATCCAAAAAGAAAAATAAATGAAAGATAATGATCGATGCCCTATTCCTTTCTCTCTAAATCATTTTGATATATCTAGAGGTCCTCAAAATGGGTCAACAAGGTAAATCATAAGAAAAGATCAAAACAATAGTCAATGTTATCTATATCTCTTGCCAAAGTAACATAGCTAAGATGATTTCTAACGATGATGTTCATTGTAGGAAGGATGCATCCTAGGACATGTTTATCATATTTTTTGACTAAGACTAATTGTTTGATAGGTTGTTGATACAAACATTACCAACTTGTTTACTCATGATCTAGACTTTATATTTTGACATTTAGGTTCACACTTCATGAATTGTCGTACTTGTTTCCACTTGTTTTACCAAAGGTTGAAGATGACAATTGATTTATTGTGAATGGAGGTTTGGGTGAAAGTGAAATGGGATGGATGGTTTTGGAATTTTTGAAATATTTCAATGTTTTTGACATTTTGCAATGTTTTGAGGTTGTTTTTGATCTTTTTGGGTATATTTGAAGTTTAGGTTTTCTCGGTTATTTGAGGTTGTTTAGGATTTTCTGAAAATGTTTTAGGTTTTCAAACATTTCAAATATTTTTGTGTTTTCTCAGATTTAGACCAAGACCTAAGGTAATATTAACCTACAGCCTCGAGAGATTATCAAAGATTAGCCTTGCCTACGTTATACATATGAAGACACATATTTCGACTGACTCTAACCAGTAATCATTTATTGATGGCATATGAATACTTGATGGATTATCAGGTTATTATGATGAACTCCTAAAGACTAACCTAATGCATCTTGGGGGCACATTGATGATGGCCTTGCCTATGTTCAAGCTCAAAGACAACGTAGTTCGACAACCATGTTTTTTTAATTTTTTGACTTTTTGACTTGTTTAGGGATTTTGATGTGTTTTGGATGTTTTGGATTTTGACTTTACAAATTTTTGAATGTTTTTGGATTTTGGCTATACAATATTTTTATGTTTTTGGATTTTTTGGATTTTGCAAGTGTTTTTGGATTTTGATGAGGTTTTCAAATGTTTTGGGATTTTTTGAGAGATTTCCAAAATAACCTTAAGATATACTAGAACCCAATTTGATGCAATCATAGAAAAATTACCCCTAGTGTGATGTGATAGACTACCTTGATATAGGTAGAAGAAACTAGCCTTAGGAATGTGCTAGGCAGTACTAAAGGGGAATATGATACTTACATAACATCTAGCCATGATACATACACAAATGGGTGATGGAATAAATAGGATTTAGGATGTGATGGATTGATGAAATAGATGGTGAAGCAGGACAAGCTAGAGAGACAATGATGGATGGAGAGTGCTTATTTATGCAAGGCATCTATTTTCCAAGTTTTGGCCAAGGTTACTTACCCAAAGAACCACCGAAGTGGTTTTCACTAGAGGATAATTTTTTTCTTTACTGTTTTCAATATTTTTTCTTTTTTTTTGTTATTTTTTTATTCTTTGGATTTTTTGGATTTATACCCTTTAATCATAGGCATAAAACTTTTTAAAATGCAAACTATTGATTGGTTCTTGCAAGGGTTCTCCTTCAGGTGTTAATAACTGATATGCTCTTGACTCGTAGCTTATTGTGATGACAAATGGTCCTAAACAATTAGGCTCAAACTTCCCTTTGCTATCCTCATCTGACATGTTCTTCTGATTCTCCTTGAGGAAAATATCTCCTACCTAGAATGACTGACTCTTGATTTTCTTGTTGTAGCTCCTTTTTAGTCAATTGTTCTAACTCATTCAATCAAAAAACCCTATATTCTTCATCAATGATTATATTTTGTAGTGACACTATCAACGAGGGGGGCTCAACCTTGATGGGTAAGATGGCTTCAGATCTGTAGACTAGGGAAAGGGGGTTGCACTTGTAGGTGTGTGGATATTGGTTCTATAGGCCCATAAGACAAGATTTAAGTATACTTTAGTCATGAACAGCTTCATTGAACATATTCTTGAGGATTTTTAGAATGTTTTTGTTCAATGGCTTTGCTTGACCATTTCCTTAAGGATAGTAGGGAGTAGAGAACTGGTGTTGGATGTTGAATTGTTAGCATAGCTCCCATACATCTTGATTTTTGTAAGGTGTTTCGTTATCTGAGATAAGGATTTGTAGAACACTGTAGTGACAAATAAGGTAGTTCAAGATGAATTTGGAGACTTTTTTCCCTGTGATGTAAGTCATATGGATAACTTCCACCCACTTTGTAAAGTACTTAGTGGTCATGATGATGAAGTTGTGACCATTAGACGAGGTAGGGGTAATCTTTCCTATGAGTTCAAGTCCCCACTACAAGAAAGGCCAAGGTGTAATAATCAGTTGGATTTCTTGAGTTGGAGCATGGATAAGGTTCCCATGTTGTTGGAACTGCATACATTTCTTCACAAATTGATGAGCCTCATGTTCCATGGTTGGTTAGTAATACCCTATCCTCAACAACTTCTTAGATAAGGTCATACTACTAGAATGAGAACCACAAATTCCTTTGTGCACTTCCATTAACACGGTGACAACTGCCTCTTGGTTAAGATATCGTAACAATGTCCCCTTGATACTTCAATGGTACAAAGTGTCACCTAGGATGATGAATTGGGATGATCTTTTGATAAAAATTTTCTTAAGGTTTGGGTTAATGTAAGTGGGAAGGATACCTCTGTGTAGGTAGGTGAAGATGTCATGATACCATGGGGAACCAAGACCAATGATTTTGCATATGAATTCAAATTCTGGTAACTCAAAAGTTGGTACAAAAAAATGATCTACAAGGAATTCACATTAAATAATTTTGTGTAGCATGTCTAACAAAGACCCAATGGTTGCCATGGCATTGGCTACTCGATTGTTAACATAGGGTATTTGCTCAAATTTATATTGACGAAGAAGTCCTTAAGACTTTCTACCATATTATTGTAAGGTGTGAGGTTATCATCTTTGGTCTGATAATTTTCATTGACTTGATTTACGATTAGTTGCATGAATCTCATAGGCCTTTAATTCCTATATCTTCCACTATACTACTATTATTAACCATGTTATGAGAGCTTCATATTCATCAATGTTGTTGGTGCATGGAAAGGATAGTCAATATGATTTGGGAATATAATCACCTTGAGGGGTGATGAATAAAATTCCTACCCCTAATCTGTGTTGTGTATGTGATCCATAAAAAGTAAATCTTCCACTGATCCACTATGTCAAGCATAAATACCAACTCATTAATAAATTTAGACACCAATAGGTTTTTTGCATAGATGGGTGACTCTACCATTTGGTATGCAATTACCTATCCCTTAATAGCCTTTTTCTCCACATACTCTATATCAAAATATGTTAAGATCATTACCCATTTATCCATTCACCTAGTGAGGGTTGCCTTGGACAATAGGTATTTAAATGGATCAATCTTAGCAATAAAATTTATTTGATGTGAAAGCATACAATGTCTGACTTTCTGTGAAGTGAAGACTACTACTAGGCATGCTTTCTTGATGGGTGAATGATTCATCTCATATCCCACCAAAGTCCTGCTGATATAGTAGATTACTCTTTCCTTTATTGTTTCATTGTGTTTGGAAAGAAGTAAACTTAATATTGCTGATGTGGCCAAGATGTATAGGATCAAAGGTTTATTCGGTATCACTGGCATGAGAACAGGAGGTTTCAATAGATAGTATTTGATTTGTTAGAAGGATTTGTCACATTTCTCATCTCACTTGTATGTTATCCCCTTGTGGAGAAGGTGAGAAGAGGGGTGGATCTTGTCTAAAAATAGATTACAACCTCCCTTGTAGACCTCACATCTGTTTTAATGTTTGTGGTGGCTCCATATCTAAAATTTCTTTTACCTTGATTAGATCTATCTTGATCCCTCTCTATGATACTATGTACCCAAGGAGATTGCCTAATGTGACCCCAAAGATAGTTTTCAGATTCAGTCTCACCTTATATTCTTTGAGCCTATCAAATATTGGTCCTAGTACTTCTATATGCTCCTTCCTTTTCTTTGATTTAGCTAGAATATCATCCACATAGTCCTCAATATTTTTGTGGATTATGTCATAAAATATTAGGGTCATCACTCTCTGGTAAGTATCTCCAACATTCTTCAACCCAAACGGTATCATATTCCAACAATATGTTCCCCACAAACACATGAATGCTCTTTTGTGTTGGTCCTCCTTGGAAATCATGATTTGGTTATAACCTAAAAATCCATCCATATGTGATAAAATTTCATGTCTAGTGGTTAAATCATCAATGATATTGATGTTTGGGAGATGAAAGTCATCTTTTGGACATGCATTGTTTAAGTCCTCGAAGTCAGTGCATATTATGATACCACCAGTGGGTTTAGAGATTGGCACTAGGTTGGAAAACCACTCAGGATAGTCTATTGGATAGATGAATCCAACATCAAGGAGTTTTTGTAATTCTATCTTAACCAATAATGCTTTTTTGGGGTGCATCTTTCTTAGTTCCTTCTTTACTAGTTTTCCTTCAGGATAAACTACTAGGTGGTGTACAACCACTTCAGGATCAAGTTCAGGTATATCTGTGTAGGACCATGCAAATTTTTCCATTCACTCTTTTAGGAAAGTCACCAAGTTTGTCCACTCTTCATCCAATAATGTTTTTTCATAGAATGTTATCTTAGGTTCCTCCTTTGTACCCACATTCAATGGATTAGATTTCTCTACAAGTACTATTGATTTTTCTGCATGCATTACACTAAGAGGAAGATTGAATCCCTCATCCTCTAGTGCCTCAGAAAGGTTTTCATTGTAGGATGCATCCTCTATTTTTACTATTTTATGATCAAAAAGTGCCACAATGTGGTTTTCACTTAAATATCTACACATGATTCTAATATCACTTATTTTGTGATTGAGGGATTCAATCATTTCCGCGTAGTATGCATGTGTATCTAGTTCTATTCCAAACCATTTCTTATGATCCTCACATGGAAAGTTATCATGGAGTCCCATAAATTCAAAGATTGCTTCATTTTTTTCAAACATATTCAGAATTGGTGGTCCTCGTTGGTCCCAATTGATTAGTTGGGGGTATACTAGCTTCAGTTTAGAGATTTGGATGTTTAGGGTAAAGGATGTTGTGGTTATCATGAAGATGGAGGTATCCTAAAAAAATTAAATGATGTCAAGGGGAAAGTCAACTAGGATATTATCATGTGATGTTAGTAACAAAAAGGAATGATCAACTCATTTATTAGAAGCACCCTTTCCAAGAAGGTTCACCTTGCTAGTGGTACATCCCAAGCCAAGATTCTTTGGTCATTTCTCAAGAGCAAGGAGTTCTAGAAAACCATTGTCATTCTACCCCAAATTTTTTTTATTGTTATACCCCTACCCCATCATTAGTTGTGATCCCTTGTTATCATATTCCATTGGAATAATGGCCATGGGTTAGTTATCTTGATATAACAATTTGGATACATCTTCTTCATTGATGACCTCTTTGTTCAAGTCTTCCCACTTAGTGAAGGTGGTGGATGCCACCTTCATTGTTTCAACTACCTTGTTAATAGGCTGGGGTTTCCTATGAGACTTAGGAGAAAGAGGCAACTCTCCTAACACAAAAGAATCCTTCTTTAGATTATAATCCCCCAATCCATTATCCTTGATCATTGCCTTGATGTCTAGTATGTTCTATATAATGGGTGTTTTGGATTTTGAGGTAGAAGCTAAAGAAGATGGGTCAACAAATGAGGAGGATGTGGTCCCTTCATCATTTTTTGATACTTGCGAGATCTTGTAGAATTTAGCTTCAAGGTTCTTGCAATAATAAAATAGCTCAAGATCACCATGGATGGCAACTTATTTATCTTCAAAAGGAAATTTGACACATTTGTGGTACGTGGAAGCTACAGCTTGCATGGCTTGAATCCATGGTCAACCTAGAAGAATGTTGTATGGAAGGTCAAGATAGAGCACTTGGCATGTGGTTTTAGCAATGGTGGGTCCTACTTGGATAGGTAGCTTGAATATGCCTTGAGACACCCACTCTTGATCATCGTATGCCCTTATAGTTACACCTTTTGTCTTTTTAATGACATATTTTGTGTAACCCAAGTTTTTGACTAATTGAAGGGTGCAAATATTTAGACCAACACCTCCATCCACTAGGACTATTTTGAATTTATTCTCATTAACAATGACCTCAAGGTGCAAAGCATGAGTGTGTGATGGTTACATTGGGAGGTATTTTTCAAAGAAGTTAAGAATATGGAGTGTGGTGATGTGTCCTATCATAGCTTGGAATGAATCAATATCAATATTCTCAGGTACGTAAGAGGTAGAAAAATCCTCCTCTAAGATATCCCTATCCGTTGGGGATAGTTTCAGTAACTCCAGGATGGAAATTTGGGTAGGGGTTTTCTTTAATTGGTTTAGGAGACTATAACCACTATGGATTGACGTCAAAAGTGTAGGTTGTACCATAGGTTGTGATGATGCTCCTTGGATTGTGACCTTTCCTCGACGTGTGGTGACTCCACACTCTGCACTAGGTCCTTTGATGGTGATGACTAATACGAAATTATTGCAAGATGCGACCATGTTGGTATACACATGACCTACATTAATGAAATCCTTCCCTTTACCATTGTCATTTCCTTTGTTACAATCTAGCATTGGGTTCTTGTATATCTTTAGGTCTTGGTTTCCTATTGGTTGATTGACAATCACATCCCCATTGTTGATGAGATCTTGGATATTAATGTTTTTTAGTTTCATGTAGCTTTCCATTTTATGTCCCTTGATCTTATGGAAATCACAAAGGTCCTCATTATACCATGGTGGATTAACTTGAGGCTCTTGGTAATTTTGGAAATTGGGGAGTGTGATTAAATTTTATTGCACCAAATTTTGCATGACTACTTCGATGGGTTCCCCAAATGGTGTGTACTTAAATTTTTGTGGGTAGTTGTTCCTCGGGGGTGGTCCTCTTTGTTGTTTGTTGGCATTGTTGACTTGGTTGTTTTGCCACTATGTGTTTGTTTGTTATACATTTTGTTGCGTGTTGGTTGGTTGATTTTTGGTTTGTCTAGGAGCACTTAGGGCTACTTTAGCATCAACACCACCATCATTAGTTATGTTCTTGAACTCTTGGCCCATACATGGGGCTTGTCATTAGAACTAGTAGATGGGTGGTTGTATTTATATGCTTGTGTGTTTCCTTGTGTGACAAGGGCTATCTAAATTTTAAGGGCCCTAGGGATAAGCTCTTCATATGTTGTGATACATTGTATTTTTAATTGAAAAGATAGGTCTATGTCCACATTGGAAATGATGATTCCTATTTGTTGCTCTTTAGAAATAGGCCATTTTTTTTGCTAGCTCTCTGCCTCCATTGTTGTGGGAAATTTGTGAAGGATTCACCCTTGTTTTTCTTTATGGTGTACAACTCTTCCAAGTTGAAGTCCATGTCGAGGTTGTAGGAGAAATGATCTATGAACCAATCAATTATTTCTTGGAAGGTTTGAACTCCCTGAGGTAAATGTGAGAACCAATCTATTGTTGGGCCTCCCAAACTACGTGGGAAGAGGCACATCATATAGGAATCATTGTAAGAAACTTCCATACATGTTACGTAACTCTTTGATATGACCCATTAGATTTCCCCACCCTCTATATTTGTCAAATTTTGGGACTTCAAATCTGGGTGGGAAAGGTATCATTACGATGTTTCTATCAAAGGCGTATGGACATAAGTCCTATTGCGAATGTGGTTTCTTTGTTTTCCCCATTTGTATGCCTTGGATTTGCTCAATGAGCACCTTACTTTGTGATGAAAAATCATCTTGAGGATTTGGTGGAGGAGCATATGTGGTATACTATGGGATGGTAGATGAATTGTAGGTGGGATTTTGATATGGTGGGGTGTTATATGGTGTGTAGAGTGGACTTTGATATTGTGAAGGTGATGGTGATAGTGGTGGAGGTGTGTATGTTTCTTGCAAAGTTGGGTTCAAGAAATTTTATGGCATGTTGGCATATTGTTGGCGGTTGTAGTACAACCTTGTTGTTATTGTTGGGCATATTTTTGTGCTTACAATGCTTTTTGTTGAGCTTGTTGTTGGTGGTGTGTGAGAAATACTTTTTTTTGGGCTTGTTGTTGTTGTTTCTATTGTTGTTGTGCAATCAATACCTATTTTTGAGATTGTTGTTGTTGTAAGGCTTGAGCTTGAGCTTCTAGTTGTTGCAATGCTTGTTGATAGGCTTTTTGTGCTTGTAACACTTGTTGTTGTTGCAAAGCTTGTTGATAGGAATGTTGTTTCCAATTTTTAAAGCTTGTTGTTGTTGCAAATCTTGTTGTGTTTGCAATGTAGAAGTGTTTTGATTTTGTGGTATGTGAGATGGATTTTGAGGGACCATGGTGTGAGTGAGTTGTGGGTTGATTTCACTATGAGGTGGTTGTTGTGTGATGAGATTTTGAGGGCTATTTTGTGCTATCATTCCTTGTAAAGTTTGAGATTGGGGTGGAGGAATGTAGTTTTGGGGTCCCATTTGATTTTTCATTACTTAGGGGACCAAAGGTTGAGATGGTGCCACTTGGTGTTGTGATATTAGTGGCATGCTTCAGATCTGGATCAATTGATTGGAAATTTTCCCTTGATTATTTTGTTGTTGAGGGTTCCCTCATTGTGTTCGATTTTGGACCAAGGAATTACCTTGGTTGATGGGATTCATGACCAATGGGTTTCCTTGATTTGGATCTATGATAAATGGGTTTGATGTGTTTTGTGGGTTGGTTTGACTGGCTTGTGGGACCACTTATTTTGATGTGTCAATTGCGGGGTTTGATGTTTTACCTTGTTTTGTTAAGGGTTGACCTTAGATGATGGTGTTCACTTGAAATTGTTGTTCCACTTGGGGTACTTGGATCACATGACGTTTTGTAACATTAGGAACATTTTGGTTACTTGTGGTGGTGGAAGAAGATGGTTGTGCATGAAAAGTTGAGGTTTTTATTGTGTTATGGAATGTAAGTGGTACATGTGGATGTAGAGGGTGTTCGAGAATGATGTTAGAAGAATATGGTTGGGTGAAAAATGTGGGTGTCCAACTTATGTTTTGTAGAAGGGTGGTGTCTTGTTTACCCAAAATTGTGTTACCTCCTAAATTGAGAGTGAGACCAAGGTCGGTTCTAAGTCAACTTGTGAGACTAGTAGTCAATGGTTGGCTTGGTACAAGTGATGAAGTTGGTTGAATTATAGATTGAGTCAAACCTTGTACCAAGGGTTGTGTGATGGAAGCTTGAGGAATTGAAGCCAGATTCCCTAAGGGTTGTTCCCTAATTGTTTTCAAATTGAATGTTGAAGGGAGTTTAATTCCTTCCTTTGCTAAAGCTAGTATGTATTGTGTATGGTTTTTCTTCATAAAATTATTGATGATATGATGTGTTTTAGGATATTGTTGTGCTTCAATGAGTTCCTCTTCAGTGAGCTCAAGTGGGTTTTTAGTGACATCTTCTACTTCATACCACATGTCTAGTGGATTTGGTGGTTGTTGTGATGGGGTTGAGTGGATCCTAGGATTGGATTCTTGTTGGGTGGGATCACTTGTGGTAGATGTAGTTTTTTTTTGCTCCACTTTTTTCTTATGTTGTGATCTTTTTGTTACCATAAATTTTTGATCAACTATAAGAGAGGTGTGTTGAAATTTGTATTGTTGGAACGCTCTAGTTGATTAAGATTTTGATAAAAGGGACCCTTTAAGGTGTTTTGGACCAATGATGTGAGTGAATGATGAAACATGTGAGTGATATGGATGATGAAATTTCAAACTTTGGACAACACTTTAGACTAAAGGTTTGATGTTTGATGTTTTGGATAAAGGTGCTAATGAACTTGTGAATCTAAAGGTAGACTTGTGAACTTTAGGATAGACTTGTTTTAAAGGATGATGTCTAACTTAACTAAATGTACAAAAAGATATTCATTTACACACATATAGCTAAGCTAGGGGATTGATTGATTGATAACCTAAGTCTTAGAATGTTGATATGTCCAAAGTTTTAAAGTTGTTTGTAAGGTGATATGTAAAATTTTGAGATGAATGGGGTGTTTGATCCTAATGTTTTAAGAGGGACTTTTGTTTTACAAGATCAAGGTAGTGAAAAATATGCTTTTATCCTTGGAGTGATAAACCTAAGAACTCAATGCTTGGATGGTAGAAAAATAATACAATGTTTGGCTATTATTTCCTTGTTTTCACTTTGTTGTATGGAAGTTTATGTGTTTTGAAAATAAGCCCAATGTGTGGTGTTTTCAATTGAGTTAAGATTTGATTAATGAGATTGCTTTATTTCCACATCAATATGTCTTTATTAAGTTCAAACTAAAATGTTTATGACAAGGAAAAATGTTTCCCACCAAAGCGGGGGTTTGACTGCGGAAAACCCCTATACAGCCCCAACATTTTTCCTCTCTTGGTTGTGTGTAGGTATGTGTTCATGTGGAGCTTTCTCACGAACTAGACTCTTCGTGAGTTAATCCTCATCACCTACACATTTTGTCACTTCTAAATCATCTTTCTAGTTACTTTAATCATTCTACTTGCTTTTACTTTAGTTAGTACTTTAGATCTTGCTTGCTAAACTGTTAGTAGGTTATTGGTATTTCCACTATACTTTTGCACTTTTTGGTTGTATAGATATCAACGCCCTAGAGAGATGCCATCATGCTGCACTATTGTCCCTAACCTGTGATGTTGTCCTCAGGTAGAGAGATGCTTGAGGTATAGTTTAGGTTCTAGAAACTAGCTTGTTTAGCCCCATTCAAACTTTCAAGTTAGTAGAGTGGTAGAAGCACTTGAGAGTGCTCTTCATTCTCTATCCTTGAACTAAAACACCTACACGGTTGAGGTACATTAGGGTAGCCTTCCACTCTTGGCTCTTTGTGACCTAGAGCCTTGGTGTGGTTGGCCCCCCTCCTCTACACCCATTATGATAAGGAAATGTTAGCTATAATGCATGCCTTAGAGAAATTTCAGCAATTCTTGGTAAGCAAAAGATTTATGGTCAAGACAAACCATAACAGCCTAAAATTCTTCTTGAGCCAACAAAATTTGAATGATAGATAGAAAATATGGGTCAAAAAACTATAGGAATATTATTTTAATATTGAATATATCAAGGGGAAGAAGAATAGTATGGCGGATGCACTCTCTATGAGACCTACATTGTGCCATGTGTTCATCACATCAATTGATTGGAAGGACTCCATCATGGAGGATTATGGTATGGATCCTTTTGCTACCAACATCTAGGAAGGTGTAGAGAAGGATGAACAATCTGTAATGGAGGAAGGCCTAATACTATTCAAATATATGATTTCCTTGGTTCTAGGATCTAAGGTAAAGGAAAATATATTGGAAGCTTATCATAATGTGCCAACAATAGGGCATCTTGAATTCTAAAAAACTTATCGAAAGATTAGAGAAAGGTTTTCTTGGAAGGTCCTTAAGGATGATGTTCTCTCACACATCTAGGAATCTATTGATCAAGACAATTGAGAGGGGGTGAATCAGTTGTAACAAATTGAGGCTTTAATACTTTCACTAGAGATTAGATCAATCACAAATACTTTACTCTTCTATTATGATTAATCATTAACAGTAGAAATTGAAAAGCATCACATACACACAATAACACCGTATTTACGTGGAAAACCAAATAAGGGAAGAAACAAAATGAGGATTATCTCACAATTTAAAAAATATCAAAAACCAATTACAAAGGCTCACTACCAAAACAAGACACATTTTCCAACAAGGGTTACCACTCGGAGGGCTCACTTTCACATAGATACAAAGAAGATAGAAAATATTTGTTACAAAGAGAAGACAATCTCAATGTAATAAATATTTCCACCACAACTCACTCAAACACTTGCAGACATGCATGAATGATAGAGTACACCTTCAGCACACTACATCCAGAAACTTGCCACTAAGATTTCACACTGATCTGCTCAATCAAACACTCTATTTTTTTTATTCAAGGGGTAAACACTTTTGACCAGAGCTATGAACCGGAATACAACCATTCAACAATACCACCCCAATGGGGTTTGAACCTTGATGGCATGAACAAAAATGCCACCTTTAAACCATCACACCATGCCAATACTAGTGACCACACACACAAACACACTATTTCATATCTATTCTACATCTATATTTTTCTATTTCTTTGCACACCTTTCACCAATATCTCATCCTGTATTTATACCATCTTCAACTTTGAAACATATCCAAAGTCGTCCACACACCATTTGCATTTACAAATTCAAATTAGGTCAGCACCAAAACATTATAGGGTGGAATTAGAATGAGGGAGACCCAAACACATGCTTAATGAGGGCCCAAATAAGTCCCAAAATGCTTCATGAACTTTGCAAGTAGTGTTTAACACAAGGTTGGCCAAACCAATGTAAAACAAATAGAACAATTAAGCACACACATCCTTAGCATGATCCAATCCTCTCATATGAAAATATTATCTTCAAAATGATGATATCAGTTTATTGCCAGAACCACAAGTCATGAAACTTGAACAAGAAGAAATCCAGAGTAACTACATTTCTCCTAGACCTTAGCCAAAGACACTAAAAAACATAGTTCACAACTGGTGAACATAACTCGCACTGTAAACTAATCCAAAAAACCAAAATATGGATATAAAAACTTCCAGTAGCCATGATCAACATATCTAAACCATACGAACATAGGAGAAAATCTTGGAGAAAAAACTAGAGCAAACACTGAATACCTGCAACTTTTCTTCATTACAAATTTCTCAATATCCTTGATATATACAACCAATAATCATTATCCATGACATCAATGACAACAAAAACTAGTTGAGAACCAATTAACTAGTTGACATCAATGAAAACACTTTCATACTTGCAACAATACCCCCCTTTATCATTGATGGCAACAAATGATGTGAAAAACCATCAAAGACAACATAACAACTCTGAACACACTTTCCATTTCTTTTCTCCACCTTAGTAGATAATTTTTTTCTCATGATAATTTCTCCCATTTCACATCTTTCTCTCCCCCTTTTACATCAATGGAAAAGGAAAAAGATGTTTTAAATTGATTTCCCCTTTGACATCAAGAAAAAAATACTCTTTCAATGACAACGCATGACACTACCTACTCCCCTTGAGAGGTAGCCACCAAAACATCAGTCCAAAAGAAAGATAGTTCCATAGACCCACCAAATTGATGCATTTCCATATGTATCTAGTTCAAGAAAGGAGGGGCAAGAACCCCTAACTTCTCTCAGAGATACTCAAAAGTATCTTTAGGAAGAGCCTTTGTAAATATGTTAGCAACCTGATCCTTTGTAGGTACATACTCAAGTTTTACTTCATTCTCCATAACCTTCTCTCTTAAAAAGTGGCACTTGATAGATATATGCTTTATCCTTGAGTGCATCACTAGATTCTTTTAAATGTTAATTGCACTTGTATCATCATAGAAGCTAGAAATAGGATCATCATTTATTACTATGATATTTTTCAATGCATGTTTCATTCACAACACTTGTGTATAGAAAGATGCTATGACAATATACTTAGCTTTGGTAGTAGATAAGGAAACTAAATCTTTCTTTTTACTCAACCAAGCCACCAATCTACAAACCAAAAAGAATGCAACACCACTTGTACTTTTTTTGTCATCTACACAACCTACCCAATCTGCATATGTATAAGTACTTAGTGTAAAATTAGTATCTCTAGGATACCAGAAGCCATAATCTAGAGTTCCATTCAAATATATAAATATCCTTTTAATAGCAATAACATTTGTTTCCTTAGGGTCTTCTTGAAATCTAGCCACAAGACAAACTACATGCATAATATCTAGTCTCGTAGCAGTCAAATACAATAGTCCTCCAATCATAGATCTACACTTTCTCTGATCAGTCTTAGGTGAATCATCATCATTACTTAATTTTCAACTAGACACCATAAGAGTGCATACCAATTTGGAACCATCCATCCCAAACTTATTCAACATTTCTTTCAAATATTTTGTCTGTGAAATGAAAAATCCTTTTTCTATTTGATTAATTTGCATCCCAAGAAAGAAATTCATCTCACCAAATATAGACATCTCAAACTCCGTTTTCATTTCTTTAGCAAAAATTTTGCACATTGTTTCATTTCCTCCAAAGATAATGTCATCAACATATACAACTACAATCATGATCTTTTCATTTTAAATCTTAAAGTACAAATTACTATATGTCATATGTTTATTGAAACCTTGTTGAATCAAGTATCTATCTAACCTTGCATACCAAGCTCTAGGAGCTTGCTTTAGTCCATATAGAGCCTTTTTCAATCTAAAAACCATATTTGGTTGATTTGACAACTAAAATCCTTCCAATTGTTCCATGTAGACTTCCTCTTCCAATTCACCATTCAAGAATGTAGACTTCACATCCATCTGATTGAACTTGAAATCTTTATGAGATACAAGTGCTAAAAACATTCTGATAGCTTCCATTCTTTCCACCAGACCAAAAGCCTCTTGAAAATCTATACCTTCTAATTGTGAGTAGCCCTTACACACAAGTCTTGCTTTATTTCTAACTACTTCATTTTCATTAAACTTGTTTTCGAATACCCACTTTGATCCAATTATGTTTTTATCTACCAGTCTAGGGACCAATTTCCAAGTTCGATTCTTCTCAATCTACATAAGTTCTTCTTTCATAGCTTTCATCCAATGTTCATCTTTACATGCTTCACTAATGATCTTCGGTTCAACCTCAGAAAGTAAAAACAAATTTATTTCGCTAGTAGCAACAACTATGCTTCTTTTCAATACTCCTTTCCTCTTGTCTCTAATGATTTGATCTTTTGAATGATTCTTTTGTACATATTTAGGTGTCTTTGGGGACACCACTAGAGCTTCTTCTTCTTCATTTTTCCTTTCATGTTCTTCCATAGCTTCGTCAACTTCTATTCAATCAGGTTCATCAAATACATATCCATCAACTCCAATTAAATTCTTCACTGCTTCATCAACCTTGACATTTGTGATTTCTACAATATTTCTCAGTCTTTTATTGAAACATCTACAAGCTTTGCTTCTAGTAGAATATCCAAGGAAGATTCCTTCATCACATATAGCATCAAATTTCCCTAAATTTTGTTTCATCCCATTTGATATAACATTTACTTCTAAATACTTTGAAATACTTGACAGTAAGACCATAGCTCAGAAGGAGTCTTAGAGCTATTAGATTTTTCTTGAACTTGATTGAAAAAATAAACAGTAGTGTGAATAGATTCTCTCCAATAAACTTTTGGTAGACCAGATTCAATAATCATTGATTTAGCAGCTTGTTGAATCATTTTATTCTTTCTTTCAACAATTCCATTCTACCAAGGAGTTCTAGGAGCAAATAACTATCTTTTTATTCCACGAACTTCATAAAACATATAAAACTCATGGGAGGTGAATTCACCACCTTTGTCAAACCTTAAGAATTTTATTCTCAAATTTATTTCATTCTCTACCATAGCTTTGAATGCCTTGAATCTATCTAATGCATCAGATTTCTCTCTAAGAAAAGTAATCCATGTATACCTAGAATAATAATCAATCACAAGCATAAAGTACCTGTCCCCTTGTAGACTTCTCACTCTTGTAGGAACATAGAGATTTGTATGAATCAAATCCAGTAGTCTAGTAGTAGATTATTCCTTCGATCTAAAGTTGTTTCTAGCTTTCTTTCCAAACTAACAATTCTTGCAAATATCATTAACAAGCTTTGTAATCCTCAATAAATCTCTTACAACTTGTATTGCACCGATTCTTGCCAAGCTATCAAAATTCTATTACACATCCTTTGGTTCCATAACCAAGTGTTACTAATTTGAGACATAAAGCAATTCCCATCGACACCCTTAAGTTGATAAATATTTCCTTCATACTTCTTTCATATAGCAATCATTGTTTTGTATCCTTTCCTGATTTCACATCTCTCATCCTCAAATACAAGATTATATCCTTTACTACGCAGCTATCCAACACTCAATAGATTATTCCTTGAATCCTTAACATAGTAGACATCTGAATCAATATTATGCTTGCCATCAAAACTTATTGAACCTATCACAAAAATCTTAGCACCAGTATCATCTCCAAACTTAACTAACCCTCCATCGTATTTTTCAAGTCTAACAAAGTTACTCTTGTCATTAGTCATGTGATGTGAATAGACACTATCAACCACCTAGTAATTCTTTTCTTGTTTAGCATGAAGAGAAAAAGTTATAGTGTCTTTAACTTCCTTTGAAGAACTTTCTTTTACCTATCTTTCAGTAAATGTAGAAGTAGATTCATCTTTTATATCCAAGAACAAGTATTGATTGTCATCAAAATATCCATAATCAGATTCCTCATTAGAAATGCCAACATCCTCATTTACATAGTATGCTGTGTTGATCTTCTTACCTTTATTTAACCTATTTTCTTTATTCTTCTTAGATATTTCTGGACATCTTGAGGCATAATGACCTATTCCTCCACAACTAAAACATTTAAAGGGTAACTTACCTCAATAATTACTAGAGACTTTCTTCCTCCTCACAAAGTTAGCTTTTGCTTCATCGAGATTCTCTTCATCTGGATCTTCAACTCTTGTAGTCTTGAAAGAAATTCCTATCTTCAATCCATTTCTCAAGCTATGCTTTCTCATTTCATAAGATGTTAGAGTTCCCAATAATTAATATTTACTATGTTTTTTAATCTATGAATTCCTCAATAACAAATACCTTTTCACTGTATGCATCAGGGAGATTTCTAAGAATCTTCTTCACAACTCTAGATTCCTTACATTCCACATACCAACTATCAACTCTATGTAAATAGGATTTAATGTTCTCATCTTCAAACATATGCAGGGTCTCAAACTGTGCCTCCAAATTTGACAACTTTGCTTTTTTGACCTTTTCATCTCCTTTGTGCATCTTTTCTAAAGCATCCCATACTTCTTTAGTAGTTTTTAGATTTTTAACTTTAATCAACTCAGAATGTGAAAGACTATTCTTCATGATGAAATTTTCCTTATTGTTTACTTCAAGTACCTTGATTTCATCAATTTTACTCAAACCATTAGCATGAGGAGTGTAAATAGTATTATAAGATTTATCAACATCATATCCACAATATTATAGATACCCTTTCATCTATATTTTCCAAATAGCATAATTAGTTCCATCAAACCTCAGATACTCAAAAGTGATCTTTATTTCCATCTGAACCTTCCTTAGGTGGTTAAGATTCTCTCCAAGGAACCAAGCTCTAATACCAATTGTTGATCAAGACAACTGAGAGGGGGGGTGAATCAGTTGTAACAAATTAAGCCTTTAAAAATTTCACTAGAGATTAGATTAATAAAAAATTATTTCCTTTTCTATTATGATTATTCATTAAAAACAAAAATTGAAAAGCATCACATACACACAATAACACCATATTTACTTGGAAAACCCAATAAGGGAAAATCCTTGGTGAGGATTATATCACAATATAGAAAATATAAAAAATTGATTACAATGGTTCACTGCCAGAGAAGGATCACTGCCAAAACATGACACATTGTCTAGATTAGGACTCACTACCACATAGATACAAAGAAGATAGAAGAGATTTGTTACATAGAGATGACAATCTCAATGTAATAGAGATTTCCACCACAACTCACCACTAAGATTTCACACTGAGATACTTAACCACACACTCTAATTCACATCTATTACACATCTATCTTGTTCTATTTCTTTGTGAATCTTTCACCAATATCTCATCATGTATTTATACCATCTTCAACTTTGAAACATATCTAAAGTCAACCATACACCATTTGCATTTACAAATTCAAATTAGGTCATGCTAAAACATTCTAGGGTGGAATTATAATAAGGGTGACCCAAACACATGCTTAATGAGGACCCAAATATGTCCCAACATGTTGGAATTATGTACCTAAAATTCACTAGTGGACCGACAACTTGGTCGTCATCAAGTCAGATTACACCAAGTGATGAGTTCAGGCCTTTACCGCCATCCTCTGGCATCTCATGGAGTGACTAGTGGTGGAGCAATACTTATCACTACCCCACAGAGGTGTTAGATTGAGCTTGCGGTATAGCGGCAATTACCTCTACCCTATGGCGATGGTGGTCAAAGGTATCCTATGGTGGTGCGATATAGTCACTACCACATCATGATGGTGTATGAGGCTTAGTGCAGTAGAGCAGAAGATACTTCCATACCGCGATGGGATAGTTTGTGTATAGTGGTGTAGCAGTGGATGGTGGATGACTGGATGTCTTTGACAGGATAGTGAGTTGTTGATAGTTAAATAGTTTGTGACTGATTTCCTATGGGATTTGAATCAAACTAACTCCTTGGTTGAATGGAAAAATATAGAACGAATGTGAATAGGAATTGTAATGTTTTGGATTGTAGTGAGTACTGTGTTGTTTGATTGGAGATAAAGGTTGATTAGAGGCATGTTATGCTACCAGACTGATATTGTGATTGAATATTTAAAAGCATAAGTCTACTACTTTGTATGTGTAGACACTAAAAAATGGCTTAGGCCTGTGACTGTATTTTTCATCATCAATTCAAGATACCTGCAAATGTGATTAAATGAATTTATCATTTAATTATAACTTAACATCCTAACTCCTCTACTCTTGGTGCTAAGAAGTTACAGAATGGTAGGAACAACATGGTAGAAGCCTTAGGAGTGAAATGTGGTAATAATTTGGGTGCCAATGGGTTACATTTGGAAGGGGATTCAATGGTTATTGTCCAAGCAGTGATCACTGTAAGAATGCATGCTTGGCATCTACAAAATGTGGTGGACAATATTAGGGATGATTTATTATCTCTAGAAAGCTTTCAAGTAAGCCATATACGAAGAGGAGGTAATGTAGAAGTGGATATACTATCAAAGTGGGTGATTTCCTTTGATGAGGAGGGGATTATTAAATTTGAAGATTTCAGGGACGTTAGGTTGGCATATTTCGGGTAAGAATGAAAGGACGATGCATTAATTGACAAAAGATGATAAATAGAGAATGGGGATTTGGAAAGGCCGAAAGGAGTGTGGGAATTCAAGTGATGGTGGGGGAGTACATGGAACTATTAATGAGAATTGAAGTTTGTGAGGTGGTTATGTGGGGAAGAAATGATGTTTTCACCACATATCGAAGAATCATTAAGAGATGCTGCAGAGACTAGAGGTTGAGATGGTTTTTTGAGTATGGAGGAAAACTTTACCTTTCACTCATGAAGATCTCTAAATCCATTCTTTGGCAATGTGTCTGCAAAAAGGACGGAGGGGATTTTCCTCATCAAAGACCAAAGACTTATTCAATGTGTTTGAATGATAATGGGAAGAGACTTTAGAGCATTGCGACATAGGCTGCAAACTAATTTGGATGTGTATTCCTTGATCACAGCCTCAGGTTTAGATATAAGTGAGCTAGTGAAGGTGGTAAGGAAAATCTTGAAGAAAATTTTCCATGAAGACTTTTTAGTGGGTAAGGAATCATTCTTAGAATGGGTAGTCTTGGGAGTTGGCCTGAATTTTTTTGAAGGCGTATTTGATGAGGAAATGGAGCTGCTATATGGGCACTCAGGTTTAAAAACATTCATTTGATGGCCCGAAGGAAATCTTAAGGCAAGGTGTTGAGAGGAAGCCTGTCTGGGCTAGAAGGCTCTCAAATTGTTTGACATTGTGGAGCTAGATGAAGTCATAGAGAAGGTTAAAGTGGAGGCACAAGGGAAGGTAGTGCATGGGAAGCGACAAAAGGAGTGTTCGAGGAGGAAGTAGAGGAAAAGGAAAATTCAAGAGTTGGTGGTAGAAGCATCAACATCTAGAAGTGCATAGAAGAGTAGGACCCTTGTTGGTCCCTATTAACTTTCTTATCAGAGTTTAAGTTTTTTTTGTTAGGGATGAAACCTAAAAGTGACAATTTGAGTAGCTTTTTATAGCTAGGCAGTATTGTAGGTTTGTAGTTGAAGTTTTTGGTGGAAGGAAAATGTGAAATTTTAGTAGTTCTGGGGTTTCTACAACAACATTTTGGCATGTTTATATGCTTAGTATCTTTTGTTGGTTTTTTTGGAAGGTTTCGATCTGGAATGTATGAACTTTAATTTCAAGCAATAAAATTTCTCACATTA
This sequence comes from Sequoia sempervirens, assembly GCA_007258455.2. Classification (NCBI taxonomy): domain Eukaryota; kingdom Viridiplantae; phylum Streptophyta; class Pinopsida; order Cupressales; family Cupressaceae; genus Sequoia; species Sequoia sempervirens. The sequence continues at coordinate 272,366,865 of VDFB02047230.1, forward strand.
CTGACAAAAAAAAAAATCCTAATTCCTCTAATTAATTAAATAGTTTTAACCATTTAATTAATTCATTTCTTTTTCTTCTAAAATTGGTTAATTAAGTAAATTACATTAATTTACTTTAATCACGTTGCTAATTAATTCTAATATCTTCTTTTGATTAATTAAATAAGTTTCCTAAATTTATTTAATTACGTCATTTAAATTAAATCTCTTCTTCTTACTAATTAAATAAGTTTCCTAAATTTATTTAGTTTACCACATTTAATTAAATAAATGATTATTCATTTAATTAATTAATTCTATCTTCTCATTTAAAGTGCTTCCTTAAATTAAATATTTCATTTCGATTATGGAATCATGTACACACAACTTCTTCAAGAAAGAAAGGAATCAATTTTATAATTAATTCTTCTATTTGAGCACATCTCCTACATTTTCAATCTAATATCTAATGCAGCCAAGGTGGGAGGATCCAATTAAGGACTGTCCAACCTTGCAGCCTAGACTACCAACTCCATGATCACACAAATATGCAACAAAATCTAACAGCTAATCCACAGGAAGATAAAAGACATTCATGAACACCAGACATAGGATTTATCTTGGGAAAACCCTAATGGGGAAAAACCTATCCTTCAAAGCTCATCCACACTATATTATAATCTCAAAACACATTACAGATGCCTCACAATCTTACAAGATCTAGGCCGCAGCCCAGGGATTACAATTAATTCATATAACAACAATTTTCCATTGACTTATTTTTTTGCTCCACACACTCTTTGCTCTCAGATCCTTCTAGATCAGAATACTTCATCACTGTACTTCATTCTTCACACTATAGAGAACCTTATCAATCTATCTCTTCTTTGATGCCTTGTAACAACCCTTTTCCCTCTATTTATACCATCCACAAATCATCCAACCCTCAACATGTCAGCCCAATTACAATGGTTACAAGTATAATGTGCCAACTTGGATAGGTCAACCCCCAAACAATAACAACTTACAATGTGAATCAACCTAGGTCAGCCACAACAAAGCCAAGACCCAAAACAACATCCTTGATCACATAAACACCTTCTAGATTAATCCTCGAATATCCACAACACGCTACAACACCTTGTCATCCAAGAACAAGGTAAACAAGACCTCACAAAAGAAAATCGCCAATCATGGGCATAGAGATCAATGTGGACCAACAACACATGATCTGGAAACATCCATGATCATCAAAAATCACCACAACAATGTCCACAACAACTCCATGTACTTGAATCACATCTTCTTCCCTCAAGAACACCAATCGAAATAGTTGAACAACTGGTAGCACATAGATCTCCACAACTCAATCGATCCTTCATGTGGACCTCTGAAACTTCCAGTGAATAAACTAGACACTCTATGACAAAGCCTTTAATCCACAACTTTTGATCATCAACATACAGATCTAGCCAACATATGAAACTCCACTATTTTCAACCAAGAACTACACTGCCAACTGCCTCAATTTTCTGAAGACTTTCGAATGCCCCTACATCAGACTCTCGAGGTTAATTGAAAATGGAGCCTCTTCACTTTGGTCTACACTATGTCAAATCCAATATTTCTTACTTAAATGGGTTTCATGATCGGTCTACAGGTACTTGCAACTGCCTCAAGGTCAGTGCACTATTCAAGCCCACCCTATAAACTGCATCAAGCTCTTCAAGGTTCAATTTTCTACTTGTAGGCCTTGCACTACCTCACTGGTTGGCGGTTTGAGGAAGACCACCCTATAAATTGCCTCAAGATCAATTCCTTCATTCATATTTTATTCACTTTGGTTCACAAACTGTCTCCTTAAGATCAATGCTTCACCTTCTTCCGATTCCACAAGGAAATTTGATTCCTCTAAAGGTTCCCCTTCCTCTAGATAAATTAATTTAGGCTCTTCTTCATCTACACAAACTATCTCTACATCTTTTATTGATGCTCCTTCATTAGCTTCTCTGACATTAGGTTCTTGATGACACTCAACACTTGATTATTTCTTCTTCCAAACTCCTATATGCTCTACATAAGGTCTGCATCTTGATTCCTCTTTTCCTCCAACATATGTGTTCTTCCATATGTATGATCTTCTAAGCATACAAGTAACATGTTTTCATTTTTCTCCATCAATCCATCCATAATCCATCTGCTCATAACATGTCATAGGCCTTCTCTTTCTCATTTTATCCCAACACATCTTCTCAGAATGATTCCTTAATCCACATAACTTACAAGGATGTAGATCCCAACATACTTCCTTTTCATGTCCATGCCTATTACAATTTGAAAAATACATACCTTCCCTTCTCTATTCAAAATTTCAATAACATCCTTACCTCAGTCATACCCAAGGCCTTCACTCTTTGATCTCATCACTGGTTCAATAGGTTATGTTATTCCTTGCTGCTGCTTTCCCAATCCTTTTCCTTCATATCCCATTCTCTACATGATTTTGAAACCAATACCATCACCAACAACTGTAGACTTCATTACCTTGTTATCTTCAACTTCACCTAAAGAAACTTCTACAACATTACAAAAATCATTAGTATCACAAGAAACATCACAACATTTAGGCTTAGATCTCAGATTCTCATTCTCCTTCCAGCATGCAACAAGTGACTACTCCAAGTGATCAACATGTTTCTTCAAACCAGATATTTCCTTCCTTTGCAAACTATTCTCCTTATTCAGCTCCTTCAAACTTTCCTTCAGAACAATCTTGAATTCTTCTACAAATTTCTTTTTAAGGACTTCCAACCTATCCAGCTCTACTTCTAGTTCTTCATTTCTCTCCCTCAATTCTGCATTACACTTCTTGACTTTGCACAATTCCTCCTCCAAAGTATCCCTTTTACATACTAGGGTTTCATTTTCCTTCTTCATCCTCTTTCCACTCTTCCCCATTGTAACAAATCAAATAAACAACCAAATCTTTCCTCGATCTCTCCTCTAGGGTTTCACAATTCTTTCAACACTGTCAGATCCACAACTAGCAAATAGACTCACAACCAACTCTGATACCATTTCATGTACCCAAGGTGGGAGGATCCAATTAAGGAACGTCCAACCTTGTAGCCTAGACTACCAACTCCATAATCACATAGATATGCAATAGAATTTAATAGCTAATCCACAAGAAGATAAAAGACATTCATGAACACCAGACATGATTTATCTTGGGAGAACCCTAACAGGGAAAAAACCAGCCTTCAAAGTTCATCCACACTATATTATAATCTCAAAACACATTACGGATGCCTCATAGGCTTACAAGATCTAGGCCGTAACCCAGGGATTACAATTAATTCATATAACAACAATTTTCCATTGACTTATTTTCCTACTCCACACACTCTCTTCTCTTAGATCCTTCCGGATCAGATTACTTCATCACCGTGCTTCATTCTTCACACTATCGAGCACCTTGTCAATCTATCTCTTCTTTGATTCCTTGTAATAACCATTTTTCCTCTATTTATACCATCCAAAAATCGTCCAACCCTCAACATGTCAACCCAATTACAATAGTTAGAAATATAATGTGTAAACTCGGATAGGTCAACCCCCAAACAATAACAACTTACAATGTGAATCAAACCAGGTCAACCACGACAAAGCCAGGACCCAAGAAAACATCCTTGATCATGCAAACACCTTCTAGATTAATCTTTGGTGTTCCACAACATGCCACAATACCCTGTCATCCAAGAACAAGGTAAACAGGACCTCACAAAAGAAAATCACCAATCGTGGGCACACAAATCAATGTGGACCAACAACACATGATCTAGAAACATCCATGATCATCAAAAATTACCACAACAACTCCATGTACTAGAATCACATCATCTTCCCTCAAGAACACCAACTAGAATAGCTAAACGATTGGTAGCACATAAGTCTCCACAACTCGATCAATCCTTCATGTGGACCTCTGAAACTTCTGATGAATAAACTAGACACACTCTATGACAAACCCTTCAATTCACAACTTTTGATCATCAACATATGGATCTATCCAACATATGAAACTTCACTACTATAAACCTGCAACTGCATTGCCAACTGCCTCAATTTTCTAAAGACTTTTAGATGCCCCTGCATCAATATCTCATGCATAATTCTCTCCATTCCTAACTAACACTCTCTCTTAGTTCACTCACCTAATTCTTCTGTCATCTCCTTTTGACTCACACACTCTTTTAGTTACATCTCTTGACTAATCAATGAAATTAGCTAACTATCCAATCAATCTAATCAATCAAGTCACTTAACTATTCAATTAGATCCTCAAATTGATCTAGTCCATTCAAACACAAATCAATCTCGACCGTCGAATCTATGAAGTTTCTATAAAAGAAGCTTTTAACTCTATTTTTGGGTAATCACAATCTTCAAAGTTTTGTTGTCAAAATACTTATAGGCTAATATTTCACACTCACAATCTGAGGGAATTTGAGCTTTATCTTAGCAAAGTTGAGAAGAATAATGGAGATGAGTCAAGCAAGCATGGGAATTAGGTGATATTGTTCTTGTTTATTGAATTCTTTTGTTGTATTGCACTTCATTATCAATTTGGAGATCTTAGCATAATCTAGGAAATTTGTGATTGTTGTCATTGATATTCTTTCTTTGTTCCTGATTATTTTCCCTTATTACATTTGGTGAACCCGATGTGAAGTCATAGACTTCAAGAAAATTTGTAGAAAATTTTATTTTTTCAAGAACAGGTATGGATCGATGCATCTACGACACAAAATGACGCATCTGACATCATGAAACACATATGAAGAGGGAAACACCATATCTAACTAAAAATGATGCATCTATGGGTTCCTGCAATGCATATGACTAGTGAAAATAAATTTCTAAATTATGAAATTATAAGTTTTGATTTTAATAGTTAAAGTTTATTATTACTAATTCAGAGTTTACAACATGTGATCTGCTAGAGTTAACCGAGTTTTTTGTAGGCTGATTGATAGAAGACAAAATACAAACTTTCAAACTTCTAATGTCTGGTTTTGTAGGACATTTGTCGAATAATGGATTTTGAAACTAATTGTCTATATAGATTAGACCATATTTTGTTTGGTGACTAAAATAAATAATTGCTTACTATGCTTGGTGCTTTTGCACATTTTAGTTTAGATTAAATCTTGATTTAATAACAAGAGTATCCTCTCCCCTTGCACACTTGTGCAATATTGGGTGTAAGAGAAATTTTTATTAACTCTAGAGAGCTTTCCTTGGTGGGAAAAAGTACTCACCCAAAGGGATGACCCAAATCGACAATGAGCTAAAGCCAAGCTACTCCTGATCGGTATATAAATGTGTATGCTACTAGAAAACTTAGCATTACAGGTGTGGATGTGTTATATAAACAAGTGATTCCCTCATTACCCATGTGGTACGTTAAAACTTGTAGAGCATAACCTCTATAGGCTAGGAAACCTCCTTATTAGAGCTAATCTTGCATCGTGTATAGCCACCTAAATGGGTGTCCTAATTAAAAACCATTGTTTAGATTACCAAAAACCTTTTATCTACTAGTGTAGGAATAGTTGTTCCCAAGCTGACCCACATTATACACACAGTCTAGTAGTAGAGATGAAAAATTCATTGTTCATGCAGGAATCTAGATCTTGGTAAGCCTAAGAAGTGTGTGTCATGGAGGGGAGCCAGTGCTACCAAGATCCTAAGTCATCCACTCTAGATAGTGCAATTGGAGGAAACTCTAAGTGGGGGTCCAATGAATATTGTCCTTGCCAACCATAAGATTGTAATTATCTTTTTATTTATTTCAAACACTCTACTTGGTGTGTCTTACATGTGTGTTCAATTATATTTTATCTAACAAAAAAATCCAAGATTCAATATTAAACAAGTGGTGCAGGAGCACCTTGGCTTAACTCCAGTTTGTTGTGATCAATTTTGGCTTGTACCTAACCTTAGCCAAGTCAGGGTGTTAGTATGTTTGATTTGGACCTTAGAAGGTCTTGTTTGTGTGATGAGTTAGTCACTAGGACTTAGGACATCCTAGTTTAATCAATGTGGTTAAATGTTGCTTTATTTAGCTTTGGACAGCATATGTTAGAATATAAAGCATTAAATGAGTTATAACCACATGGTCATTGTTAGAAGATGCCAAGGAACAGTTAAGGGAGTTGTTGGCTCGAGATCAAGGTGTTAGAGGTCCTAAGATTTAGGATCATGACACAATGATGGAAGTTGCAAAGTTGTAAAATTGCATGGCAACATTTTGTGTGATTGCATGCAACTTAATTGTATTGGATTCCCTTGAAATCAGGGATGTGGAGTTGAGAAACTTCCCTTGAAAGATGGAGAAGGCATCTAAGTAGAGGTGTGGCTCATAGAGAGCAGTTAGATGGCATTGTAAAAAAAATTTGGTTTGGATGAATAGAGTAGTTTCTGCATTTTCTGTGTTTACCCGTGCATCTTGAGAAACAGTGGTGTTAAAGACATTGTATTTACTGATTAAGCATTGTGTTGGTGTTCATAGAGTAGTTTTGTATATCTTTCTTTGTATAAACAAGTTGCTTTGAATAGATTTAGTGCTTTGAATCCATAGATTAGAGTGTAAGGGTTTTGTATCTCTGTTTTGAACAGTCCAGTTTTTAAATGGCTCCCCCATGAAATCTGACCACGAGGTTTTCCTGAGTTTTGATGGAAATGACAGGGGAGCCAACCTTTTGTACATATTTAGAAGTAGGAGTTCCAGAGAGCCAAGCAAGTATTTGTAATCTCAAACCTTAGGCGAGCTAGGATTGCCCAGTTAGGAGTTTGATTGAGAAAAGTGAAGAACTTAGGCAAGGGTAGAAGGTACAGTACGAAACCTATACAGTTTCAGGTAGGTCTTGGTCACATTTTGACATGTTGAAAAGGATTAAGGCTTGAACAATCCACTGGTGTGAGAAATCAGCAAGGAATCCTTGAAACCCTAGGAATTAGGCCTAATTAGCCTATTTGTCCTTGATTGTAGGAACCTACTGTACGGAAGAGACAGAGGTCTAGAACCCTATGAAAGATTTAAAGGTCCAAAAAGGGTGTCAGGAAATGCAATTTAATTGCTATGTTGTTTGACAAGTTTAAGCAAGAAAGGCCAAAAATTGACTGGTAAGGGCTACAAGGAGATAAGCCTCACCAAGGCAAAATCTTGAAAACGAGTGATTTGAAGATTGAACACCAAGCAAGATGGACCTATTTGGATGTGAGAAGCATGATGACAGTACCTCTAGCTCCCCTGCAAGCAGTTCAGTGATTTTTGAGAGGGTGACACTTAGATTCTTCTAGGTGTTGGAAGAAGATTGCAAGTTCAAAGGGTGTTGAATCCTCCAAGGTGAAGCACAAGGAGAGTGACTCTTGTAACAGAGTTAGAGAAGGGCTTAGTTAATGATCTAAGTCAAATTAGAACCTTGAAGCCATCAGGTTCTTGGGTGAAGACTGATAAAAGTCTTCTAGCAGATTGCTGCAAGCAAACCTTGGAGCTACCATACATCATATTGGTATCAGAGCAACGTTTGATTCAAGGCTTGTGATTGATGTTGCAGCCCACTGAGTCAGTAGGAGAGAACACACCAGAGGAAAGAACCATGGTGACTAATGTAGAGTTAGCTAAGAAAGTAAAAGAGCAAGAGGAAGATAATCGGTTGCTAAGAGAAAGGATATCTCAAATGGAGAAGCTCTTGGATGAGGTCCATGAAACAACAGATAAAGTGAAGGACAAGATAGAGCAGAAGGAAGAGCAGGAAGCCAAGGAAAAAGAAGAGGACTTGGAGGAGTAAGCTCCAAAGCTTGATCCTGTTCTTGCTGAAGAACCCTTCTTGAAGGAATTGCAGGCCTTAAGTGGCAAAGCATTGGAAGGTGTGCCACTATTTAGTGGACAAATGGACCCTGATTCAGTTGTAGACTCGATTGAGAGCATTGAAAATCACTTTGAATGTGATGGTATAACAGAGGCCCAAAAGGTAAAGGTGGCCAAGTCAAGGTTGAGGGGAACAACTCTCACATGGTGGAAATTTGTACAAGCTGAAAGAGAGAAAGAAGGTAAAGGTCCCATAGTTTCATGGAGAGGAATGGTAACTAAGATAAGGCAGACCTATCTACCTGATGATTATCAAGTTCAGTTGCATAGGAGAAGACACAATCTTAGGCAAAAGGATATGGATGTCCAAACATACACTGAGGAGTTTCAAAAACTATGCCTCAGATCAAAGGTGGTTGAAGATGAAAGTATCAAGCTAGCAAGGTACTTGAATGGGCTTAAGTGGTCTATCCAAGAAGATATGAGCCTAGTGAACTTCAAAACAGCCCACCAATGCTATCAAATGGCTTTGAAGATAGAGAAGAAAGGCAAAAAGAAGCAAGAACAAAACCCCAAAAGTAGAGGTAAAGGGAAAGACAACAGAGGACAAAGAGGTGGCTATGGTGGAAGGAGTTCAGAACCAAGGGCCCAAGGAGAAGTTAGATACTCTGAGCAACAAGAAGGAAGCTTTAGCAGAGGTGGTAGAGGAAGGGGCTCCAGCCCCAGAGGAAGAAGTGGTGGAAAAGGAAGAGGTAACTACTTCACCAACATGAAATGTTACCACTGCAATCAATTGGGACACCCGGCCTATAGATGTCCAGAGAAAGGTAGTACTTCTCATGGAGGTGACAAGAGAACTAATTTGGTTCATGATGAGGCTACTGCAGCAGATAAACATCCTGAAGTACCATTGAACTCAGAGGAAGGTGAGAACCTCATGATGAGGAGAACTTTGATCAAGGAACCGGTTAAAGAAGAGCCAAGCCAAAGGAGGTCCTTGTTTAGGATAAAGTGCAAGATGATGGGGAAAGTGTGTAAATTCATCATTGACTCATGTTCTATTGACAATATTGTGTTAGAGGAGGCAGTCAGCAAGCTGAAGTTGACAAGGATACCCCACAACAGTCCTTACAAGGTCACATGGCTCAATAAAGGTCAACATATCTTGGTGAATGAACAAGCATGGTTGGAGTTCTCAATTGGTAGGTACAAGGACAAAGTTTTATGTGATGTGTTACCTATGGATGCATGTCACTTGCTCCTAGGTAGACCATGGCAATTTGATCGCCAAGTTGTGCATGATGGAGCAAAGAATTCCTACACTTTCAAGAAAGACAAGGTAACCTTCAAAATTCAGTCTTTGCTAGAAGATACAGAGGTGCAGACAACAGGTTCTAAACTACTCATGGTGGGTGAAAAAGAGTTCTTGGAAGCCTTGGAAGAAGGAGAAGGAGTTGGCTATGCAGTGATGATCAAGCCAAGAGAGGTGAGCAAAGAGAAAGCAGCTGAAAAGCAAGAGTTTCCCAAGGAGATACAGAAATTGTTGCAGACCTATGAAGGTATTGTAAGTAGTGGTCAACCAGCAACATTACCCCCTAAAAGAGCCATAAGTCATAGGATAGACTTGATACCAGGAGCTACCCTTCCAAAAAAAGCAGCCTATAAGATGACTCCTCAACAAAATGAAGAAATAGCCAGGCAGATTCAAGAACTTCTAAACCAAGGTCTTATTAGGAAAAGAATTAGTCCATGTGCAGTACCCATTGTCTTAGCACCTAAAAAGGGAGGAGAATGGAGGCTTTGTACTAATTCCAGGGCAATAAACAAGATAACTATCAGGTATAGGTTTCCCATCCCTAGGATTGAAGATCTCATGGATTGTCTAGGTGAAGCTAGGTACTCTACCAAGATAGATTTAAAGAGTGGTTATCACCAAATTAGGATACATGAGGGAGATGAGTGGAAAACAACTTTCAAAACCAACGAGGGTCTCTATGAGTGGCTAGTTATGCCATTTGGATTGTCTAATGCCCCCTCCACATTCATGAGACTTATGAATGAAATCCTCAAAGACTACATTAGCAAATTTGTAGTGGTGTATCTTGATGATATACTAATCTATAGCAGAACAAGAGAAGAGCACCTCCAACAGATAGAGTTGATTTTCAAGAAGCTACAGGAGGAGAAGCTGATGATCAATCTGGAAAAGTGTGAGTTCATCAAAATAGAGCTGGTGTACCTTGGATTTGTGCTATCACATGGTAACTTGAATATGGACAACAGCAAGGTGGAAGCTATCCTCAATTGGCCTACTCCAAAGACAGCAACAGAGGTAAGAAGCTTCCATGGTCTTGCTCAATACTATAGGAAATTCATAAGACAGTTTAGTGCTATTTGTGCTCCTATGTTGGATACCATTAAAGGAGGAATGAAGACCAAGTTTGTATGGAATGAGCAAGCTAACAAAATTTTTGAGTTGCTAAAGGAAAAGATAGCTACCCAACCTATTTTGGTGTTACCAAGCTTTGAGAAGCTATTCACCATTGAATGTGATGCAAGCAATGTAGCTATTGGAGCTATTCTCAGACAAGAGGGCAGACCGATGGCTTTTCATTTAGAGAAGCTAAGTGAAGCCAAGAAGAAGTATTATTCTTATGACCTTGAGATGTATGCATTGGTCCAAGCTCTAAGGAAGTGGAGACACTACTTGCTTCCCAAGGAATTCATAGTGTATTCAGACAACCAAGCACTCAGTTTCCTAAATTCACAAGAGAAGTTGAGTCACAAACACATGAAATGGGTGGAGTACTTGCAAGCTTACACCTTCCATATCAAGCACAAGAAAGGAGCTCTCAACAAAGTGGCAGATGCCTTAAGTAGAAGAGTCCTCACAATTCAGGAAATTCAGTTGAAGAGCGTGGGAATAGATCATTTCAAGGATCTATATGCAGATGATGAAGACTTTGCAGACATTTATAAGGTATGTATTGAATACAAGAATCATTTTCATAGCAAATATACTGAATATACTTTGCAAAGTGATCTTTTGTTTAAAGGGAATCAACCATGTGTTCCTAGAGGTTCTATTAGAGAGAACTTGATACAAGAAAAACATAATGGTGCATTGAGTGGTCATTTTGGGATCACCAAAACTCAGGAACTGGTTCAAAGATTTTACTATTGGCCAAGAATGAACTTAGATGTCAGAAGGTATGTGGAGAGTTGTGTGGTGTGTCAAAAGGCCAATGGAACTTCTTCAAATGCAGGCCTATACCAACCACTGCCTATTCCTACTAGGCCATGGGAATGCTTGAGTATGGAATTTGTAGTTGGGTTACCCAAGACAAGGCAAGGTATGGACAATGTTTATGTGGTTGTAGACAAATTCAGAAAAATGGCTCACTTTGTGCCATGTAAAACAACCAATGATGCCAGTCAAATAGCCTCTCTTTTCTTCAAAGAGATAGTAAGGATTCATGGCTTACCAATCAGCATTGTATCAGACAGAGATACCAAGTCTATGAGTCATTTTTGGAAGACTCTTTGGCAAAGAATGGGCACTAATTTATCCTTTGGATCTGCATACCATCCCCAAACTGATGGTTAGACCGAAGTGGTTAATAGGAAACTTGGAAACCTCTTAAGATGCTTGACCAAGGAGTATGGTCAACAATGGGATCAATTGATTGGGCAATCTGAATATGCCTACAATGATACTATCAACAGATCAACAGGGAAGAGTCCCTTTGAAATTGTTTATGGTCTACATCCTAGAGGTGTTTATGAGCTGAGAGAGTTGAAGGATGGAGTTAAGGGAAGTGGATATGCTGATGACTTTGCCTATGCAATGCAGGAGATTCATGAGACAGTCATAAAAACATTGGCATAAAACATCATGAAACATAAGACTAAGGTGGATGAGCATAGGAAAGAAGTCCAATTCAATGTTGGAGATTTAGTAATGGTGCATTTGAACAAGTCTAGACTGTAGAAAGGAGTTCCTCATAAGTTGCAAATGAAGAGGATAGGTCCCTGTCCTATCTTGGAGAAATATGGAAACAATGCATTTAAGGTGCAATTACCAGATGACAGTGGATTGTCCCCTATTTTTAACATTGCAGTTCTAGCTCACTACAGAGGACCACCACCAAACATGGATCAGACCCTCCATGAATTCATCCAAGAGGTAGAAGAACTTAAATTGCCCTCCACTATAGTCCAACAAGCTGACAAGATATTGGATACCAAGGTCTACAAGAAGACCAGGACCAAAGAATATAAAGAACATCTGATTAAGAGGCATGGAAAACTTGATGCAGATGCAGTGTAGATCAAGGAGGTAGAGTTCAAGAAGTTGGGAATTGATCTCAACTTGCTCAATCCAAGGGTGGATTGAAATTTTTTGTTTTGGGGAGGATGGTGCAGGAGCACCTTGGCTTAACTCCAGTTTGTTGTGATCAATTTTGGCTTGTACCTGACCTTAGCCAATTCAGGGTGCTAGTATGTTTGATTTGGACCTTAGAAGGTCTTGTTTGTGTGATGAGTTAGTCACTAGGACTTAGGACATCCTAGTTTAATCAATGTGGTTAAATGTTGCTTTATTTAGCTTTGGACAACATATGTTAGAATATAAAGCATTAAATGAGTTATAACCACATGGTCGTTGTTAGAAGATGCCAAGGAACAGTTAAGGGAGTTGTTGGCTCAAGATCAAGGGGTTAGAGGTCCTAAGATTTAGGATCATGACACAATGATGGAAGTTGCAAAGTTGTAAAATTGCATGGCAACATTTTGTGTGATTGCATGCAACTTAATTGTATTGGATTCCCTTGAAATCAGGGATGTGGAGTCAAGCAACTTCCCTTGAAAGATGGAGAAGGCATCTAAGTAGAGGTGTGGCTCGTAGAGAGCAGTTAGATGGCATTGTAAACAAATTTTGGTTTGGATGAATAGAGTAGTTTCTGCATTTTTTGTGTTTACCCGTGCATCTTGAGAAATAGTGGAGGACATCCTAGTTTAATCAATGTGGTTAAATGTTGCTTTATTTAGCTTTGGATAGCATATGTTAGAATATAAAGCATTAAATGAGTTATAACCACATGGTCATTGTTAGAAGATGCCAAGGAACAGTTAAGGGAGTTGTTGGCTCGAGATCAAGGTGTTAGAGGTCCTAAGATTTAGGATCATGACACAATGATGGAAGTTGCAAAGTTGTAAAATTGCATGGCAACATTTTGTGTGATTGCATGCAACTTAATTGTATTGGATTCCCTTGAAATTAGGGATGTGGAGTCGAGCAACTTCCCTTGAAAGATGGAGAAGGCATCTAAGTAGAGGTGTGGCTCATAGAGAGCAGTTAGATGGCATTGTAAACAAATTTTGGTTTGGATGAATAGAGTAGTTTCTGCATTTTCTGTGTTTACCCGTGCATCCTGAGAAACAGTGGTGTTAAAGACATTGTATTTACTGATTAAGCATTGTGTTGGTGTTCATAGAGTAGTTTTTTATATCTTTCTTTGTATAAACAAGTTGCTTTGAATAGATTTAGTGCTTTGAATCCATAGATTAGAGTGTAAGGGTTTTGTATCTCTGTTTTGAACAGTCCAGTTTTTAAATGGCTCCCCCATGAAATCTGACCACGGGGTTTTCCTGAGTTTGGATGGAAATGACAAGGGATCTAGACTTTTGTACATATTTAGAAGTAGGAGTTCCAGAGAGCCAAGCAAGTATTTGTAATCTCAAACCCTAGGCGAGCTAGGACTGCCCGGTTAGGAGTTTGATTGAGAAAAGTGAAGAACTTAGGCAGGGGTAGAAGGTACAGTATGGAACTTGTACAGTTTCAAGTAGGTCTTGGTCACATTTTGACATGTTGAAAAGGATTGAGGCTTGAACATTCCACTGGTGTGAGAAATCAGCAAGGAATCCTTGAAACCCTAGGAATTAGGCCTAATTAGCCTATTTGTCCTTGATTGTAGGAACCTACTGTACGGAAGAGACAGAGGTCTGGAACCCTATGAAAGATTTAAAGGTCCAAAAAGGGTGTCAGGAAATGCAATTTAATTGCTATGTTGTTTGACAAGTTTAAGCAAGAAAGGCCAAAAACTGACTGGTAAGGGCTATAAGGAGATAAGCCTCACCAAGGCAAAATCTTGAAAACGGGTGATTTGAAGATTGAACACCAAGCAAGATGGACCTATTTGGATGTGAGAAGCATGATGACATTACCTCTAGCTCCCCTGCAAGCAATTCAGTGATTTGTGAGAGGGTGACACTTAGATTCTTCTAGGTGTTGGAAGAAGATTGCAAGTTCAAAGGGTGTTGAATCCTCCAAGGTGAAGCACAAGGAGAGTGACTCTTGTAACAGAGTTAGAGAAGGGATTAGTTAATGATCTAAGTCAAATTAGAACCTTGAAGCCATCAGGTTCTTGGGTGAAGACTGAGAAAAGTCTTCTAGCAGATTGGTGCAAGCAAACCTTGGAGCTACCATACACCAACAAGTCAAAAATTTGTCAAAACTTAGGACCAGTTCACTATTCAATGCATCTATTACATAGAAACCCACATTTGAAATTTTGAGTTACAAATGTTTCAACAAAAAATGTATATGACAGTCTAAGTCGAAATTCCAAAACCTACAACACATCTAACAAAATGAGCTACAATTTTTGTAGTCTAAAATGCATCTAATACTATAAATCACATCTATGAGATTTTTTGATGCATCTGATGTTCTAAACCACATTTGTAGTCTTGAACAACGCACCTGCTTCTCACAAAAAAAACTTACATTTAACAAACTGGAAACTCAGAAGATTTACCGTAGGATCTCATTATCAGATTTACCCTCTGGCTTAAACTTGATTTAGACTTGTGACTTGCTCATATTTAGTTTCATCCTTAGTTTTCCTAATAGTTTCATCATTGCACTACCTAGATCATCCGTAATTGCTATATTCTGAAACACATTTGATATGGTAAACTACATCTGTGAGATTCTATGATGCATCTAATATTCTAAACCACATTTTCAATTTGGAATGACACATCTTCCTGTCAAAGAAAAACTTACATTTAACAGATTGATAACTTATAGAAAACCCTATAGGATCTCATTATTTGATCTACCCTCTGCTGAAAAATTGGATCTAGACCTAAGACTTGTTCATCTTTAGGTTTATCCTTAGATTTTATAATGAGATTATTTTACCAGTAAACTGCATCTATGAATTTTTGTGATGCATCTAATCTTGTGAACTACATTTTCAGTCTAGAATGACACATATTCCTATCACATAAAATCTTTCATTTAACAAACTAAAAAATTAGGAGATTTATTGTACGGTCTCATTATCATATTTACCCTCTGCTATAAAATCGATCCAAACCTATGACCTACTCATATTTAGGTTCATCCTTAGTTTTCCTAATAGTTTCATCATTGCATTACTTAGATCATCCTTAGCATACTTAGGGAAATCCTTGTCCATAATAAATTATAGACTGAGGGTAGAAAAAGTGTCTTACCTTGATTGAAAACAATGATTCAAATACAATTTCCCTTGGCATATCATTTTACAGTTTGTCCTTTTTCATCTTTGTGGAATTCCTCAAACTCACCAGGCTAGTTTGGAATCCACCCAATCAACCTGTCACTTAGCCATTCTGGTATTGATCCTAAAACATCATTAGAAATCCTAGTTGGAACCTTGCATCAAACTTGGTTAGTTAGTGACTCATCCCTTAGTTATCCAAAGATATTGACATATAGTTTGCATTATACCCTAGTCTTTGCATGTCATAATTTATGCCAAAAAGACCAAAAAAACAATGTAACTTTCATATCCTAGATATTTTCATTTTAGAAATTATCTTAAGTCATAACTTAGTCATTTCATGCCATAAATTTATGCCAAAGAAACCAAAAAATATAGCTTATACTCTCACATCTTAGGTAGTTGCATACCCTATGTTTCACATTTATGTGTCAACCTTCTTTGAGCAAGTCTTATCTTATGGTCTAGACCAGATTACAAAAGAGACAATTAGAAATGGACCCTTCATGACAACATGAGGAGTCTTACAATCCCACTAGCGAAATGAACCTCAATCCTACACCTCACCAGGTCAATAACAATACAAAAAATTGGGTCAACATCACAAGAACCTCTAAGGTCTAATTCATATGTCAACCCATTTGAAAACTTCCTTGAGAGAGATGACCAAGGTTGTATCACTGTTGAGGAATTTGAGGTAGCAGCTCAGGATCCTGAGGCTGCTGAAATTGTTGATGAGCTCATCATGCTCAACCCTCAAAATTTTTTAGCCAAACTCCTAGATGATGGAGTTAACTTACCACTTGAATTTGACATAAACACACTACAAGCAGTGTCTTTGCCTAGAAATGTCTCAAACCAAAACCAAGGTCATACGACACATATTCCACAGAATGTTACACCTTAGGTAAACCTTAATATACCTTTAGGAGGAGCTACATAGAGTCCTGCAATGATTCACACTACTCCCACTTTTTGGATGCCATTCATAGCTCCACCTATAGCATCATCCATTGCACAATCCATGACATAGGTTGTGACCCAATCAACATCAACATCTATAACATAGTCAACAACACCATTGACAAACACTAATCCATTTAGGACCACAACAAACACCATGAATACTACCTTAAACAATCCTCATGGATGTAAGAGAATAAGACTTTTTAGGTTCAAGACCCACACCCATGGTTAATTTAAAGTTCCCACATATAGTCATGCTATCCCCCAAAATAGTGTTGCACAAGGACAACACGGTACACATACGTTGCCTTAGGGGAATATAGCACAACCAGGATTTCAATCAAATTCCTTTACATTAAACACATCACAAGGTACCCATGCACAACCTAGAAGTCAAAATGCACAAGGGCAACCCAACATAAATGCTACATATACACATATACCTCAAGTACAACAATAGACGCCTTCATACACCTACCATGTACCTACACAAAATTTGAGACCCAACAATACGAATGACTTACCAAACCCACAGGTGGATGCTCTAACTACACAAATGCATGCTTTACAAAAACAAGTTAAGAACATGCAAGTAACAACCAAAAAATCCTATAGCATGTAGGACTTTCATCCATACCCCTTTGATAGGAGTATCTACATGCCTCCTTTTCCATAAGGATACACAATTCTGATCTTTTCAAAGTACAAAGGGACAAGAAACCCAATAAATCACATCAAAGAATTTAGCACAACTTGTGTTGGCATTGCCTCAGAGCACACATACTTAATGAGATTATTCCCTAGAACTCTTATGGGTCTTGCACTTGAGTGGTTTTCGTGATTACCTAGGGGCATAACAACATGGTCTGAGTTAGCCAAAACAATTGTAGACAATTATGCCTTTAACATTGAAAATGATATCACATTAGCCTCCTTGTGTACCTCGAAAAAAGAAGAGGGAGAGTCCTTTATAAAATACTTCTAGAGATGGGGAAACTTGGTGAGTTGATGCCAAGTAGAGATCCCTCAAAAAAAAAAGGTGGACATGTTTTTTGAAAACCTCCTAGATTCTTTAAAATATCCCTTGCAAGTTCATTGTTGTGCACACTTTGCAGACCTAGTAAAAAAAATTAAAATGATTGAGAAATCACTTGTCGCTAAGAGCACCCTTAAGCTCTCTAAGAGTACAAACAATCAACACATGTTCAATGAAAAAAAAAATACTGGTCTCGAAACAAAAATGTCACAAACGACGAGGTTGTGGATACCAAATCTGTAAAAAAAATTGATCCTACTATTACTCTAAGAGGACCTAAAGCCTCAATAACTACACCAAAAACCCCTACACCAATGGAAAATGCCATACGAAACAATCAATGACTAAAAAAATAGAGACCACCTATGCAATACATTAGATGTGAATTCACTCCCCTGAGAGAACCCATTGAAACTGAAGAAACTTGTTGAATTAGGTGACATACAACTATGACAACCCATGTCTTACATGTTTAATTTTAAACCCTCTTGGTGGGACATTAACACCTTTTGTGAATATCACCAAGGTAAAGGACATAAAATATCTGCTTGTAGACAACTAAAAAATACTATTCAGGACCTTATCTAAGACAAATCAGTCAAGGTAAAGGGACAACAACAACACACTTCCAATCAAGAACACACAATTTACAAGAATCCCCTTCAAGACCACAATTTGGGGAAAACCTCTGGTTCAAGTACTAATAACAATAACACAACCAATTATACGACTACTAGCTATAATTACACCAAAAATCTACTATCTTCGAGCTATAGACAAACATATCAACACCATCACCATTAAGAAGACCCCATAGTACATTGTAAACACTCGCAAAACTAAAATAACCAGACCCACCCCTTTTCCTCCCAAGCAGTCCCAAGCTAAAGGCCATTTTAACTTGTTGGATCAGCTAGAGAAAACCCCAACACAAATATCCATATTGGAACTGCTACACACATCACCCAAGCTTAGGTCCATCCTAGATAAGATGCTAAAAGAAACCTCTATCCTAGACAATTTCAGCATCGACCGATTTCAATCCATGGTTGGATTCGTTTTGAGCTCTCACCATGTTACCTTCTCTGACAAAGAATACTCAACCCAAAAGATGAACTATAATGACTCACTACAAATTGGATCCTTCATCCATCAAAATAATATCAAATGAGTCTTGATAGATGGTGGAGTGAGATTGAATGTTTGTTTCTTAAAATTCGTTAAGGCACTAGGTTTTTTTGAAGCATGTGTGGATAAGACAAAGAGCATAGTCATAAAAGGTTATGATGATGATGAACGCTCCTCCCAAGGAACAATAACACTTCCAATCCAAGTGGGACCCATAATGTTGGATATGAATTTCCAAGTATTGGATTTGGAAATACCTTATAACCTTCTCCTCAACCACCCATAGATTGATTCCATGAAGGTCCTTCCCTCCATGTATCATCAATACCTAAAGTTTCCCTACAATGACACCAAAATTAATATCAAGGGTGGCCTTGATCCCTTTGAGTATTGCATTAACCTATGAGGATTATTTGAACGTCAGGTGCCACTTAACTATGAGGCCTCAATGTCAAAATCATCCAAATACATTGATCCCTCAACACTCACTAGGACATCTAATGTCCCCTGTTCATCTTCCTCCATATCCTTTGCTTTTGTTTCCAAATCCCTAGACCCTAAGATCTAGATCTAGGACAAGAGATGTAGAGAATACAATGTGAACACTTCCTTCTGCATCACCACAAGACCAAAATCACCAAAGATATATGGATAGCCATGTTACAACATGGAACCTAAGGTCTTGATTCATGTACCTCCCAAAACATCTTTCCTCAAATGGGGAGACCTTGGCAAAGAAGATATTGAGGATGTGTCTTACTGGGTCTATAGAGAAGATGAGACACCACTTCTAATAGAGCAATATGGTAAAGGGTTTTTGATGATGCAAGAAAAATCATATGATAGAACCAATGGTTTGAGCATAAACAAAAATGGAAGAGAACCCTACATACCTACTAAATGGGGGAAGAATCTTGGGCTAGGATGGATACCACTGAAGGTTGGTACCACTAAAACCGAATTGCCTTCAAATAAGGAAGTACATGCTTTTGAATGTGTTGAGACATCAAAGGATTCTGACAATGACTTTTATGACAAAAATGATTCTAACAACTGGGAATGGGAATCCTATGCCTCTAGCACTTACAAATTGGGTAACATTTTCACTGATTTAGATACATCTAGCCATAAGGTAACCAACTATATGAATGTCAACATTCAAGTTGATACCTCAATCCTTACCTTATCAATTACTTCACCAGCTTTTTCAAATACTGATGGTGGCATTTCCCTAGTCTACCCACAACTAGTTGATTGGGACCAACAAGGTCCTATGTTTTTTGATACCTTTGAGAATGATGAAGCTATTGTTGAGTTCATGGGACTAAGAGAAGGAGTGCCACAGGGAGACCATTAAGTTGGATTCACTATAGAACTTGATGTGGCAACATACTTCAGGGAGAATGCATCATCCTCCAGTTGCAAAAATACTAATAAAGAGAAAAAGGAAAGGTCTTTGGGTTAAAACCGTTTGGCACCCTCTGATCATGAAAAAGTAAAAACAAAGGATGTATCCAAAGGTGAAAACCTCCCTAAGGCACCTAAGGATGGAGGGTTTGACTTTTTCCCCATTACATAAGAGTGATCATTGATGCTAATTGAAGATACACAAGAGGTTGACATTGGAGCACTTGAAGATCCTAAGAAAGTGTTACTAGCAGCTTCCTTGACAGAATAAGAAAAACCCAACTTCCAAGCATTCTTCACACAATGCAAAGGGTAGTTTTTCCTGGTCATACGCTGACATGACTAGGTTGGACCATGAGCTAGTCTTACATCACTTTCCATTGAATCCAAATACAAAACTGGAAAAGAAAAAACTCCTAAAAATGCATCCACAAATTGCCTTGTTGGCCAAGATAGAACTAAAGAAACTCTTGGATGTTGGCTTCATCTAGTCTATTTATTATGTAGACTAGATCTCCAATCTAGTACCTGTCACAAAACCAAATGGTCAAATATGCATATGTATTAACTTCAGAGATTTAAACAAGGCATTCCCTAAGTATGACTTTCCTCTCCCTAGCATCGACATGATCGTGGATCTTACAACAGGATACGAGATGTTGTCCCTTATGGATGGTTTCTCTAGCTATAATCAAATGTGTATTTTTCTAGAAGACCAACAAAAATAGAATTCACTTGTCCATGGGGACCTACCTATTGGTGGAATGTCATGCCCTTTGGGTTGAAAAATGCAGGAGCTACATAATAGTGGGTAATGACTACAATATTTCATGACCTAATGCATACCCTAATGGAGGATTATGTTGATGATCTTATGGGAAAGTACTTAACCAAAGTCGATCACCTAAAAGTCTTAGACAATATCTTTCAATGACTAGAAGAGTACAAGGTTTGTCTCAACCTGAAGAAGTGTGTCTTTGGGGAAAAGTCTGGAAAATTATTGGGATACATCATCTCACAGCGAGGCATCGAAGTTGATCCCGCCAGGGTAAAAGCCATCATAGACATGCCTCCCATAAAGAAAATCAGTCAACTAAGGTCCTTATAGGGGAGACTACAATCTATTAGGAGATTCATTGCTCAACTCATTGACAAATGCCATAAGTTTTAGTACCTGTTATGTAAAAGGATCCATTTCATATGTATGGACAAATGCCATGATTTCTTTCAATAGATAAAAGAGTATCTCCTAACACCACCGATCTTGGCACCACCCATAGATGGGTAGCCCCTCATATTATATGTATCTACAACCATGACACTGGGGGCACTACTTACTCAAAATGACCATGAGGAAAAGGAAAGAGAAATCTACTATATTAGTAGGACCTTGGTGGGGTATGAACTCAACTACACTCTTATTGAATGGGCCTACCTAGCAGTGATCTTTGCTCCATAGAAGTTAAGGCATTACATGTTGAACCATTAAACAAAGTTGGTAGCAAAAATTGATCCACTCAAGTATCTTCTTAGTAGAGTAGCATTAACAGGGTGATTAGCAAAATGGTTCATGGTTCTTAGTGAATACAACATCCAATATGTCAAGCGCAAGCCAATCAAGGGATAGGTAATAGCAGATCACCTTGCAGACATGCCAACACAAGTAGAACATCCCCTCATCGCTGATTTTACAGATGAGTCACTTTTCACTCTTGAGACAGGTGATGTATGGAAGATGTACTTTGATGGCTCGTATACCAATCATGGATTGGGTGCTGAAATACTCTTTATCACACCACAAGGTGACACTATACCAAAATCATTTAGAATAACATTATCTTATACAAATAATATCATAGAATATGAGGCCCTATTAACGAGTGCATATGGTGGTCAAGTGGAAGATCAAAAGTATATAGGTCTTCAAAGATTCACAGTTAGTCATCAATTAGGTTAGTGATGACTATGACACAAAGGATGAGAAATTGAATCCCTATAAAAATGGTCGACAACTGCAAGCTTTACTTTGTCAACAACACCTTTTTTCAGATAC
This sequence comes from Sequoia sempervirens, assembly GCA_007258455.2. Classification (NCBI taxonomy): domain Eukaryota; kingdom Viridiplantae; phylum Streptophyta; class Pinopsida; order Cupressales; family Cupressaceae; genus Sequoia; species Sequoia sempervirens. Next base: position 272,388,866 of record VDFB02047230.1, read on the forward strand.
CCCACATACAAAATAAAGCAGTGAACACCATGGAAACCATCAAATCACTCTTGGACATACTTAACAACGTGTCACAATAAGATTTCTTAGTGGAACAACTATTGATCGCCACTTTTAGCGTCCCAAAATATGAAATGGTTTGTGAACTTGTTTGACTCGAGTCACCTTGGTACCTATATACTTATAATTACCTTCGTTCCCAAATTTTACTTGATAACTTATCCAATAACCAATGCAAGAACTTTATTTGAAAAGCCCTCCCATTACACCATCATCGGGGATACCTTGTATCTACGTGCCTTCAACAATTCCCTACTTTGATGTATTGACAAAATTGAAGCACAAACAACCTTATGTGAAGTGCACCAAGGAATTTTTGGGGCCCACTCAAATGTTCCTACCTTAGCGAAAAAGATTGTGGTTGGTATACTATTGGCTGACTATGGAATGAGAGGCAAACCCATCTGTCAAAAGATGCAAAGAATTTTAAGTTCATGGTGATCTCATTCATGCTCCAGCATAGGAACTTAGACCAATCACTTCTTCTTTTCCCTTTGCTCAATGGGGACTCGACCTCATGGGAAAAATCCAGCCCACTTCCTCAAATGGCCACAAATTCATTATAACCGCCATTGAATACTTTACCAAATGGGTAGAGGCCATCCCTCTTACCTACATCACTGACAACCAAATCACAAAGCTCATTCTTAATTATATCATTTGTTGCTCTGGTATTCCACAGTCCATAATCATAGATAATGGTCATCCCTTCAAAAGAAAAGATGTTCATGAACTATGCAAACAATTCCACATCCAACACCATTTGTACACTCCCTAGCACCCATAGGGCAATGGTCAAGTTGAGGCGTCCAATAAAACCATCATTAAAATCCTTAAGAAAATTGTCAATGCCACTAGCCGTGATTAGCACATCCAACTCAACCCTACCTTATGGGCATATCAAAACAAGATTTGTACTCCCACTAGAGCCACCCCATTTTCCCAAGTCTTTGGTTCAGAGGCTATTCTCCCCATTAAGGTTGAAGTCCCCTCTCTCTGAGTGTCCATGAAATGGTTAATGATGAAGAGTACAAGATATCTAGGTTGCATGAGCTAGAATTATTGGATGGGTGAAGAAAAAAATCACTGACCCACTTACAAGCATATCAGAACCTTCTTTGCAAAAGTTACAACAAGAGGGTCCTGGTCAGACATTTCAACATCAACAACCTGGTACTATTGCAAAATCCAAAAAAATAGGAAAAACGAGATAAACCTGGTAAGTTTGAGCCTAACTAGCTAGGAAAAATATGTCATCACAACTTCCTTCAGTTTTGACACATATCAGTTGTCTACTCCAAAAGGGGAACTATTAGCCGAGCCTATAAACAGCTTGCACCTATGCAATTTTTATACATAGCTTCAAAAAGCCAAGTCAAAAACCACAAAATACAAAAAAAGAAAAAAAGAAAAAAGAAAATAGTATAGAGAAATAATCCATCCAATAGTGAAAATCAACTCAATGGCATGTTGGATAAGTACCATGGTGAAAAACTGGCAAACAGGCACCGTGTGTAGACAATCTTTGCTTTGTCATCTATTATCACTTCACAAAGTCTTTTCACCTTTACCCATTTAATATAACTATCCCTCCATTTTGTGACACCCACAATAAGAGTAGTTGCTAGTCCTATGGCTTGAGATCAGTTGATACTCGCAACGTACTATGCAAAATCCCTCTTACCATCCAATCCCACACAATACCTGACTGGGGGAAAATACCTAACACTCATTCTTGGTGGAATAAACCTCTAGATCTTTAGGACCTCACATACTTGGAAAACAAAAAAAAAAATAGAAAACATGTAAAAAATGCTAAAACATTAAGAAAACATGTCAAAAATGCAAAAACATTCAAAACATGTCAAAATCCCAAAAAAATCCAAATAATTAGAAAAATACAAAAACAAAGTCAATGTCTGTCATGTTAAAATTTGTCATTGTCAAACTACATTTCCTAATCGACTAGACGTAGGAAAGGGCATCTATCAATGTTGCCTCGAGGTGTTAGGTTAGTCCTTTAGGTTTGTCAAATAAATAATGAAATGATGACTCAATCCTTTGTCCATAAAACAAAGTCAATGGTCATGTCAAACTACAAGGTCTTTGTGTGTATAACATAGGAAAGGATATCAATTGATGAGAGGTCAAGGCTGCACTAGGTTATTCCTTTAGGGTTCATCACATTCACTATCACATGTCAGATATCTTCAAATAAAATAAATCTTTTTTAGTCAATCTTGTCGGTCAAAGTCTGGTTGAACTATGTGGTCTCTATGTGTATAACGTAGGCAAGGTTGAACAACATCGAGGCCCTAGATGTCATTCCTCTTATCGTTTTGTCATGTTGGTCATATCACAAGGTCATACAACAAAATACTCAAACCAATTTATTCAGGATATGTCTTTCCTAAATCAACATCAAATATATCAAATTTATCATTTAAAATTCTTCAAGATGTGTTCTTCTTGACGTCTTACTCTTTTCTATCAAACCAATTTATTCAAGATATGTCTTTCCTAAATCAACATCAAATATATCAAATCGATCATTTAAGAGTCTTCAAGATGTGTCCTTGACGCTAGACTCTTTTCTATCAAACCAATTTATTTAGGATATGTCTTTCCTAAATCAACATCAAATCTATCAAATCGATCATTTGTGAGTCTTCAAGATGTATCCTTCTTGACGTCAAACTCTCTTCTATCAAACAATTTATTTAGGATACATCTTTCATGAATCAACATCAAATCTAGTAATCAATTCACTAGAGAGTCTTCAAGATGTGTCCTTGGCGTCAGACTCTTTCCTGTCAACTATGGGTCTTCAAGATGTGTCCTTCATGAATCCTAACCCTTAAAATCATCAAATTTGACATTTCAATCTTCTTTAGGATGTGTCCTTCCTACAAAATGACCAATCAATCTCGTCATCACCAAGTGAACCTTGGCAAACAAACAAAGATCTGACACACGTCTTGACAAGAATTTTTCATTTATTTATTTATTATTTAATATGATCATGTAACTAACCACCTCGATGATGTCCTATGATAGATTTAGAGTGATAATGTTACATGAGCATGTCTTTCTTTTTGATTGATTGTCTTATCTTTTTAAAATTGTCATGTCACTAGCCACCTCAAGGATGTCCTAACAATAGGATTTAGAGGAAAAATGATGTATCATGATGATTTTCTTATCTTTTCAAAGCTGTCATGTCACTAGCCACCTCAAGGATGTCCTAGAAACATGATTTAGAGGAGCAACAACATTTCATGACACATTTTCTTCAGAATTTTGTTTTTGGTTTGTCTTGAAAAAAAGACTGGGAACAATTGGGTTCCTAAGTATGAGTCACGACAATCCTTGTCTGTGACTATTTGTTTTTGGTAAATGTATGACATTTCACACCATTGTTCTTTCTCATATCACGGTGTTTCTTGTTCGTTGCAATAAACCTCCCAATGATGATTAAAATGTAAATGCTTAGTATAATTATAGCAAAGTGATGACATATATTTATTTCATGCTAACATAAATCATCTTCAAGCTAACACTCTTCTTCCATCACATCTGGATGGTGTACTGTGACACACAAAAATTACCTACATTCATTACAATATTAGAGTAGCATACATTTTACATCCACATACATTTTACATAAGGAATTAAGAACATCAAATCATTATCGTTAACATTTGCATAACATGATGAATATATAGATAACATAATGCATACAATGACTATATATCATAACTCACATGCATCCATTACATCATAAATCAAGGGCACCAATCATAATTAAAAGCATACATCATCATCATCACATAAGCATGAATCATAAAGGAATCATCAGTGCATTACATACAAAAAACACATCATATAATTTTTGCCAAAAAAATGAATCTCATATATATATAAAAATGTATCACAGTATAATATCCAAGATGTATATCAAAACTAGAGCTCACAGGCTCTATAATCATAATATAGTGTCTACAAATATATAAACATGTCCTTATGTTAAACTCCAACTACTTTGATGAGGAGAATGAGGAGGTGACTAAAGGGGAGAGCCAAGCGATCGTTGTGCGGATGGGGGCCTATCATAAGGTCCTAGCTTGTGAGGTCCTAAGACACCACCATTGCTCTGGTATCTACTGTGGGATTTACAACTACACGATCTACTGCTGAGTGCCTAAGAAGCATTGGGAGCCCATCTCTTAGGAGGTACCTCCTACTCATGCAAATCCCTATAGTATCGCTCTTGCTCACCAGCCTTGATGAACTCTCAAGCCATCACAGCTGGTCCATTGCAAAGAGCAGTGAACTCTACAAACCTCTACTCTGTCTCCTACCTCCATGCCACTGCCTAATCCCTCTCCAGATAGAAACTATCCCTCTCTAGATGCATCTCGTCTCTCTCCATAGACACAACCCCAACTCACTCCTCCAAGGCCTCTAGCCTATCCTTCAAATCATCCAGCTGCTAATCTACGAGACCCTCCTCCTCCCACACTGGTCTCTCCCTCTCATCTACATCCCACTCCTCTACAATCTGGTCTCAAATTTCTCTCTCCTCATCTCCCATCTCCTCCTCAGGGAAATCCTCCACATCCTAGTATCTCGCCCATGATAAATCAAGAGCATCCAAATCCTCCTGTCCCTTGGCCTCCTCCCCAATTGCCTCCTCTCCAACAACCTCCTCCCCAACTACTTCCTCACCAATGACCTCCTCCTCACCAATGGCCTCCTCCTCTCCCTCCTCACCCTCATAGATGGGTGACAATACTCTACCCCATCGTCTACCACTTCATTGACCTCATTGACCACCCCTCCCACCTCCACCTCTACCACCTTGACCAACCCAACCACCCCCTCTGCCACCATGCCAACCTTGTGGGCCTATACCTTGATGCTAGCTGATCAAGATCTAAGGCATAGGTCTATGTTGTACCCACCAGGTATCATATGCTGATATCATAGCAACATCTACTGGCCCACCCCTCCACGCCCACTGCACTAGTTGCAGTGCATCAATATCTACCTCTGCCATTGCTACGAGAATCTGGTTCCCCCATAGAGGAACCTCCCTCAAAGATCTAGTGAACTTGGCTCAACCACGTGGCTCATATTGAATCTCACCAAACTATCAGAGGGCTTTGTCTGGTAAATGTCTCTCAATGATATGTACAATGAAAAAAATCCTCCCAATTGGATAATGTGTCTGATGACAGAAAGGAAAGTGTTGATCCTCATCCTACCACTGCACATAGTCCATGTATGGCATCCAAATAAACTACATAAGGGTATCAATCACATGCCTCCAATATCTAATATATCCAACATATGTTTGTGTAATGATTTTGACATACCAAAATACATAGGGAGATTGGTCATCTAGCTGATGTACAACTAGTGGAAAAAAAATAGCAATGTGCTCCCACACCCAGATCATCAATAAAGTATTCCTAGAACTCATGGACTATGCTTCCATATAAGCTATTCCATGCAAATGGAAGTACAACATCACGAGTAGATAGGGGCCCCATGCATACATAACCTGTCTCTCCAACATCCCCACTAGCATCTCTCCCCAACCCACAAAAAACCCATGCCCTCAACGGTTTGGTAGTATAATCCCAACGATAAGAGTACAACACACAATCAATATACTCATATCTCTCTACAAGCACATGCCATTTGATCTTGTAGTGCTTGATACCAAGGTGTCTAACATCCTTGTACACAGTATCAGGCGATCTCATCGTAACCCCTCTGAGTATCATAGCAAACCCTCTCACCACTAATTGGTAATCTAAGTATCCTATACACATCCTCCAATGTAATAGTCACCTCTCCTATGGGAAAATGGAAAGATGAAGTCTCTGAATGCTATTGCTCAGTGAGTGTAGTGAGCATTCCTCAATTTTCCTAAATGTTGGGCATAAATCTCACATGGTGAAGTCTAAGACGTCATATCAAATGTCTCTCTACAATGGACAACTGGTCTCACAATCCATAAGTGGTTGTTCTACACTCTCGAGTGTATATCAGATCCAAAACAACCTACAAATGCATAACACATATCTTGCATCAAAAAAATGAGGCAAATAAATGTACATCATTCAAAGACAAAGCCAATTTTACATTTCAAAAACTTTAAAAAAATTTCCAGGCAAATGTGTCACTATATTTAGCAAATGCATCACACAAGGACATATGTGTCACAATATTCCACAAATGTGATTCACCATGCAAATGCATCATTGTATTTCACAAATGCAGTGCATAACTACAAATGCATCATTATCCCAAGCATATGCAACTATCTAAATCAAATGCGGTAAACAATCATGCAAATGCATTGATTTAAACTTAAACACAAACAACCCCCCTTCGTGTTTCCATAAATACATCGTATCAAAAACAGATGTGTCACATACGAATGCATTTTCAGTGTAGAAGAAGTGACACATGATAATAAAATTTAACACCCTAGAAATGCGTGAAAATTCAAAATTCAAAAGTTAGAATTAGGGTACATACTAGGGGTCCTGCATCGACCAGCTAATAGAATGTCCTGATGTGATATCTATGGTGCTTAGAGTAAGGAACATGAGAAATTTTGCAAGATGACTTTAGAGAAAAATCACAAGATTTCAAAATCCAAGGGTGAAAATGAATTCACTTTTTCCCAATTTCTATTTATACCTAGGTTTTTTTTAGGGCTTTCTTTGAATCCTAATGTATAGGACACACTATTTGGACACTTCCAATGACCATTTCACTTACTAAACCTCACCAAAACTGATTTCCTTCACCACCATTGAACTTCTGGGTATCCAATTACCAAATTAGGACAATTTCTTCTTTTTTTTGAATTTTTCAAAAATCTGTCAATTTTCCTGAGGAGGCATACCTTTACCTATTTCATATTATGGCATGACTGGGGCATGTTATTATTATTCTTTGACACAAATTCCTAAATTATATTATGTCAAAGAGGGGCAAAATTTAGAAGTTGAAAAATGGCTTAGGCTTGCAACTACATTGTTCATCATCAATTCAAGATACCCGCAAATGTGATTAAATGATTTTATCATTTAATTATAACTTAGCATCCTATTTCCTCTAATTAATTAAATAGTTTTAACCATTTAATTAATTCATTTATTTTTCTTCTAAAATTGGTTAATTAAATAAATTACATTAATTTACTTTAATCACATCACTAATTAATTATAATCTCTTCTTTTGATTAATTAAATAAGTTTCCTAAATTTATTTAATTACGTCATTTAAATTAAATCTCTTCTTCTTACTAATTAAATAAGTTTCCTAAATTTATTTAATTTACCACATTTAATCAAATAGATGATTATTCATTTAATTAATTAATTATATCTTCTCATTTAAAGTGCTTCCTTAAATTGAATATTTCGTATTGATTATGGAATCACGTACACACAATTTCTTCCACAAAGAAAGGAATTAATTTTATAACTAATTCTTCTATTTGAGCACGTCTCCTACATTTTCAATCTAATATCTCATGCATAATTCTCTCCATTCCTGACGAACACTCTCTCTCAGTTCACTCACCTAACTGATTTGTCATCTCCTTTTGACAAACACTCTTTTAGTTACATCTCTCGACTAATCAATCAAATTAGCTAACTATCCAATCAATCTAATCAATCAAATTAGCTAACTATCCAACCAATCTAATCAATCAAGTCACTTAACTATTCAATTGGATCCTCACACTCGATTTGGACCATTCAAACACAAATCAATTTCGACTGTCGAATCTATGAAGTTTCTATAAAAGAGGCTTTTTAACTCTATTTTCAGGTAATCACAATCTTCAAATTTTTGTTGTCAAAATACTTACAGGCTAATATTGCACACTCATGATTTGAGGGCATTTGAGCTTTATCTTAGCACAGTTGAGAAGAATAATGGAGATGAGTCAAGCAAGCATGGGAATTAGGTGATATTGTTCTTGTTTATTGAATTCTTTTATTTCATTGCACTTCGTTATCGATTTGGGGATCTTAGCATGATCTAGGAAATTTGTGATTGTTGTCATTGTTATGCTTTCTTTGTTCCTAGTTATTTTCCCTTATCACAATATTCAAATATTATTTTACTATAATACATAGTGACTTTGCTTGGTGGTGGGTTTTTCTCCAATAAGGGTTTTCCCACATAAATCTAGTGTTTAAATTACATGTATGCGTCTTATTTTTCTACTCTTTTATTCTAGTTAATGTGCATCTTTAATGAAATGTAATTGAAATTAAATGTATTATCTACACTTCTCTTTTTAGAATTTGGCATGAGGAAGGTGTTTCTGCACTTAGGACCTCCTTACAAGTGGTATCAGAGTCTGGCCAGTTGTGTTCTCCTTGTTGGTGAGTTGGGTTTTTTGTGCTAATTTTGTTCAATGGGAGTCTTGCAATGAAAACTGGTACTCTAGATTACAAATTTGAGATGGAAAGCACATCTGGAAGAGTAGAAATTGATAATTTTGAAATGGTGGTAATTTTGAGTTGTGGAAACTCAAAATGGAAGACTTGCTTGTGGATAGAGATATTTGGGTCATTGTCCTGGATCAAAACCATCAAGAATGACATTAGAAGATTGGGACCTTGCATATAGAAAATCCAAGGGGTTAATAAGACTCTATCTAGTAGATTTAGTTCTATTGAATGTCTATGAGGTGAAGACTGTGGCTTCTTTGTGGAGAAACTTGGTGACATTTATCAAGGGAAGTCTCTAGTAAATAATTTTTTCTTGAGGAAGAAGTTATATTCCTTGAAAATGGAGGAAGGAGCATCTATAGGATGCCATCTAAACTCTTTTAACATGATAATTTCTCAATTAGAATATATAGGTGTAAAGATTGATGACGAGGATCATTGTATGCTTTTTTTGTGTTCTTTACCTAACACATGGGACCACTTGGTGATGGATATTAGAAGTACAACAACCAATTTCAAGATGGAAGATGTGGTTTCTTTATTGTTGTTAGAAGAAATGCAGAGGAAATATTTTGAGATGGTCAAGGAGGCTCTTGTTGTTTAGGGTAGGTCAAAGGACAGAGGAAAGAAGAAAGACAAGAAGTCAAGGTCCAAGTCTGAAGGGAGATCAAAGTCTCCTGGTAGAAAGTACAAGGTGAAATGCTAGAATTATGGGAAACCTAGTCATGTCCAAAAGGATTGAAAAGAGGAGGAAAATAAGAAGAAGAGTAAATCTTTTGACAATGATTCTTCTTAGAGTGATGTAGATTCCTTCATTGCAGCCTTGGAAACCTAGGCATCAAATGATGTTTGGCTAATTGACTCAGGTGCATCTTTTCACATGACATCTCATAGAGATTGGTTTACAAAGTACGAGAAGTATGTTGGTGGAAAGGTGTATCTTGCTAGTGATTCATACCTTAAAATTGTTGGTTGTGGAAGAGTCAAAATTCAATTTACAAATGGAAGAATGAAAGGAAATGATGATGTAATGCAGATACCAGGTCTAGCTTGTAATCTTCATTCTGTAAGTAAGCTGAATGATGTTGGCATGCAAGTTTCCTTCACAAATGGTGCTTGTAAGATGACTAGAGGTTCTATGGTGCTGGCTAAGGGTGCACACATTGGAACTCTATACAAGCTAGATGCATGTGTTGTTCAATGCAATAGTGTCTCTGTAAATTTGAGCAAAATTTTTTGTGTTGAGAAGGATAACACAATTCCTATTGGTGCAAATGTTGGAAATTGGATTGCATCAAATGGTTGTCATTGATGTCAACATAGTACCAAATGTATGAGATGTTTACTGGAAGCTATTATCTATTAAAGATGTTCTTTATTAGTGAATCGATGCGTTGGTTTTTGGGTTTTGATTTTATTGCAAGATGAGCTATGACTCTGATATCTTAAATATTTCATTATGATTTACTCAAAAAACTATATTTGGGATCTTGAGAAGTTTTGTGTTGGGAGCAGTAAGTTATCAATGACAGAGTTTAACTCTGTACACTAAAGTTGTTTCTCCACTCAGTACAACTGTGCAGGAGACTCTGCACCTTCTTATGAAGAACATTCAGATGCTATGGTTCCTATGGTTATTTCTCTAATGGTATTATGATGAGAATATGATGTTACATTGTATTCAAAAGTTGTGTGACCATTTGAAGCCTTTTTGTTTAGGTCCCAGTCTTGGCCGACCTAACACATGTTATATATTAAGAAGATTGAATCTACCTTGGGGATGTTTTGTATAGATCTTAGCCAATTTAATATGATGTACTAAATGGATAAGAAATGTGTTAATCTTATCTAATACCGATAAGAGTTCTCTTTGATTTTTTTTCTTTCATGCAATTAGGTTGACCTAATTTATGAATGAAATATAATTACATACATATATACAAGACTCTCTGGAGAAGATAGACAAAGAAAGGTGTGAGCGATGTAAAAAGAAGATGTTTTTTGAGTGCATGTATATGGTGTGAGCCTAAATGATTTATTAGTTGAAGACTAGAACATAATTATTGAGTGATTGTTGGGAGAAGTAGTACTACTTATATAGAACTTCATTTGGAACTAAATTCTGCACAAGGAAGGTGTATTCCATTAGTTCATACTTTTGGAAATAAGCCACAACTTTTATATTCTGGTAGTAAGCCATATTTTGTATCTCCAAGTTGTATCCCTATGGACAGTGATTATGAATAATGAGTCCTTCTATTGGTAGTGAGCTTTAGGCAATGAGCCTTTTGTAATCGATTTTGATATTCTCTATATTATGATTTAATCCTCATAGTGGTTTTTCCCTCATTGGGTTTTCCATGTAAATCTGGTGTTAGTGTTTTTATGTGATAATCATTTAAGAAGAGTTAAGGTTTTGTACCAATAAATGATTTAAGGGTTTAATTTGGGGACAACTAATTCAACCCCCCTCTCAGTTGTCTAGTTCAACAATTGGTATCAGACCTTGGTCCTTTGGAATGAGTTTAACAACTTGAAGGAGATCTTGGTAGGTTGAAAAAAATGGTGAAGGGATTTAACATGGATGAAGAATTAAGAACAAAGACTACAGAGTCTGAAAATGAAGATCTGAAAGAAAATATCAAGCAAGTAGATGAATGCATTCACAAACTAAGGAATCAAATCTATAAGTTCAAGTTGAAACATAAAGAAGTTAACTAGGAACTAAAGGAAGCAAAGGATACTATTGAGAATCTAAGAATGAAACTTGAAGAAAGCAAAAGGGTGGAAGAGAATTTGAAATTGGAAATTGAACAAAGAAAGATAGAGGAAGGATGCTTGAAAGATATTATCAATCAGCAAATAGAAAAATGTGATAAGCTTGAACAAGAAGTAGTAACCATAAGAGCTGATCTAGAAAAAATGAAAGCTCATGAAGAAAGGATCAAGATAAGTTCTACAATGCTTGATGAGTTGATTTCATCTCAGAAACTTTCAAAGGATAAATGTGGTCTAGGACTTGAAGAAGGACAAAGCTCAAAGAATAAATCAATTTTCAACAAAGTGGACAATCAAAGGAAATTTTAGGGAAATACTTATCAAAAAAGGAACCGAAGGAACAACACCAGAGGGATTCCCATCCGACATCCTAATGCTCAAAGGTACCCATCTTTTAATGGTTTTTGTATCTCATGCAATAAATTTGTTTATAGAGCAAGAGAATGTAGAAGTAGGATGAACCAGAATGTTAGATTCTTTGTTGGACAATGTTATGTTTGCAACAAGTTTGGACATAGAGCTACCGAATGTAGAAGCCAAATGATGATGAACAGGTTTAATACTAGTAGAAGGATTCAATATTTTCAAGGCTACTATTACACATGAAATATCTTTGGACACAAGGCTAACCAATGCAAGTCAAGGATAAATGCAAATTCATTTGATCAAGGATATGTTATGTGATACACTTGCAACAAACCAAGACATATCTCAAAATTTTGTAGGAGCAAAGTTGGGAAGAAAAATAATCTAAAATAGAAGATCAAGCCTATGAACAAGGTAGATCTCGAAGAAGTAAGGAGAGAGATGGAAAAAAATTGGAGGAAGATAGAAGAACCTAAGAACAAGGATGAATGAAATAAACATGTATCTACATCTAGTGTAGATACCTCTTCCAAGAACTGAAACCAGTATAACAAGCCCCTAATAAATGAGGTGTCATGCAATGACACAAGGATATATGATGCGAGTATCTATTTTAAAGGAATTGGAGAAAATTTTGGCAAAAAAGAAGCAAATTAGGAAAATTGTGGAGCTCTTCTTGGTTTATAGTGTATCTCATAAATTAGTTGGCAACTTAAAGGATAAAAAGCAATAAATGCAAAATTAGGGAAAAATTAGATGAATGCAAGAAAATCACCATGACTTGGAGGAAAAGGAAGATTGTGGAAATGAGTCTATTGTACTAGGTTCTGGTATAGAGGCTTTGTCATCTAAAAATTGATCCAACAGTTTTGGCTGAGGGGAAGGTACTAATAGAGTAAAGTATTGATGATGATGTCATAAGCAATAAATTACATTTTTTGATGAAACCCTAAAAGTGACAAGTTAAATAAGGAAGTTGAGTGGTCATCATTTTTCACATTGTGAATTGAATGAGCTAAGGAGTAAAGTGCAGCTGAGAGATAAGGAGTTAGGGTTGTTAGTTGTTGGCAAGAAAAAGTACAAAGAACAAAGTTGAAACAATGGAGTCAAAGGAAATGGTGGTATTTGATATGTGCAATGAAAATTATAGAAATTAAGTTATATATAGATGAATTTAACCATGAAAAGATTCAAATTTTGAAGGTTTTCTTTCAGTTGAGCAAATACAAAAGGTCAAGAGTCTAAGGCACAAGGGTTTAGACATTTGGAGTGAATTTCCATACTTTTTGGATGTAGACACTATTTACTTTTTCCTAAGAAAAATTCAAGGTGATTAGATGATCTTCTACAAACCTAATGGGATTACAAAGGAAGAAATTGCAGCAATTACAGGGTTATGTAATGATGGACCCATTCTAATAAAGAAGTTAGTTAAGAACAAAGAGGTTGAAGCCCTAACTAGAGTGATAGGAGACCAAAGGGAAACTCAAATTCATACTATAGTCGACCTTGTGATAAGGTATGTGGCATATGGAATTTCATATAAGATTTATTTCAAAAATAGGGAAGGCTCTACTTTGGTGATTTTTGTTTACATTGCACATCAAATGGTTGAAAAGAATGAGGATTTCGACTTGTGTGAGTTATTGAGGAATAATCTAATGGAGAACATTACTATGAAAAGGAATGGAAATTACTCTTTTCATTTTGGATCTTTGGTTATATGTTTGATGATGTATTTTATGAAGAAGTTACCATTGAAAGAGAATGTTGTGTGGAAGTTAGTTGTACTAGTTGGGAAGTAGGTCTACCGATACCTAGAATGTCTAGCAAAGAAGGAAAATATTTTTAAAGAATACTTTGCAAAAAAATAAATGCATGGAACTCTGGTATGGTTTCTAGTCCAATTGGGATGTTTGAGGCATGATCTTCCTTTGGGAAGAGGAAAGCAAGAAGATTCATTTCAAGTTCCTCTCCAGAAATAAAGAAGCTGAAGACAAAGGAGAAGATAGAAGAAAAGGAAGTAAAGTTTACAAAGGCATTTGATCTGGTATCAATGAATGATGATGATGAATATTTTACTAAAGAGAAGGTGTTGAAGATTCTTGAGCAATCTAATGGATTGAAGAATATTGGAGATGTTTGGTTGTCCTGACCAACATATGAATAGGACGAGATCACAAATGCCTTGGCTATTTATATAATTCATAATGATATTTATCTGAGTGAATTGACAAATGTTTTATTGGAACTAATGATTGAGTAGATTGAAGAAAGAATAAAGGTACTGTCACCTAGGGAAACAAAATAAAAAAAATGGTATTCAATTAGATATGGAAGAAAGATGTGGAAATGCATAGAAGAGATTGACTGAGACCATAAATGAATTGAAGATATACATCAAAAGCATAAATAGTGTGTATAGGTATTGTCTCTGGTGGCCTACTGCTATCAGAAATTAAAGAGAAAAAATTGATGCTATTGAGCTTGAGATAGATTATATTCAAAAAACATATAATATCCTTAATGATAGGGATGGAGTGCAGAAGAAAAGGATCAATTCCTTATAGTCTAAACTTGTAAACATTTTGGTACAGAGGAATAGTATTGTGAAGAAATTTTGGAAAGTCAAAGAGATAATTGAATTGAGATTGGAATAACTTTCTGGTCTTTTGGTGGAAGCTGAGAAAAATGAACAAAATATCATTATCCCAGATACTCTTCTAGAAAAAATTGATTCGATAGTGATGAAAAAAAAAAATTGTGTAAACATCAGATTGGCAATGGATTCCTGGAAGAAATTATTAAATGTGCAAGATACTGAGAGGGGGGGGTGACTCAGTATCTTCTTAAATTTTCTAATCAAATACCATCCAATTATTCCAATGCATACAATAGCAAGGATAAGTAAAAGCATTAACATAACATGAAATCACAAAACACATGAACACCAAGATTTTACATGGAAAACCAAAAAGGGGAAAAACCACGGTGAGTGTTAGCTCACAATATAGAATAACCGGTTATAAGATATTACAAAATGGGTGGCTCACTTCCAGGACTCACTGTCTAAAACAAAGGCTCACTACCTACAAAATTTCAATGACAAAAATGGCTTTCAACCAGAAAATGAATTGATAAAGTACACCTAATGAGTGCAGATCTAGTTCCAATGAAGCTCAATAAACTGACTTGACACACTTCATCATATTCACTCTTCTTCACACTCATATTCACATCATAACCTTTTCCATTATCAATCTTCAAAAAATGTCTTATATATATATATATATGATCTCTTCACAAGCATCAATTAGGTTGGCCTAATTAGTTGTACTTCTCATTCACCAAAAATACCAACTGTCAAATTTAGGAATTCACAAAAACTTGTCCAAAGGAAATTCACACATCCAACATGCTACAAAAAGTCGGCATGGACCTAAAATATGTCACACATATATCCATATAACAAAAATTAATTCACCATTACACAATACATCCATTAGGTCGACCAAGGATAGACCTAATAGCACAATTGTAAATACCAGTGTAATGTCGATACATGATACGAGCATTTGGATATGTGAGATATTGAATGTACATGCTCTTGATGTCTAAAAACATTCCCCAAAACCACAAGCAATAATAATCACCAACAAACAAATGCATACCAAAATACTAGATGATGAAAACAAAATACCAGTTCAGATACTGGACCAGAATACTAGAACAACTTCAAACTTGATCTTGCAATTGCAACTCATATATCATGGTGACATTAATGACAACATAAAATAACAAAATGAGATGTTATTCTTAATTTTTCCAAAAATATCCCCCTTTGTCATTGATGGCAACATGTGCCAAAAGTGATATTTACAAAACTTCTTATTTACAACACTTCTCCCCCTAACACCAACATTTCACCATTCTTCACTCCCCCTTTGAGATCAAGGACAAAGGGTGTCCCAAAAATAACTTGAAAACATGAAAACAAAGAAAACAAAGAAACATGTATCAACCAGAGGATGGCGAGCCTTGAAGCTCCTTTAGAATACCTTCCCATACTAATTTTCCATTCTCCCAACTATCCTTTGTTGCAATTGACGTCTTGTTCAAGGATTCCAACTCTATTAGAGTTTCTTTTGCACCGTCTGAAGTATCAAGAGTCAAATTTATCTTCTAATTTTTTTCTGCACATGCTAGAGCCTTGCCAACTAGAGTGTATGCCACTCTTACAATGTCACTCAATAGATCAATTTTTTTGATAATTTCTTCCGTCTGCTTCTGCAAGACAAAGAAATTTTATTTATGCACAATGATGGTGTTCTAGGTTGATCTATCTCTATCTTTGGATAGGTTGTAAGTACCAAAGATGACAAACAACTGAGACTCAATAGAGTCCATAACAACCTTAATATTCTAAGTGGCATTTGACCACTTCAAGCAATAAGCAAGAACAACATTTTCTTCTGACTCACAAACCTTCACACCTTCTATATTCTTTTCAACACTTGAGTGTGCAAGAGCACACTTGTCATGTAATTCCAATAACCTTTTCTCTACCAAATTCTCCTCAACCTCTTGTCTTGTCTTTTCACTAAGCCTAGAGGTATACTCCTTGAAAGAGTCCAATAGCAGTCTCAAATTTTCAACAGGAGTAAGAGATGTATCAATGGATGTACAAGGTAGGACTTCTTGCAATGCCTTGAGAGAATCTTCTATTAGTTTTGTTCCTTTCTAATGTGCTTCAATAATTTCCTTCCTTCTAGATGCTTGCATAGCATCTCCTAACACTACTTTATGCACCAAAGAAATCTTCTCCATATCAACAAAGCCTTCAATCAAAGGAAGTTGTAGAAGCTCCTGGGGAATTATTGGATGAAATCTGATTTGCTTGGATAGTAGGCCTTTCAGAAAATCATTACTAGAGGATGATTCTTTGAGATTCTTAAGAGATTTTATAATTTTCTTTTCACTTTCTTCATTTTTCTTTTCTTCCTTTCCCTTTTCCTTCTCTTCATCCTCATTATTTTCTTCTTTGATTTCCTCTTCTTCTCCTTCTTTCTTTTCTTCCTTTTTGTCTTCATCGTTGTCTTTATCATTGTTATCCTCTTCATCATTTTCATCATTTTCATCTTTATTTTTCTCTTCCTCTGAATTATCTTTTTCTTCTTCTTCACTACCTTTTCCTCCTTTTGCATTGCCTTGTTCATTATTGCCTCTTTCTCCTTTGGTGTGTTCCGGAGGAGCATCATTGTGCTTTTTAGGCTCAACCTCACCTTCATTCTGCTTTTCACCTTTTGAAGGATCATTTTCACCACTAGCATCAATTTTAACATCAATATTTTTAGAAATATTTGTATTACCTATATTAAGAGGAATATTTTCCTTGACATTTTCAGCAGCAACATCTTCATTAGCTTTAAGCATTCCATATTCTTTTGTTGTATCCAGATCACTCTTGTTGTTTCCTTCCTTACCTTCTTCGTTAGCTTTTTATTCCTTGTCATCAACATGTTTACTCTTTTCTCCATCCAAAACATTTCTGCACAGATATTCAAAGATTCCAAATCATCTGTGGTCAGGGAAGACCCAATCTTATTGTATGCATCATTCCTAATTTTCTCTTTGAAATCAACAACCTCTCATCTCCTTTTCATCAAAGCTTCCCACTTAACTTCTAAGATGATAACATATTGAATAAAAGCTAAAAGAAAATTTTTCTTATCTTCTTATCCAACAATATTATAGTATTACGTTTTAGGTTGAAGAATTTTCTCAAAATATAGCAAGGAATTAAGAGTTGATTCTAATTTAAAGTGGGGAAAAAAACTTATCGAATTATCTTGTTCTTCTCTCTGGTCCGTAGAGGCTTCATTAGACACCTTAGTCTTCTTTGATTTTGGTTTGGTGTGCACATGAACAACAAAATATTGCACTTCCTCATCATCAGAAGATGATACAACAAGTACTATCTTGGAACCAACAGCTTTTGTAGAAGCACCTTCACTAGAGAATAAGCCTCCTCTTCTTTTCCTCACCAACTTTGCATCAAGATCTTCTTCTTCTTCATCCTGATCATCTGTAACACTGAGGTTCTTCTCCCTTGTCACTTTCTCTTTCCTTCCTCTCTTTGTAGGGTCTACTAGAGGATTTTCTTTCCTCTTCCCAGATTTAGTAGTCAATCTAGTGGAAATAGGACCTTTTCCTTTATCAATGGTACTGGGTTCAATCTTTGTTGTAGGGGTTGCAGAGGATTTTATAGAGGTAGTCCTTCTGGATCTCCTCAGGCTAGATGATTCTTCCTCCAACTATTCTCCCCTAGCCCTTCCAAGGGAAATTTCCTCATCAGTGAATCCAACTTCTTTAAGATTTTTCTCCACTTTCTTCTTAATTTTAGGCTTAAGCTACTCCAGATGAATCTCCATAGAATTTTTAGCATATGTCCCAATTTTGGGTTCGTTGGGATCCTTTGAATTCTTCAACAACATTTCCACATAACCTTCAACTTCTTCTTCTATTACCTCATATCCCAAAGGCTGAATCCATATGGTTTGAGCTTCTACAACCTCAATCATGCATTCATCAAAGGAAACACTGAATATGATGACATCTTTATACTTCTCAACAATTTCCCTCAAAATCCTTTCCCTCCCATTCATGTTTCTTTTGAATACAACAAAAAATATTGTTAGAGTGTCATCTTGAGCATCCATATTACCCAGGCTATGCATATAATAAAAAAATTGATGTGCCACTGGTCTAGATGAGTCCCAATTTACTTCACCATTCTTTCCCAAAAGTCTCTTCATGAAATAGAACAACAAACATACAATCATTGAACCAAACTTGAAAGCATACTTTTTTTCCTTCATCGACTTCAAGTTCTCAAGCATCTATAACTGAAAAATATCACATAGATCATTACCAACACCATTTACAACCATATCAAAGGTAGTACAGATTTTTGTAGCCAAAAAAAATTTCTCTCTATTTGTGAAGTATATTTTGTGAGCTATCATGATAGCTACATAATTCATAGCTAGATTAGTGATGGTTTTTGTCATTAAAGCTATCTTGTCATAAGTGGCTCCTGTAAGTTCCATTACAACCTCATTCTTCACAGATTTCAACATAGGTATTGTACCTTTATCCCAAGGCCCAATAACAACCCTAATCACTTCCTTATTTATTAGGTGTGGCTGGTCAGTCCACAGGAATTTATCATGAATTGTACTTAGGAATGATTTCACAAATTTGTCATCATAGCTAAAGTTAGGAAAGTTGTTCCATCTATCTAACTTCTTCGTGACCAGGTTTGAGTACTTAGGTTTTATCAAGAAATAATCACCAGTAAGCTCATTTTTTCCAAATGTCAATCAAATTTGTGTGTTTGAATTCCTCAAAATTTACATGAATATACATCCTTGTATCCTCAGTCAGCATAAATCCATGAGGGATTGACAAGAATGCACACATAAGGTCATCTTCAAAAACTTTCAAGGAATATTTTCGATAAGAGGGTCTTGGCCTCTCTTTCACTTTAACGACTATAGGGGTTTCCATTCTTCCAATTCTAAATTAAAACAACTCAAACAACACAAAACACAATTGCACAAAAAGATTAAAATACCTTTTTCTTCATGATGAACGCCAACTAGGGTTTGCACAGCTTGAACTCCAAATCTCCTCAAGAATTCTCCAAAAACTCTTCAACTTCTTCAAATGCACGAATGATAAAAATACCTTAATCATTTCCTTTATAAAATAATGATTTTTCCTAATTCACATTAAATACGACAGATTTCAAAAAGCTGCTAAAAACTCCTCTTTTACTCAGAAAAACCCTAATTCACTCTGAAAAAGATCTTTCCTTCATAATTTATTTTGGTTGCTTTTCCAAAACCTCTGCTTATTCATTCTTCACATTTCATCCTTGTTCCATCCTCTGACATGCCATTTATCTAGGGGGTTCTCATAATTTTCTAATAATACTCCCCCTACGACCTTGCTAGGTCTAATTATTGAATAAATTGTCTATACCATATGAGGGCATAGACTCATTAGTAGTCTCTGGTTCTTCTTTATTCCTCCAAATCTTATTCATCTCTTGCTTAATCTTATCCTTTTCAACTTTCTTCGTAGATTCATTCTTTTCTACTGGATTGGTCTCCTTACTCTTCTAGCTTCTACAAACTCTTGAAACATGCCCTGGTTTTTTGCAGTTATAGCAGACAATATTTCTCTGATTAGATTGACTTCCACTGACTCTTATTCTACACTGATTATCTTTATGTCCATACTTGTTACAGGCATATCAATATCCATTAAAGGATTGCTTCATTCTTCCTCCATTGAATTGATTCATCATCAAGGTTTTGCATTCGCTTGCCCTACGTCTAATTATTTTGCATACAAAAAATTGACCAATAAAAGGACCAGGGAGCAGATTCATCCAACTTCTACATTTTGTTGCCTTGTGACCAAATTTTTTGCATGAAAAGAAAGTGACATTAAAAGAAGGATACCTTTGTGCATTAGGCTATCTCACTAGAGCTCTCTTAGTAGAGTTCCTTGAATTTACTTTCTGATTTCCTTTATTCTGAGTCTTCTAATTGTCCATAGCTTTAGAAATTTCACCGATATCATTTCCAAAACCATCTTTTTCTTTGCTAGGTTTATATCCTACAATCATTCAATAAGCCTATCTGAGCTAGATTTGAAATTGTTCTCATAGATTTTTTCCTTCTCCAGATCCACTTTTAGGTTCACAACTTCTTGTTCAAGCTTAGTGCAATCTTTAGACTTTCTTTGTACCAACTTGCTCAAACAATCTTCAATTCTTTTCTTCTCTTCTACTTGCACTTTCAAACTGGAAATATCTTCATTAGCCTTCTTCAACTGATTAGTTACTTTCTTATTCCTATCTTTGAACATTTTCAATTGCTCCTTTAATTTTTGGACACATTCATTCGCATCTTCAATATTCTCTTTTAGATCCATGTTTTATCTTTTAACTTCGTCAAGATACTAAATAGCAATCTAAAGCTCTCCTTTATCATTCATTTCCTCCATCTCCGGGATCTCCCTCAAGTTGTTAGGATTTTCTAGAGGAACAAGTCTCTAATATTGATTGTTAAATGTCCAAGATACTGAGAGGGGGGGTGAATCAGTATCTTCTTAAATTTTCTAATCAGATACCATATAATTATTCCAATGCATACAATAGCAAGGTTAAGTAAAAGCATTAACATAACATGAAATAAAATAACACATGAACACCAGGATTTTACATGGAAAACCCAAAATGGGAAAAACCACGGTGAGTGTTAGCTCACAATATAGTAGAACTGGTTATAAGATAGTACAAAATGGGTGGCTCACTACCAGGACTCACTGTCCAAAACAAAGGCTCACTACCTACAAAATTACAATGACAAAAATGGCTTTCAACTAGAAAATGAACTGATAGAGTACACGTAATGAGTACAGATTCAATTCTAATGAAGCTCAGTAAACTGATTTGACACACTTCATCATATTTTCTCTTCTTAAAACTCACATTCACATCATAACCTTTTCCATTATCAATCTTCAAAAACTATCTGATATATATATATCTGATCTCTTCGCAAGCATCAATTAGGTCAGCCTAATTAGATACACTTCTCATTCACAAAAAATACCAACTATTGACTTTAAGAATTCAAAAAAACTTCTCCAAGAACAATTCACACATCCAACACCCTACAAAAAGTTGGCATGGACCTAAAATAGGTCGCACATATATCCATATAACAAAAATTAATTCAGCATTGCACAATACATCCATTAGGTTGGCCAAGGATAGACCTAATAGCACAATTGTAAATACCAGTGTAACATCAATACACCATACAAGTATTTGAATATGTGAGATCTTGAATGTACATGCTCTCGATGTCTACAAACATTCCCTAAAATTGCAAGCAACAATAATCACTAAAAAAAAATGCAGACCAAAATACCAGATGATATAAGAAAAATACCGATTTAGATATCAAACCAGAATACTGAAACAACTTCAGACTTGATCTTGCAATTGCAACTCATATAGAATTACAATGAAAAAAATGGCTTTCAGTTAGAAAATGAACTGATAGATTACACCTAATGAGTGCAGATTCAGTTCCAATGAAGCTCAATAAAATGACTTGACACACTTCATCATATTCACTCTTCTTCACACTCACATTCACATCATAAACTTTTCCATTATCAATCTTCAAAAAATGTCCAATATATATATCTGATCTCTTCGCAAGCATCAATTACATTGGCCTAATTAGATGCACTTCTCATTCACCAAAAATACCAAATATCAACTTCAGGAATTCACAAGAACTTCTCCAAAATTAATTCACACATCCAACATGCTACAACAAGTTGGCATGGACCTAAAATAGGTTGCATATATATCCATATAACAAAAATTAATTCACCATTACACAATACATCCATTAGGTCAGCCAAGGATAGACCTAATATCACAATTGTAAATACCAATGTAACACTGATACACCATATGAGCATCTGGATATGTGAGATCTTGAATGTACATGCTCCCGACGTCTACAAACCATTCCCCAAAACTGCAAGCAACAATAATCACCAACAAACAAATGTAGACCAAATACCAAATGATGTAAGAAAAATATAGGTTGAGATACCAAACTAGAATACTAGAACAACTACAGACTTGATCTTGCAATTGCAGCTCATACAAAATTACAATGACAAAAATGGCTTTCTTCCAGAAAATGAACTAATAGAGTACACCTAATGAGTGTAGATTCATTTCCAATGAAGCTTTGTAAAATGACTTGACACACTTCATCATATTCATTCTTCTTCACACTCGCATTCACATCACAACCTTTTCCATTATCAATTTTCAAAAACTGTCTGATATATTTATCTAATCTCTTCGCAAGAATCAATTAGGTCAGTCTAATTAGATGCACTTCTCATTCACCAAAAATACCAACTGTTGACTTTATAAATTCACAAAAAATTCTCCAAAATAAATTCACACATCCAACACGCTACAAAAAGTCAACATGGACCTAAAATAGGTTGCACATATATCCATATTACAAAAATTAATTCACTATTACACAATATATCCACTAGGTTGGTCAAGGATAGACCTAATAGCACAATTGTAAATACTAGTGTAAGGTCAATACACCATACGAGCATCTAGATATGTGAGATCTTGAATGTACATGCTCTCGAAATCTACAAACCATTTCCCAAAACTGCAAGCAACAATAATCACCAGCAAACAAATGCAAACCAAAATACCAGACGATGTAAGCAAAATACTAGTTCAGATACCGAACCAGAATACCAGAACAACTTTAGACTTGATCTTGCAATTGCAACTCATCTATCATGGTGACATCAATGACAACAAAAAATAACAAAATGAGATGTTCTTCATTTTTTCCAACAAAAATTTCTTTTGAAATTAAAAGAAAAATACAAAGAGGTATTTTAGGAGAAGAATGATTGAGGTAAAGAACCATTTTTTATATCATTTTTTGTGTAGAAATTTTTGGAGTAAGGGGGAGATCAATATTCCTTCTTTTCCATTGATATCAAAGGGGGAGAGACATGTAAAAATAATGGAAATCATTATAGCTCATCAAAATGGGATAACTACAAAGGATGTTGTTGTTGGATTTTCATATCTTGTGTTTCCATCAATGACAAAGGGGGAGATTGTTGAAAATTGGATTGCATCAAGTGGTTGTCATTGATGCCAACACAATACCAAATGTATGATACATTTACCAGAATCTATTCCCTATCAAAGATGTTCTTTATCAGTGAATTGGTGCACTAGTTTTTGGGTCTAGATTCTACCACAAGACAAGCCATGACTTTGATATCTTAACTATTTGTCATTATGATTCACTCAGACAACTATATTTGGGATCTTGAGAAGTTTTGTGTTGCGAGTAGTAAGTTATCAATGACAAAGTTTAACTCTGTACACTACAATTATTTCTCTGCTTGGTACATCTATGCGGGAGACTCCACATCTTCTTAAGAAGAACACATGGATGTTATGGTTCCTATGGTTATTTCTCTGATGGTATTATGATATGAATCTGATGTTACATTGTATTCAAAAGTTGTTTGACCATTTGAAGCTTTTATGTTTGGGTCTCAATCATGGCCGACCTAACACATGTTATGTATTAAGAAGATTGAATCTACCTTGGGGATGTTTTGTATAGATCTTAGCCGACTTAATATGATGTACTACATGGATAAGAAATGTGTTGATTGTATATAATTCTAACAAGAGTTCTCTTTGATCGTTTTGATTTCATCCAATTAGGTTGACCTAATTGATGAATGAAATACACTCATATATATATATATATATGAGTCTCTTTGGAGAAGATAGACAAAGAAAGGTGTGAGCGATGTAAAAAGATGCTTTTCAAGTGCATGTGTATGGTGTGAGCCTAAATGATTTATTAGCCAAAGGCCAAAATATAAT
The DNA here is from genome assembly GCA_007258455.2 of Sequoia sempervirens. Lineage (NCBI taxonomy): Eukaryota > Viridiplantae > Streptophyta > Pinopsida > Cupressales > Cupressaceae > Sequoia > Sequoia sempervirens. The sequence continues at coordinate 272,413,121 of VDFB02047230.1, forward strand.
TATTGAGCGACTACTAGGAGAAGTAGTACTACTTATACAAAGCTTCATTTGGAACTGAATTTTGCACAAGGAAGGTGTATTCCATCAATTCATACTTTTGGTAGTAAGCCAAAAAAATTATATTTTGGCAGTAAGCCATCTTTTATATCTTTGAGTTATAGCCTTGTGGATAGTGAGTCCTATTGGAAGTGAGCCTTTTGTAATCAATTTTGATATTCTCTATATTGTGAGTTAATCCTCACCGTGGTTTTTATCTCATTGTGTTTTCCATGTAAATCTAGTGTTATTGTGTTTATGTGATGGTTTTCAGTTTCTGCACTTGCACTTAATGTTTAATCATTTAAGAAGAGTTAAGGTTTTGTTTTGGTAAATGATTTAAGGGTTTAATTTGGGGAAAAATGATTCAATCCCCCTCTCAATTGTCTAGTTTGACAACAAATTCATTGGAGGTGAAGCTGCTAGCAGAGAAGACCATGTTGTGGTATCATAAACTCGGTCACATAGGAGAAAAAGGCTTGAAAGCCTTGAAAAATAAAAGCCTAGTTGAAGAACTCAATGATTGCAACCTTAAGTTTGATTTTTGAGAACATTTCATATATGGAAAGCAACATTGTGTTTCATTTTATTCTAGTCCTCATAAATATTTTGGGATATTGGATTATGTTCACTTTCATGCATTTGGTCCAATAAATGTTCCTTCATTATCGAATTCTAAATATTATGTTTCATTTATAGATGATTATTTGAGAAGGGCATTTGTGTATTTTCTAAAAAGTAAATCAGAAGTGCTCAACCGGTTTAAGGAATTTAAAACCTTGGTAGAAAATTAGACTGGAAGGAAAATAAAATGCTCGAGGATGGATAATGGTGGTGAATTTTGTTCTGCACATTTTGAAAGGTATTGCAAAGACCATGGGATAAAAGGTAGAAAAATACACCTTACACTCCATAGCATAATGGAATTGTTGAAAGGTTGAATAGGATGTTGATGGAAGGGGAAAGTAGTATGTTGAGCAGTGCTAGCCTTGAGTAGAAGTTCTAGGTTGAAGTAGTGGCTACAACATTTTACTTGTGTTAAGGTTTAGGAAAATTTTAGCAATAAACATTAACAATTATATGCAGATTAAATAACCTAGAAATAACAATGAAGAATAAAACAAAAGAGATCAACACAAAAATTTAACGTGGTTCACCCAATATGGGATACATCCACAAAAAATTAGCCACCCAAATGATTTTATTATCTAGTGCAAAGCATTCTACAATCTCATGAATCCAATCTCGCAGCATACATCTCAACCACTTATAACAAACATTTTTGAAAGCTTCTAGAATTAGGGTTTTACAAAGTCATTTTTCACTTCACGTGTTAGTGGGAAAACCTTGACATGTTAATGGAAAAAAATGGGGGTTGCGCCCTTGAACCCTTGCTATCGGGGGCTTCCGCCCCTAAATCCCTAATGTCGGGGGATATTGCCCCTGAACCCCCGCTATCAGGGGTTGCCACCCCCAAACCCACACTTAGGGCCCAACTTGACCTCTAACCCTGATGAGGATACATTATGAGTGTATAGTATTTTCATGATTAGTTACCACATACCAACAATCTACCACTTGAAGATTGATCCTAGATGACACTGATGCACTTGTAGCTCCCATTGGATTATAGATCTGGCTAGTTTATTATATCCACCATTATCAACTGTGAAGTCCAACAAAAAATAATGAGGAAATCAGTTTCTCTCGTGTTTGTGAACATATCTACAAGATTCTCACTTGTGTGAATTTTCTCCAACTTCAACTACCCATCCTCCAAAATTGATCGGATGAAGTGGTATCTGAGTTTATATGTTTAGTTTTTGAATGTAGAGCTAAATTCTTAGAAAGATGAATGACACTTTGGATATCAATGTATAAAGGGCTATCTTATTCTCATTTTCCTAATTCCTCTATAAAATATTTTAACCAAATCACCTCCTTGCTAGCTTCTATAGCAACAACATACTCAACTTTAGTGGTTGAAAGCGCAACAACCTTTTGTAGTCTTGAAATCCAACTGACTGTAGTACCTCCTATAGTAAAAACATACCTTGTAGTACTCCTCTTGCTATCAATATCACCTGCTAGATCAAAGTCAACATATCCTTGTAGAGCAAAGTTTATCCCTCCAAAACATAGTTTCTTTGAAGTAGTACCTCTCAAATATTGGAGAATCCATTTTATGACATTCCAATGTTCCATTCCTAGATTGCTCATATACTTGCTCACAACTCCTACTACATGTGCAATATATGGCCTTGTGCATACCATTGCATACATCAAGCTACTAACTACTAATGCATATGGTATCTTGTACATTTTTTCTTCCTCCTATTGTGTATTTAGACGCATCTCCTTAGTCAACTTAAAATGACTAGGCAAAGGTGTACTAACTACTTTTGCATTCTACATGTTAAACCTTTTCAACACCTTCTCTACATACTCACTTTGAGAAAAAAAAAAAAAATTGTTTGTCCTATCTCATGTGATACTCATACCAAGGATTTTTTTAGTTGCACCCAAATCCTTCATAGAAAATGAATTTTCAATTTTTTTCTTAAGCTTATTAATATGTTGCCTGTTAGACTCGACAACAAGCATGTCATCAACATAAAGCCACAAGATAATATAGTAGTCATTGTCCAATTTCTTAAAATAAACAAAATAATTAGAATGACATCTTTTGTAACCTTGTTCAGCTATAAAACTATAAAATTTCAAATACCATTGTCGAGGTGCTTGCTTTAGGCCATATAAACTTTTCTTTAACCTACACAAAAATTCCTCCTTACCCTTGACCTCTATCCCTATGGTTCCTACATGTATATTTCCTCTTCCAAATCCCCAAGGAGAAATGTTGTTTTCATATCTAGCTATTCAAGATGCAAGTCTTCCATAGCCACAAGACTTAGAATAGTTCTAATAGAAGTCATCTTCATAATTGGAGAAAATATATCATCAAAATATATACCTTTTTCTGTGCAAAACCTTTTACCATGAGTTTTCCTCCATCTTCTTCCTTCAACTTATAAACCCATTTATTTAGCAATGCTCTTTTTCCTATAGGCAATTGGACTAAGTCCCAAGTCTGGTTTTGTAACAAGGAATCCATTTCCTCTTTCATACCTATCTCCCACTACTTTTTTGTATCTATCTGCATTACTTCTTCATAAACTTCAAGTTCACCAGAATCGTTTAATAATATAGAATATAATGATGGAGAAAATATTTTTGGAAGTCTAGTTATCCTTGTAGAACATCTAACACTTGAAGGAGTATGTGGAATAACTTGTTGTTTTTGAGCATTAGGTACCATTGGCAATTTTTTTTTGGAATCTCATCCAGCATCACATATTTCTTTCTTCCCTGTTCATGCTTCTTTTCCTACAACTAATGCTTATACATGACCTTCACATTGAATATAACATCTCTACTCCTAACAATTTTATGATTTTCATAATCCCATAACTGATAACCAAAGTCATCTACTCCATATCCAATGAAGGTACATTTTTTAGACTCAACCTCAAGCTTGGTTCTATTTTCAATATCAACATGGACAAAATATTCACAACCAAAGGTTTTCAGAAATGAATAGTTTACCTTTTTACCCATCCATGCTTCCTCTAGAATGCCACTATCCAAAGGATTTGAAGTTCCCTTATTTATTAAATATACAATGGTATGTGCAAAATCTTCCCAAAACTGTAAGGGTAGTCCAACATGCAATCTCATGCTCCTTGCATGCTCTATAATGGTCCTATTCATCCTTTTAGACAGCCATTTTCTTGTGGGATTCTAAGAACCATTTTTTGCCTATGGATTCCATTGTATGAACAATAATTTTCAAATTCTCTATTGCAATACTCAACTCCATTATCAAATCTAAGACACTTCAAAAAATTTCTTGACTCATTCTCAACCAAAGCTTTCCACTTTTTAAAAGTTTCAAATACTTCTATTTTTTTAGGAAATACACCCATGTTTTCCTAGTTGCATCATCAATAAAAGTAACATAATAACAAGAGCCACCAAGAGAAGATACCTAAACTAGTCCCCATACATCTGAATGCATAGGCTCTAATTTACCACTTTTCTTCTCTTTCCTAACTTTGAGAAATCAGACTCTTTTCTATTTTCCATAAACATAATTTTTTTAGAACTCCAAGTCAATTTACTTCAAACCTAGTAAAAACTTTATGGAGTGAAGGATCTTCATCCCTTTCTCACTCATGTTCCCAAGTCTATGGTGCCACAATTCTTTTTATGTCCCTGTAGCAAGTGTTATAATTGTCTCAGGAGAAAATATTTATGTAGTAGCTAAGGTAGAGTAAGTATTACTAGTACACAAATATAATGTTCCTACCTTATTAGCTTTAGCTACTACTAATGCGCCTTTAGTGACCTTCCAAACTTTCTCTGAAAAGGTAACTATGCAACCTTCACTACCTAGTTGTCCCATAGAAATTAAATTCCTTCTCAAATTTGGAACATGCCTTACCTCCTATAGCAACCATTGATTTCAATTTTGCAACTTTATTTTTATCTTTCCCTTTCCAACAATTTGACAAGGTTCATCATCGCCCAAATATACCTATCCAAAATCACCTTGAACATAATCTAAAAAATATTTCCTTTGGGGTGTGGAATGAAATGAATCCCCTGAATCTATTACCTAGGAATCATTAACATCATCTAAACATAGAATTAAATCATCCTACAATTTATTACTTGCAACATTAGCTTCCTTACTGTCATCATGTTGTTCATCTCCTTGTTTTCCTTTTCAAGACCAACAATCCTTCTTCAATTGTCCTAGCTTCCTTCCTTTTTTTGAATTCCCTTGTGACTTCCCATGATTTTTTGGGATTTTTCCTCTCTCCTTTGTTATTCCCCTATTCTCTATTGTCAAAGCATTACCCAATGTTGAAGTCTCACTTATGCTTTTCCATCACATTTCCTCGCTAAGTATAACACCAACAACATCATCAAATTTCAATGTATTTGAACCAGAGACATAGTAACTTACACCCATTACCAAGCTATTCCAATTTTCTGGAAAAGAACATAAAACCAAGAGAGCCCTCACCTCTTCATCAAAATTCACTTTTATAGAAGTTAACTAACTAGTAATCATATTAAACTCATTCAAATGATCTGTCATAGATCTATCTTCAATCATTTTCAAATTAAACAAACACTTCATGAGAAATACCTTATTTGAGGCTAAGGTTTTTTCATATAATTTAGCCAAATGTTCCATCAGATCCTCTATTGTCTTTGCTTCTATTATATTGAACACCACAGATGGTTCTAGGCACAACTGAATGGTTCCCAGTGCCTTTCTATCAAGAATCTCCCATTCTTCATCAGAAATAGTAGCCTCTTCCTTTGTTTCTCCTTGCAATGGACACCATAGATACTTTTGATACAAATAATCTTTCATTTGCATCTTCCATAATTGATAATTTTGGTCATTGAACTTCTCAACCTTGAATTTTCCTTCTTCCATTGTTCCCACTCAAATCTAGAGGTTTCCTGCCAATCACAAAATACACACGGCTCTAATACCATTTGTTAGGGTTCAGGAAAATTGGAGCAATAAACATTAACAATTATATTCAGATTAAACAACCCAAAAATAACAATGAAGAATAGCAAAAAAGATATCAACATAAAAATTTAACGTGGTTCACCTAATATGGGATACATCCATAGAAACTTAGCCACCTAATGATTTTATTATCTAGTACAAAGTAGATTACAATCTCACAAATCTAATCCTGCAACATACATCCCAACTACTTATAACAAGCCTTTTTTGGAAGCTTCTAGAATTAGGGTTTTACAAAGTCATTTTTTACTTAATGTGTTGGTGGGAAAACCTTGACATGTTAATGAAAAAAAAAATTCAAGGGGTGTGCAGCCAAACCCCTTATATCAGAGGTTGTCACCCTTGAACCCCCACTATCAAGGGATGCCACCCTCATACCCATGCTCGAGGACCGATTCGACCTTGAACCCTAGTGTGGATACATTATGAGTGTATAGTATTTGCATGATTAGTCGCCACAAACCAAAAACTTGGTAAATTGATCTCCCTCTTTGGTGCTCATGGAAAAAATGCCTATGGAAGCATGGACTGGTAAGAAGCCCTCTTTGAGACATATTCGTGTCTTTGGCTATGAGATGTATGCATACGTGCCTAGTGAGAAAATATATAAATTAGAAAACAAGGATGTTAAGTGTATCTTCATTAGCTATGACATTAGTGTGAAAGGATACAACATTTGGAATCTAGTTATTGAGAAGGTATTGTACAACAAAAGTGTAATCTTTTGTGAGTTGAAACCTTTTACAATGGATCTACAATCAAAGATGAAAGAAAAAGAGAAGAAGGATGTAATTGAAATTCCTCTAACTCCAAATAAAGAGGAACTACAAATTCCAAGTGTACCTGATACTGAGGAGAGCTCTAGTAGCTTTGAGAATTTTGAACAAGAAGAAGAACCACAACCTTAGCCTTAGCCAGTGAGGAGGTCTACACATGAGAAGTGACAACCTAAAAGTTTTGGATATTATATGTTAGATTCTAGTTGTTCCTATGCTTTGATTACTAGAACTAATGAGCCTAGGACTATGAAAGAGGTTATTAATATGTTTGATTCATATTCCAGTTGGAAGCCATCAATGAAGAAATGGCATCTTTGAAAAAGAATGAAACCTGAGATTTGGTACATTTTCTTGAAGGTCAAAAGCCTGATAGCTGTAAATAGGTATTTAAAAAAGAAAATTGGTCTAGATGGTAGTGTTGAGAAGTATAAAGCTAGGTTGATTGCAAAAGGTTATTCCTAGGTAGAGGGAATTGATTATGGAGAAATATTTTCTCTTGTAGCAAAGCTAACATCTATCAGATTTCTATTGTCACATGCAATAGTGTATGAATTAGAGATTAAGCAAATGGATGTGAAGAAAATTTTTCTTCACGGAGATTTGGAAGAAGAAATTTATATGTCCAATCTAGAGCACTTCGTTGAAAAAGGTAAAGAAAGTTTGGTTTGCAAGTTAAAGAAATCTATGTATGGTTTAAAACAATCACCTAGAATATGGTACCAAAAGATTGACAGTTATGTGTTGTCTTTGGGATTTGTGAGATTGAAGTCTAATCATTGTGTGTATTTCAAAACTAAAAAATGTTTGAATTCTTGTTATTTCTCTATATGTGGATTACATGTTGTTCATTGGGAATAGTGAGGGTATGATTTTTTATTTAAAATCTCATTTTTCAACATAGTTTGAAATGAAATATTTAGGTGCACCAAGGTTTATTCCAAGGATGAAAAATTTGGATCAAATAGAGTAAGTATATTAATGGTGTCCTAGAGAGGTTTAATATGATAGATTGTAAGCAGTTAGTTGTTCCAGTGTTGTAGGGAATGAAACTCTCTTTTGAAGATTGTCCAAAACATCCTACTGAGATGGAGGACATGACTAGGGTGCCTTATGCGAGTGCAGTTGGCAGTTTAATGTATGCAATGGTCTATTCTAGGCCAACAATTTCCCAAAAAAGGGATGTAAGAAAAGAAAGATGTGGAAACACCTTCCAAATGCCAATCTTATAGGAGAAATAATGCAAAAGATACTTTTAATTTTCAATTTCAATTATAGTTCATTTAAGAAACACATAAAAAATAGATAAACCCACACACAAAATTGAACACCAAATTTACATGGGAAAACCCTTACGGGAGAAAAACCCACACACCAAGTAAATCCACTTTGTATTATAGTAATTCAATTTACATACAAATTTCTAGACTTCACTCTAGGATGTTAATTCATAGTAGCATACATTTCCCAGATCAACCTCGTACATAGATTCTCAATACAGATTTTTTTCTTGCACACTATTACAATGCTCATAAGCATACAATGCAAAACATTAACCAATTGATATGAAAAAACCCCTCACAATACATAGTGATTCAATATATATTATCATCAACTAACCATGGCCAGTTTGGTTCTAGAAAACCAACCATTTCAACTGCATCAACTTTGATGTCCATTCAATTTCCAAATCAATCGTCAACCAACCAACAACAATCAACAACCAACCATCACTTTCCAACTTGGCATCTTTGGGTCCCACCTAGGTACTCTCCACAAGTTATCGAGTCAACCATTGTACCATTTAGTTCCACCAAATCAACCATCGCGATATCCTTTTTACAACTTATCGGCTCGACCCATGTGGTCCCCACCATCCACATGACATCCATGTCACAGTCATACAACTGATGTCACCTTCTACATAGACCGGTCCCACCATCCATCAGTTATGTCGCTATTTTGCTAAAAAACCAAACTTCACAACCTCAATATCAGATATTATGAATTTCTCAAAAACTACATGTCGATCTCTATGTCACCAAGTCAAGAGAAACCCTAACTTCATAACCTTCTATCGAAGGTTAGTAAATTCTTGAAACTTGTGACATGCTAATAACAATGTTTCCAAGTTGGGAGAAACCTAAACTTCACAACCTCCATTGGAGGTTAGGAATTTTGTGAAACCCGTGACATGGTGATAACAAAGGGAAGCTCAATGTCACCAAGTTATGATCTCTTAGAACCCCGCGACTTAGGTTTCAAGGTTCTGGATTTTAGCAATAGTCCAACAATGAAGGCCAACAAAGGGAAAAATGCAAAATATTTAAGAGAGGTTCAAACCAACAAGTTGAGGCATATTTTCTAACAAGCCCCCACTTGACAAAGACTTACTAGCTTCCTCTAAACTCAAAGTTATTGAAAGCCATAGTCCCCAAGGCCCATCAAACTGACACACCATCTATACTTGTCTATGCTCACAGGCTTTGTCAATGCATCAATTACATTCTATAGAGTATCCACTTTTTCAAGATTGACCTTTCCATCCTCCACCATATCCTAAACAAAATGATACTGAACATCGATGTGCTTTGTCCTAACATGGAAAGTGGGATTTTTTTCCAAACAAATAGCACTCTGACTATCACAACAAATATTAATCTTCCCTACATTAAACCCAACATCAAAACACAAACATATAAGATAAATGGCTTCCTTACAAGTGTGATTTGCTGCCATATATTCTACTTCTGTAGTAGATAAAGCAACCACAGCCTACCACTTACTCATCCAACTAACTGCACCACCAAATAACATGAAGATGTACCCACTGGTGGATCTTCTACCATCAATGTCCCCTTCCCAATCAGAATCCACATAACCTTGAATGTTGATGGATTTGTATGACCCAACTGAGTTACCATGATAGCACAAAGAATATTGAGAGGTACCTTTTTAAATACCTAAAAAATCTCTCCACAACATCCCAGTGAGGTCTTCCTAGATTTTCTATAAAACAACTAAGAACTCCCACTGCTTGGGAAATGTATGGCCTTGTATAGACCATTACATACATTAAACTGCCAATTGCACTTACATAAGGCACTCTGGTCATGTCCTCCATCTTGGTAGGAGATTCTAGACAATCTTCAACAAATAGCTTCATTCCTTGCAACACTGGAACAACTAGCTACTTGTAATCAGTCATACTAGATCTCTCCAAGACAGTATTGATATACTTACTCTGGCTAAGCCAAAGCTTTCTACTTCCCCTATCCCTTCTTATTTCCATACCCAAAATGTGAATTACCGCACCTTAATCTTTCATTTCAAACCATGCTGACAACTGATATTTTAAAATAGAAATCATACCCTTACTATTCCCAAAGAATAACATATCATCCACATATAGGGCAATAATAAGTAAACAATAATTCTCAATTTTATAATACACACAATGATCAAATTTTGATCTCACAGATTATCCCAATGACAACACAAAAGTGTCAAACTTTTGGTACCACATTCTAGGTGATTTCTTTAAACCATACAAAGATTTCTTCAACTTGCAAACCAGACTTTCTTTACCTATTTCAATAAGTGCTCAGGCTAGGACATATAAATCTCCTCTTCTAGATCTCCATTAAGAAATGATGTCTTCACATCCATTTGCTCAACCTCTAAGTCATATGTTGCTGCAAGTGACAATAGAAATTTGATAGATGTCAGCTTAGCTATAGGAGAAAATATTTCTCCATAATCAATTCTCTCCACCTGGGAATAACCTTTCATGACCAACCTAGCTTTATACTTATCAACACTGCCATCTAGACTAATTTTCTTCTTAAATACCCATTTACAACCAATAGGCTTCTGAACTTCAGGAAAATTACCAAATCCCATGTTTCATTTTGTTTCAAAGATGCCATTTCAGCATTCATTGCTTCCAACCGGGAATTTGAATCAAACATTTCAATTGCCTCTTTCACAGTCCTAGGCTCATCAGTGCTAGTAATCAAAGCATAGGCATAGTTCGTATCCAACATAGAAAATACATACCTATCAAGTTGATGCTTTTCATGTGTAGACCTCCTCAAAGGCTAAGGTTGAGGTTGTGGTTCTTCCTCCTATTTAGAACTCCTAGGGCTACTAGAGCTCTCCTCAGTTTTAGGTACACTTTGAATTTGTAGTTCCTCTTTATCTAGAGTTCGAGGAATTTCAACTACATTTTATTTATTTTCTTCTTTCATCTCTAACTGTAGATCCACTAAAGAAGGTTTCAACTCACAAAAAATTACACTTCTATAGTATACAACCTTTTTAGTCACATGATTCCAAAGCTTGTATCCTTTCACACCAATGTTGTAGCCAATGCAGATACATTTGTCAGCATTGTTCTCCAACTTAGATCTTTTCTCATTCGACACATAAACATATGCTTCTCATCCAAAGACATGAATATGTCTCAGAGAGGGCTTCTTACCAGACCACTCTTCCATAGATGTTTTGTCAACAAGATCTGAACTAGGTGAATGATTAATCAAGTAACATGTTGTAGCCACAACCTCAACCCAAAACTTCTTCTCCAATCCATCACTTCTTAACATACTTCTCACTCTTTCCATCAATGTCTTATTTAACCTCTCAACAACTCCATTCTACTATGGAGTATAAGGCATATTTTTATTCCTTTTAATTCCATGGTCTTTGCAATAACTTTTGAAATTTGTAGAAAAAAACTCACCACCATTATCTATCCTTAAGCATTTAATTTTTCTTCTAGTCTAATTTTCTACCAAGTTTTTAAACTCTTTAAACCAACTGAACACTTCTAATTTACTTTTAAGAAAGTATACAAATTCCCTTCTCAAATAGTCATCAATAAAAGAAACATAATATTTAAACTCTGATAATGAACATCCAGTGGACCAAATACATTAGAGTGAACATAATCCAGTATACCAGAAGACTTATGAGGACTAGAGTAAAATGAAACATGGTGTTGCTTTCCATAATGCAATGTTCACAAAAATTGAACTCGAGGTTACAATCATCAAGCCCTTCTACCAATTTTTTATTTTTCAAGGTTTTAATATCTTCTCTCCTATGTGACCGAGTCTATGATGCCACAACATAGTTTTATCTGCTGGGAGTTTCACCTCCAAAGAGTTTGCACCCAATGGAACTTCGTTCTCCTTTTCTACACGAGCAACCTTTTCTGAATTTATAGAGACAATATTGCATTGTACAACATGAGCATCCAACTTGTATAGAGTACCAATACGTGCACCCCTAGCCAACACCATCGAGCCTCTAGTCATCTTGCATCCACCACTCGAGAATGTAACTTGCACACCAACATCATTAAGCTTACTTACAGAAAGAAAATTTTGAGTTAGACCTGGTATGTACATTATGCCATCAATCCCTTTTATTCTTCCATCAAGGAATAGAATTCTTACTCTTCCTTGGCCAACAATTTCAAGAGATGAGTCACTTTCCAGGTACACCTTTCCACTAGCATACTTTTCATACTTTGTAAGCCAATCTCTAGGAGATGTCATGTGAAAAGATGCACTTGAGTCAATCAGTCAGACATCATCTGATGCCTGAGTCACCAAGGCTACAATGAAGGCATCTGCATCACTCTGAGAAGAATCATTATTTGAAGAGTTGTTGTTGTTCTTCTTCATTTTCTCCTCTTTACAATCCTTCTAGACATGACCAGTCTTCCCACAATTCCAGCATTTCACCTTGAACTTCTTGCCAAGATACTTTGATCTCCCTTTAGATTTGGATTTAAACTTCTTATCTTTCTTCTTGCCTCTCCTTTGATCTGCCCTGAATAGCAAGGGCCTCCTTTCCCATCTTAGAATATTTCCTCTATGTTTCCTCTGACAGCAGTGAAGAAACCACATCTTCCATTTTAAAGGTGGTTCTACTTCCAATAGCCATCACCAGATGATCCTGAGTGTCGGGTAAGGAACATAACAAAAGCACACAACGATCCTCCTTTATCTTCACACCCACAAAGGCCAACTGAGCAACAATCATACTAAATGAATTTAGATGGTATGCTACAGATGCTCCTTCTTCCATCTTTAAGGAGTATAAATTCTTCCTTAGGAATAAATTATTCACTAGAGACTTGCCCTGATAAATATCACCAAGTTTCTTCCATAATGAAGATGCAGTTTTCTCCTCATGGAAATTCAGGAGAAAAAAATCAGCAAGAAAAAGTCTTATTAACCCTCTAACTTTTCTATATGTGAGGTCCCAATCTTCTTGTTTCATGCTTGATGGTTTTTTCCCCATAACAATAATCCAAAGATCTCTATCCACCAATAGGTCTTCCATTTTGAGTTTCCACGACTCAAAATTGTTGTCATTAAATTTTTCAAGTTCTATTTTTCCTTATGTGCTTGCCATCTCAATCTATAATCAAGACAACTAGATTTTCCTTTGCAAGACTCCCACTAGACAAGACTAGCACAAAAACACCAACTCACCCACAAGGATAACACAACTTGCCAAACTATGATACCACTTGTAAGGAAAGAAAGATGTGGAAACGCCTTCCAAATGCCAATCTTATAGGATAAATAATGCAGAAGATACTTTTAATTTTCAATTTCAATTATAGTTCATTTAAGAAACACATACATGGGAACAAATAGATAAACCTGCACATAGAATTGAACAATAGATTTACATGGGAAAACCCTTATGAGAGAAAAACCCACACACCAAGTAAAGCCACTTTGTATTACATTAATTTAATTTACATATAGAGTTCTATACTTCACTCTTAGATGTTAATTCACAGCAACATACATTTCCTAGAACAACCTCATACACAGATTCCCAATGCATATTTTTTTCTTGCACACTATTACAATGCTCGTAAGCATACAATGCAAAACATTAATTGATTGATATGAAAAAACCCCTCATAATATAGAGCAATTCAATATATATTATTGTCAACCAACCACGGGTGCTTCAGTTCCAAAAAACCAACCATTTCAATTGTATCAGCTTCGATGTTCATTCAATTTCCAAATCAACCATCAACCAACTGACAATAGTCAACAACCAACCATTGCTTTCCAACCTGGTAGCTTTGGGTCCCACCTAGGTACTCTCCATAAGTTACTGAGTCAACCATTGTACCATTCGGGTTCACCAAATCCTTTCCATACCCCTTTTACCCTTGCCATACCCTTTTTACAACTTATTAGCTTGACCGATGTGGTCCCCACCATCCATGTGACATCCATGTCACTTCCATACAATTGACATCACCTTCCATGTAGACTGATTCCACCATCCATTGGTTATGTCGCTATGTTGTAGAAAAACCAAACTTCACAATCTCAATATCAAAGGTTATGAATTTCTCAAAAAATGTGACATGTCGATCTCTATGTCACCAAGTTGAGAGAAACCTTAACTTTAGAACCTTCTATCGGAGGTTTGAAAATTCTTGAAACCTACGACATGTTGATAATGATGTCACCAAGTTAGGAGAAACCCAAACTTCACAACCTCCATCAGAGGTTAGGAATTTCCCAAAACCCACAACATGGCGATAATAAAGGGAAGCTTAATGTTGCCAAGTTATGATCTTTCAAAAACCCACAACTTAGGTTTCAAGGTTTTGGATTTCGGTGATAGTCCAACAATAAAGGCCAACAAATGGAAAAATTCCAAGTCTTTAAGAGAGGTTCAAGCTAGCAAGTTGAGGAATATTTTCCAACACAGGAGTACTTAGTCAGTTTATGGCTAATCCAAGAAGGTCGTATTGGGATGTTGTGAAATGATTTTTTAGATATTTGAAAGGTACTTCTCAGTATGCTTTATGTTATCATGGTAACTCGGATGGCTCAAAGAGATCTGTTAGCATTCATGGATATGCGTATTTTGATTGGGAAGGGGACATTGATAGTAGAAGATCCACCAATGGATATATTTTCATGTTATTGTGTGGGGCACTTAGTTGGATGAGTAAGTGGCAAGCTATAGTCACTTTATCTACTACTAAGGCAGAGTATATGATAGCAACTCACGCCTACAAGGAATCTATTTGGCTCAAACATTTGTGTTATGATATTGGTTTTAATGCAAGGAAGATTACTATTTGTTGTGATAGTTAGAGTGTTATTTGTTTGGTGAAAAATCCCACTTACCATACTAGGATGAATCATATCGATGTTCAATATCATTTCATTCGAGATATGGTAGAGGATGGAAAGGTTAATCTGGAAAAGGTGAGTACTTTGGAGAATGTTGTTGATGCATTGAAAAATCCTATGAGCATAGACAAGTTTAAATGGTGTGCCAGTTCGATGGGCCTTGGGGCCTATGATTTATAGTAACTTCAAGTGTTGGAAGGAGTTCAGTGAATTCTTTGTCAAGTGGGATCATGTTGGAATTATGTGCCTCAAATTCACTGGTGGACACCCAACTTGGTCGTCATCAATTCAAATTACACCAAGTGATGAGTTCAGGTCTTTACCACCATCTTGTGGTGTTTCATGGAGTGACTGGAGATGGAGTGATACTTATTGCTACCTTGTAGAGGTGTTAGATTGAGCTTATGGTATAACAATGGTTACCTCTACCCCACGGTGATGGTCGAAGGTATCCTATAGTGGTGCAGTATAGTCACCACCACACTGTGATGGTGTACAAGGATTGGTGTAGTAGAGCAACAGATACTACCATACCAAAATGGGATAGTTTGTGTATAGTGGTGTTGCGGTGGATGGTAGATGACTGGATGTCTTTGGCGGGAAAATGATTTATTGATAGTTAAACAGTTTGTGATCAATTGCCTATGGGATTAAAAATGAACTAACTCCTTGGTTGAATGGAAAAATATAGAACAAATGTGAATAGGCATTATAACGTTTTGGAATGTAGTGAGCATTGTGTTGTTCAATTGGAAAGTGAGGTTGATCAGAGACATGCAAAGCTACCAGATTGTTACGGTGATTGAATACCTGAAAGCATAAGTCTGATACTTTGTATGTAAATGTTATTTTACTAGAATACATAGTGACTTTGCTTGGTGGTGGGTTTTATCCTGTAAGGTTTTTCCCATGTAAATTTGGTGTTAAAATTGTGTATGTGTCTTATTTTTCTACTATGTTATTCTAATTAATGTGCATCTTTAATGAACTGCAATTAAAATCAAATGTATTACCTACACTTCTCTTCTAAAAAATTAGCATTAGGAAGGTGTTTTTGTACTTAGGCTTTCCTTACAAAACATGCTTCATGAACTTTGCAAGTATTGGTTAACACAAGGTTGGCCAAACCAGTGTAAAACACATACAACAATTAAGCACATGCATCCTTAGCATAGTCCAATCCTCTCAAATGAAAAAATTATCTTCAACATGACCATATCAGTTTATCTCTAGAATTACAAGTCATGAAACTCAAACAAGAAGAAATCTAAAGCAACTACATTTCTCTTGGAACTCAACCAAAGACACTAAAAAACATAGTTCACAGTTGGTGAACATAACTTACATCATACAACAATCCACAAACCCAAAATTTGGATATAACAACTTCCAACAACCATGATCAACATATCTAAACCATACAAATATAGGAGCAAATCCCAAAGAAAAACCTGGAGAAAAAATGAATACTTGCAACCTTTCTTCATTACAAGTTTCTCAATATCCTCAACATATACAACCAATAACCATTATCCATGACATCAATGACAACAACAACTAGTTGAGAACTAGTTAACCAATTGACATCAATGACAACACTTTCATACTTGCAACAAAATATGTCACATGCTAGCAAAACAAGGGGAAACAAGAGTTTCCAATAGGATTAATACAAGATCTTCCCATTCTAGAGCACAAATGAGAAATTATCTCCATGGATTTAATCACTAGATTACCCAAAGTGTAAGGAAAGGACTATATCTATATTGTATTAGATAGATTGACCAAGTATGCTCATTTTCTTGCCATCTCCAGTGACTATAAATCTTTGCAAGATGTAGAATTGTTCTTCAAGGAAGTTTTTTGATTGCATGTATTACCTAAGAACATTGTTAGTGATAGAGATAGTTGTTTCCTTAGCACTTTTTGTAAGGATTTATTTCATATTCTAGGAACCAAACTCACCTCTATTACAAGTTATCATCCATAAAATGATAGGAAAACTAAAATTGTAAACAAGTGGCTAGAAGGATACTTGAGGAACTATGTCACCAGTCAATAGGTGACTCGGATAAAGTGGTTACATTTGGGAGAATATTGCTACAACAAAACTCATCACATATCCATTGGTATTTCCCCATTTAGAGCCCTATATGGATATGATGCATTAACCTTTACAAAAAAATTCCTCATATATAATAGAGTTTTGACAACACGTGATTTTGTTAATCAAATTCAAGACATATTGAGAACTCACAAGGATCATCTACAAGTTGCCTATAATCAAAAAAATATGTATGCAGATAGAAAGCATATATGAAGAGAATTTGTGGTAGGAGATATGGTTTTCATCAGATTGCAGTGATATAGACAGACTTACATCAAGAAAGGAGGAACAAGGAAGCTCAATTCTAAGTTCTATGGACCATACAAGATAATCCAGAGAATTGGAGAAGTTGCTTATGAGGTGGAACTTTTAGAAACTAGTAAAATCTGCAATTTTTTCCATGTTTCATGTCTAAAGAATGTTTTTGCAGTGAATATATCTCATGTTACTGAGTTACCACCCCTTGATGATGAAGGGAAACTCATCCTTATTCTGGAAGTTGTGATTGATACTAGGGTAAAAAATATATGAGAATATAACCAAGCACCTTGTTTTTTGGAAGGACTTGCAAATTTAAGATGCTACATGGGAAGGACCTAAAATCCTAGAGCATCCAAATTTTCATTACTTGAGGACAAGCAATTTTTAGAAGGGAGGATTTGTCATGTCCCTTTTTCTAGAAAGACAATTGCAAAGTGGGATCTAGTAATTCTACCATATTCCTCCACAAAAGCTTGTCTCAGTCTACATTTTGGGATGTAGCATCTATAATGAAGGCCCCAAAACATATCTAGAGCTCATGGGAAAAAGGATCATGTAACAAAAATATATCACCATCAAAAGATCACTAGTTTAGGCTATGTCAAGATAAAGTCAATTTCAGGAATCCCTCCACATTCCTCTGCAGGAGCATGTTCAAGTGTACAATTCAAAAAATAGAACCTATGATGGAACTTTCACATCATATCCAAAACTCAAGAAGGGATGATTGGGTAGCAGAAAGATATCACTAATAGAAGGAAATTGTGCTAGTCAACTAGCACCCACCTCTAAGTATTGAAGCATAAAGACATTGGAGGATCATGCAGAAGTAATGACAAAGATTCAAGAAGCTAGAATGAGTAGGGAAAGCATTTGGATGGGTCCATAGGAAGGCATGCTTATTCCAAAGGAATATACATTGGCCTTAAGGCTAACCTAATGTTGCATGTTGGGAATTCAAATTCTGGGCTTTGGCACCAATTGGGCTTAAGGTTGACTTGTTCCTCAAATAGGAATGTTATCATATAAATATAGGGAAACCAATTCATGTAAAGGCATCAAATTCTTATGTCATTTTCTTGTAAATCTAGGGCACTTGTGATCTATTTCCTTCTATGGACGAAAACCTATAGGAGTTGTGTTCATTGGATGAAAACCCAATGTTCACTAGGATCAAAGGACGACGCCCCTTTGGTTCCTAAGTGCATTCTCATTCAGAGATTGCATATGAGCTGCAAAGATTATATAAGTGGTACTATTTCTATTTGATTTGTGGAAGAAATTATAAATCATTCTAGATCATTGTTTGAATTGTAGTCGATATATAACACATACATTTTGGATTTCTCTTCATATTTTGGAGTAATATCTTTTGTGCCTTTTTTTTGTGTTTGAATTCCATATGAAAATTAGTATTTGTTAAAATTATATGTTAGGGACATTACATTTCAGCTCTTTTGGAGAAAGTGGTAATATTTTTAGCTATCCCATTGCATCCAAAACGCTCGCTAAAATTAAATCTAGATTTGTCACTCAATTTGGTTAACATTTGCAACAATGGAAAATAAGGGTTTGAAGCTCAAATCTGGAGAATAAATTTTAAGTGGAGCATCAACATACTAAGAATATTGGTATCCTAGAGAATAAATTTTAGGTGGAGCATAAGCATACTAAGAATATTGGTATCCACATGCACTTCATCAAGCAGCTCATCCAGGATGGTGTTCTAGTTTGGAGTACTTTCCAATGGAGCAATAGGTTGCATACATATTCACTAAACCTTTGGAATCACCTTATTATCTTTAGTTACGATTGATGCTTGGGGTGAAGGAAGTTTCCCTTAGGAGATATTTTTGAGTCCTTCCTTTTTTTTTCTAGGTTCTCTCTCTTTTGGAGAGGATTTTTCTCCCACAAGGTTTTTCTCCTTTTCTCTATTTAGGAGAGATTGTTTTGTACATGGGTACCTCAAGATTTTTCTCCTTTTCTCCCACAATTTTTTGCATCATGCATTAGTTTTTTCCTCACTAATTTGCACTTAAGGGGTGTTTTTGGTGTGAATAAAGTCTTGTGTTAGAGTAATCATGCATTATATAATAATTAATTAATCTTTTGTTATTCTAATTTATTATTCTTGTGGACTTAAGCTAAACTTAGGAGTAATTTTTTTGTTAACTGAAGAGATCAATTATTAGATAATTTTGTCTCATCACAAAATATGATCACTCTCCATGATCTAATCCCTTTATCATTTAGGATTGCTATTATAAAGCACTATCTCTCTCTTTGTATTATTCATTATGTAAGTATTTTCTTGTTGAGGAATAACAAATATTTTCTTTCTAGAGCTCTTGCATGGAAGGTGTTTTATTGATTGTTTAATCCTTCATCTCATGTTATTACAAGATCTAACATGATATTAGAGTATGGATTTAGCCAAACCCTTCTTATTTTTGAGATTTTTTTTCTCAACTAGGGTCACAAGATCAAATATGGAATTTTCAATGCCTTTTTTTGCAATTTTGGAGGTTGGAAAATTTAAGGTGCATTTTGGAACAAAAAAGGAACTCGCCATTGTGTTCAAGAGGCTAATTTGATGGATTTTGACTATAAATTTTCCCAAATTTGGTGTTAGGAGCTTTAAAGGATTTTTTTTTTACCAAGGGCCCTGATATGACCCCTATATGGCAATTGTACAATGGATTTAAAAAAAAAAAATTAAGTGTACAGTGCTTTTTATTAAATGCTCCACTCATTGAGTGGAGCACTGCTAGTAGAGTGGTTCTCACATGATGGTGCCACCCAAAAAATCCCTAGTACCACCCACAACACATCGCCTGCTTGCAAACTAAGCCCCTGAGGGCTTATTACTTTAGTCATAAATCACTTCAATAAATGAAACCTCTAATCTAGCCCCCTACGACCCTTTATCACCTATTTTTGGTCATATTAAAGATCAAGGGCTCCAAATCAGCCCTAAGCCACTAGCCTCCTAGTCTGCCATAGGACCAAGGGCCTAATTTTTTAGCCACTAGGTCATCCTTAGGGCAAAATTGGGAAAAATTGAGCAACTTTCATAAATTGGGCATAACTTTTGCATCATTGGTATGTTTTTTGAAAAAATATATCATTGGAAAGTTGGTTTCAAGCTCAATCTAGTGGTGTAAGTATTTTTTCTTGATATTTTTTGGAAATTCTCTACAATTAATTGAAGTCTTATCTTCTTTTTTGTGCTCTCGAGATCATATCTTGGGCATACATACTCCCTTTTTTTTAATTAATAGGCATTGGAAAGGTGTTTTAGTGCTATACACAACATGTAGTCCATTTTTTTATAATATTCAACAAGTACACAAATATCTATCTAATGTTATTTTTACTTTTTTAAGATTTTTTTCTCTCAAAGTTATATTAGGGTTTGATTTTTCTTGTTTTGGGGGGTATATTTCTCACTCTCATTATATATACATCATAGAATAAAAAAATGTTACCACATTATTTTGAAAACCTCAACATCTCATGCCACACAACTATCATATCTAGAAAGCTCATATGACTAGAATGTTCATGTTTGAGGGTTTATGGTCAACTTTTTATGAAGTAAAGCCAACATTGACTCATCAATTTGAGATATTTTAGCATAGAAAAAAGATAGATTAGGCTATGGGACTAATTTGACTACATGTTTCAAATAGTCTCGTGTTTCATCTTGAGTCTTATACCACTCCTAGGGATATGTAGGTGAATTTGAGTGATCTCTTTAGCACCATCAATGAGGACATAGCTTTACAAATTGAGGTAGAATTGACATCACTTGTACCTGATTCTTTCACCTCCATTGAGAAATTCTTGCAAAAGTTTAATTCACTCAGATCTCTTTTGCAAGGGTGTGGGAAGAATAAAATTGACAAAGAATGTGCTTTCTTGATTCTATATAAGCTTAGAGGTCCATTTCAAGTATTCTCTTCTACTTTCTATATTATTATGGATGCATTGGGTGATGCATTTACCATGCCTAATTTTGAGGATTTTTATGAGTGTTTGACTCGTGAAAAAGAAAATTTGACTCATTTTGATTCTATTTCTAGTTCCAAAACTTGGGCATTGGTAGTACAAAAATCCAAAGGGAAAGACAAGAAGAAATAGAATCCCAAGATAGATTATTCTTATGGTAGTGAGAGTTACTCCAAAACATCTCAGTAGTTAGAATAGAAACCTCAAACCACTCCTAGGTATGACAAATCTTCTAAGTATGGTGAGTCTTCCTCCAAGAAAAAGAAGAAATCAGGTTAACCTTATGGTTTTTGTGGTAAGGAGGGACATCCAACAAATAGATGTTGGAAAATATTAGAGGCTATGGCGGAATCCATGTAGTAACATAACATCTTAACCCCTAAATATTCTTCCTCATTTAGAGGTAAAGGTCATACTCTTTCTACATGGGCCTTACCTTCTAGAACTCCATGGATACTTGATTTTTATGTCACATCACATGAATCACTCTCAGAATTTGGTCTCATACCTTTTAGATTATAGTACTACTTATATTGTAGTTGGTGATTCTACATAGCTTTCAACTTTGGGCTCAGGTACTACCACACTTGAGGGTAGCTTTCTTCAAGAAATTATTGTTGTTCTTGATATCTACACCAACCTTCTTTAGTGTATTAGATTTTCCAATCTGGCACTGATAGAAAAGTCAATTTTACCCCACATGATATAGTTATTTGAGAATTTCATGATTGTGATATTATTCTGGCCATTGGGAGTGTTGAATTCGTCTCATTTATACCAAGTTTATGGTTTGAGAGTTAAGTTAGTATAGTTTCATCCTTTATAGAACATGTAGATATTGTGAGTAAGCTTTGGCATGAATGTTTTGGTCATGTTAATTATCACTATCTCTAGAAAATGAGTACATATACATTTGTGTTAGGGATCCCTAATATTTCATGTACTAATGTTGTTTTTCTTGGATGTGCTCTTGGAATACATCATCAGGATTCTTTTCCTATGGGTACAGTCACATGTGTTAAGGAATCCTTAGAGTTGGTACATAGTGAACTCATGCCATTTTCGACTACTTCATTTTTAGGGGCTAAATATGTGCACATTTATTGATGACTTCTCCAAGAATACATGGGTGTACTTTCTGAAGTAAAAAAGTGATATCTTTGGCTATTTTAGGATCTTTAAGGCATTCATGGAGAATAAACTAGTCTTTCTACCAGGCATATACACATAGATAATGGGGGTAGTATGCCAATTAGAATTTCAAGGACTTTTGCACTGAGCATGGTTTGCAACATCAGCTAACAATTCCATAAAACCCTTAGTATAATGGTGTTGCTAAGTGAAAGAACAAAACTTTATGGGATATGGCCAACTGTATGATTTAGTCTTGAGATATGAATTCTTATTTTTGGATTGAGGTAGTTAATTACATGCCAATTATATTCAGAATCCTATGCCTCACAAGGAATTGTGACATATGATTCTTGAGGAGGCTTGGTCCCATGTCAAGATTGATGTATCTTCATTTAGAGTCTTTGGTAGTGAGGCTTGGGCATTCATTCCCAAATATCAGTGAAAATCCATGGAGAGGAAGAGATGACTACTCATATTTGTTGGCTACTATGAGGATGTTAAGGCATACAAGTTTTTTTATTCTAATTCTATATATTTCTTGTTTAGGTGGGATGTATAGTTTGATGAGTGCATTCCTTAGATGGATTCAACATATGTAGCTTCTCCCTCATGACTTTCTAGTCACTCCTCATATCTTGAGGATTACTCATCTCTTGAAGATAAGGATGATGCTCCAACTATCCATCTACCTCTAGATATTCATCCCTTACCCAAGTGGGCCCACAATACTATTGATGTAGCTAGACCTTTAGCAGGTGATCCTTCAAACTCTTAGTGCACTCATGCTTAGATATTGGGTGTTATTATTTTGATTCATACCATTTCAAATGATCCTAAGAAGTTTTCAGATGCGGTTGGTATTTCTAAGTGGGATAGTGCTATGGCATATGAGTATTCTTCTTTGATGAATAATCATACTTGGGATCTTGTTCCTCTTCCTAAGGGGAGAAATTTGGTTTGGTGCAAGTGGGTGTACAACACCAAATATGTTGTAGATGGTTCTATTGATAAGTATAAGGATTATCTTGTTTGCAAATGGTTTCTTTCAAGTTGAAGACATTGATTATTCTAAGACCTTTTCCCCTATTGCCAAGATGAATTATATTCACCTTGTACTTTCCTTTATAGATTCTCAGGGATGGACAATATTTCAAATGGATTGTGAAGATTTCCTTCATGGTGATATTCATGAGGAGATTTATATAGAGTAGCCACATGGTTTTATTGAGGACTCTTCACTAGTTTGTAGACTTCATCATTCACTATATGGTCTCAAATAAGCCCCTTGGGCTTGGTATGATACGATGGACACTTTTCTACATTCTTCTAGCTTCACAAGATGTTATGCTAATCCCACGATGTATATTCAAGGATGATATGGTGATATTTTGATCCTTGTGCTATATGTGGATGATTTGATCCTTATAGGTGGTTCATCCTCCATGATCCAAAATGTTTAGCAAGCTTTGATGGATCAATTTAAGATGATAGATCTTGGCATTTTGCACTACTTTCTTGGTTTATAGGTTATTCAATCTTCAAATGGGATTTCTATTGAATTATGCCCTTGAAATGCTTCAATTATTTGGAATGCTTTATTGTAAGCATGTCCCCACACCATTCTATTCAAGTGTTGTATTCTCTTCCACATGTAGTACCCCTTTAGTAGATGCTACATTATACAAGAAATTGGTTGGCAGTATTTTGTACCTAACACATTCACATCCCGATCTTTAATTTTTTGTTGGTATTGTCTCTCAATTCTCACATGATCCAAATGAGATTCATTAGTAAGATTACAAAAAATCTTGAGATATATTTTGAGTACCTCACATTATGGTATTAACTATACATTAGGAGATCCTCGAATAATTGGCTTCACTAACACAAATTAGGTTGGTGATGTCAATGATAGTGAAATGGTGGGAAAGGGAGTGTTCTCTTGATTTATTCCATTCCCTAAGGAATTTAATTAGGAAAGAGATCACAAGGTGTAAAGATTAACTTTCAACCTCAATGGTGAGTTAATCAGACTTCGATCTCAATCCTTAAGATAGTAGGACAGATTTGAAACCAAATTAAAATGATATGAAATGCAAAAACTAAATGAAAAATAAGAGCTAGAACATGAAATGAAAAATCTTAAAAGTAAAAAAATTAAAATCATAATTTTCAAGTAGATCTAAGAAGGGTTAAGAAACATGTACCAGTCACCAAAGGTTGGTTTTGAGCTCTGCTAAAGTACAGGTTCACCCTAGGGTGAATGGGTCTTGGTTAGGGATTCTAAAAATACCTTTTGAAATCCTCTAAGGGAGGAACTTAGCTTCCATTTTTCACAAGTTTGAGTATCGAAAATTCAAAAATAAAGTCTAAATCTAAGTTTTTGTGGCTTGACAACAAATGCAAGAATGCAAAAATGCTCTTCAAGATCTTCAATCCTATTTCAACCTATAATATACACATACAAAGAGAGGGAAATTTTGTTTTGTTTGAATGGGGGTTTTCCTTAGTCGAACCCCATGTTTGGTAATTAAACCTTGATAGAAAGATAATGACAATGGAGAAGGAAATAATGAATGAACACTTGCTTGCTACAACTCACCAAATCTTCAATGGCTTCCCTTAGAGGAATGAAGAAAAAAACATTACTCCAAGGAACTTGATCTTTATTTGCTTGATGGATTTGGATGCTTTAGGATCAACAATGCATATTATCCTTCACAAGATGACATGAACACACATAAGCTTGAACATGATGATAGGATCTTGATTACTACAAAATGACTAATAAATCCACTCTTGAATGATCTTGACAATAATATTGTCTCTTGGATATATTTTTTCATGTGTGTTTTATTTGAATTGATAGAAAGACTATGTATTTATAGGTTTTTATCTTATTTCCCTAAAATTGGATTCCAAAAGCTGACAATTGTATATTGGATTTGAATCTTTAAAATACCACCAAAAAAATATTTAAAAATGGGTCCTAGGACTTAAAGGGGACCTATTCACCCTTGGGAGAATGGGTCATGGCTTATAAGTTCATGACATTCAAATTCCAATGTGATTAAAATATTAATTGTTCTATTTAAATGTCAATTTCCCTTTTGTAAAATGATAATAATAATGTAGTGGAATGCATAAATTGGTAAATTAGAGGCTTAATTAAGTCCAATAAATTAAGGGACCCAAACAAAGTGTGAAATTGTAAAGGGTATAGAATTTCCTACACTACATTTAGCCCCCACTTTAGTGAGAGTATGAACTTATTCTTAGACTCACGCTAAAGTAGAAAAATATGCATCAAGAGAGGTCCAAGTGTACAAATGTTAGAGAGATAGGATGACAAACATAAAGGAGGATGATCAAGCCCCTAGAATCAAGGACCCCATGGAAAAACAACATAATGACAAAGGGAAAAATAAGATTTGTAACATACGTGCATCAAGACAAGATACACAAGCATACAATGTCAAAGCTAATGCAAAAAGAAAAAAGGATGGACTAGCAAGTTGTGATATTCCATGTCCATAAAAATATGTTCACAATGGCTAGTACAATCTGGTATACACTAGGTGAGCCTCGAAAGAAAAATGAGAAACACACACCTGTTCTACAAGGTGTGAACTCATAAAAAGGGTGGTAGATGGGCAGGTCACATTAGGTCTACAAGTCTCTCATACATCAACCATACCAAAAGTTATACTCCTTGATAACTTTGATAAGGTACCAAAAAATGATCAATGTGCTATGCCAATGCTACACTAAGTCCAACCTCTGTGAACAAAAGGTAAGCCAAAAAATACCAATGTAAATGAAAAAATAATGTCAATGTATGCCCCCATTTTAAAGAAATTGTTAAACACCATATTGTGAGAAATTACTTTAAAGTAGAAAATGATAAATTTCATTTGATTAAAGTGCCATGGGAGCTTATTTGGAAAGCCCTATTCCAATTATGTGTTTCCAAATAATTTTCGTCATGAAAAAGGAGGGTTCCCCCACATGCAATCCAAAAAGATAACACATAAGAGATCCATAGATTTGGGGTCAATACATGTCTTTTCTACAATGATATAATAGAGCTTGGAATTGTTATCATTCCCCAAATACTTCATGGAATAAAAAACATAAAGGAGGAATGACACATAGAGAGTGAAAACAAAGAAGAGATTTTGGGTCAACACAGAAGAGACTTGGATGTCTTGACACCTTGCATCATCCCCAAAAGGAAAAAATGAGATAAAATAAAAGACAATGATTACAACATATAGAAGAATGGAGATACAAATAGAAGAATGTCATGATATATTCACTTCCTTTGTATCCTTGCACCAACAGAGTAACAAGGGTCATCCAAAGAAAACTCACAAACATAAAGGAATTCCAAGCAACACAATATGGGGTATCACATTACATGCATGTAATCACAAAGAATGTAGAAAATAATATAAATATAGTATACCACATTTGAGCCAACGTATAACAAGTTGTCCACATCCCAATCTTGTTCACCATATGCAGAAGGTAGATAACTAGACAAAGGAGCGACAAAAAGTGTCATACTAGGAAAAGACTATCAAACCCCTTGCCCCCCAAAAATGTAGGACAAGGATGAGCTAAGATAAGTGATGATATGATGGTCCTTGCAATATGTAAAGATGATTTACACAAAGTTAAATACATGTAATAGTGAGTATGATATGATTCTACAACTATCACATGGCAAGGAGCAAAGTATGTGCATGTTATCCAATTTGATCCCTAGAGAGCCCAAATTATCTTAATAGTTCTTGTAAGTCATGAAAATAATTTTTATGGTGTCTAAACATTCTATGATACACACAATATGGTCCACTTGTATCTCTTTGTTTCTTGGTTAATCGTGAGGTTTAGGGGGTAATTTAATTAACCTGCAATGTAAAAGTGTATATAAATCATACTCAATTTTGGATTCATATAATAGGGAAGTAAATGTTCAAGAGGATTTTCAACATTAGTAGAAATAGTGGTTATAGGACATGTGACATCAAGGATGGATTCCAAGATGGGTTGACTAGTGTCAACACTATGAGTGAAAGAGTTGGAAAAGCCAAAATCCATAGTGGATGTACTAGCATGGGATTACATGAGTCTCAAACTATGTCCCACTAAAGTATTAGTAGGACACCAGGTTGTGATACTTATACAAGTTTCACCATTTACCAAAAGCATGCCCAAAATGGACAAAGAGACTAAATAAAGATAGTAAACATCTAGAAAATAGGACACATAATGCAAGTATTAAATAAGATAATGCAATTTTCAGATCTGAAATATGATAATTGATTGATTTTAGATGCAAAAACCTGAAATGATTACTTTTGAATACCAATTTTGATTTTAAACAATGCACTTTATTTTATCAATTGAACTAATTGCAAAAAACTATAGAAATATGCAATTTTTGAAACTGAAACAGAGATCTGCAAGCTAAAACAGACTGATAATATAGAGACAAAATAGTGTGCAAAAAATTGGAAAATCACATGTACTAGGAAAAATTCACCCTCGGGTGAATGAGTCCTAGGACAAAGGTCTTAAAAATTTAAATTTGAGTATTTAACTTGATATTTAAGCTCATTGTTCCTAATTACAAATAGGTTCTTTAGTGGCAGTTTCTCTAGAAATATGATGAAATGCAAAAATAAAATGACAATTTTTTTAAATGCAATTTTAAATGAAATATTGATCTAAATTACTGAAACACACCTTAATGTAAGCTATTATGTAGAATTTAGGCAATATTTTTAGATTTTTATGAATTTAAATGATGCAAATATGCAATTTGTAACCCTAAACAAAATGCAAAACAAGATGATGCAAAACCTAGATCTAGGGTTTTCAGGATCTCCAAATTAGAAAAGGTATGATGTACAATTTTAGGTTCACCAAAATGAAAAGGTGTGAACGAGACATATTAATAACATTAGGTTCACCAAAATGAAATGGTGGGAAAGGGGTTCCTTGATGTTAAGGAGGTGTTCTCTTGATTTATTCATGTAGACACTAAAAATTGTCCTAGGCCTGTGACTTTAATTTCTTCATAATTCTTATCTTCATTTTCATAATTAAATAATGTTATTAATGTCAATTATTTTCTAAAGTCATTTGTCCTCTATTAATTAAATAACTTTTTAATTATTTAATTAATTCATTCTTACCTTTATTCTTCCTTTATTAATTAAATAAATATTATTTATTTAACTACATCGCTAATTAAATTTATCTTCTTTCTAAAATTAAATAAACTATAATTAAATAATAATTTTAAATTATTTAATTATTCTTTAGCCTTTTCTTTCTTTAATTAAATAAATCTATTTAATTTAATTCAAAATTTTGAATGTTGAATTAAATCATTATTTAATTCATAAAAAGATTTATCCATAGCATATTCCTCTATAATTAGATAATCTCGTTGTTATCTAGTAAGTCATTTATCACTTAAGTCTAGATATAATTAGATCATTCAATTATTTGGTGAGATAATATTTGATTATCTTTAATAAACAAACTTTCTATGTCAATCAGTCTGTTATCTAGATTAGATATTAGCTTCTACATGCAAACCTCTATTAATTAAATAACTTTAATTATTTAATTAATTTATTCTTATGTTCTATCCATGACAATCTTTATCTTTTACATGCAATCTTTATTCTTCTATGTCTCGACCAGTTTCCACTAAAGATTAAATTATTATTTAATTTGATCCCCACATTTTATGCTTTATCACTCACACTAATTCAACCCTAACCCTATTGCATGTCACATATTTTAATCTAAATCATCAATTAATTATCTTTAATTTGAGCTTGTCATTCAAAAATCATATTTTCTATAAATTGGCTTTACCTTCATCATTATTACTCCTCCTAAAATCTTATGAGTTTTGGAAGCAACTTACTTTAGAAATCTTCAATGTTTTGCTATTATCATGATCATGAGGCCATACTTGCATGCTTAATGAAAATCTAAGGGCAAGTATCATACAAGGATGAAATGGAGAAGGATAATGGAGGTTATTCATGGAATCAAATGTGTGTTTGGTAAAATATTTTGTTTATGCATGTTTTTTATTGTTTTTCATTGTTCTCGATTAGTTTTCTTGGATTTAGTATTGTTTATACTTTGAATTTCTTAACCTGTGAATTTTCCCTATGCTACATTTGGTGAACCTGGAGTGAAGACACAATCTTTGAAAAAAAAATCAGTAGAGAATTTGATTTTTGTAGGAATAGGTACGAATCGACACATCTGCAGCACAAAACAATGCATCTAACCCCATGAATAGCATCTGAAGAATTATATGCCACATCTGAATTTTTGCAACACATCTAAATGGTAAAAAACTAATTTTCTAATTTTTGAAAATTTGAGTTTTCATTTTAAATTGCAATTTTCCATTATGACTAATTCAGAGTTTGTAGCATGTGATCTTGTGGAGTTAATATAGTTTTTATAGGATGATTCGTAGAAGACAAATATATAAAATGTTTTTGCAGGACAATTGACGAAGACAAATATTTGAACTACTAATGAAATCAGATGTAGGACGCTTGTTGAAGATTGATTTTGAAACTAATTGTCTGATTAGATTAGATCATATTTCATTTTGTGCTTAAAATAAATCATTGTTCTCTATGTTTGGTGCATTCACATATTCTGTTTAGTTTAAAACCTAGTTCAATAATATGAGTATCCTCTCCCCTTGCACACTTGTGCGATCCTAGGTGTAAGAGAAATTATTATTGACTCTAGAACTGGGCCTTTCTTGGTGGGAAAAAGTACTCACCCCAAGGCGACTCAAACTAGCAACAAGCTAAAGCCAAGCTACTCCTGACTGGTATACAAATGTGAATGCTAATGAAAAACTTAGCATTATAGGTGCATAATTGTTACACATACAAGTTAATCTTGCCTCACATATAGCCGAATGGGTTCCCTTATTAAAAATAAATAAAATTTAGATTACCAAAATCCTTCTATTTGTTGGTGCAAGAGGTTGGACCTTTGAAGTCATCCCACATACTTTCGATTCTTAGTAGAGATGAAGAGTTTTTCATGGGAGATTCATGAGAAATCAAAGCTTGGTTGACCCAAAGAAGTGAGTGTCGTGGAGGGGAGCCAATGTGTTCAAGATTCTAATCATCTATTTTGAATAAGCGCAACTAGAGAAAACCAAGTGGGAACTCAACAGATATTGTCTTGGCCAACCGTAGGAATCGTACTTGTATTTTTTGATTTAAAAATTTTCACATAAAAATAAAACCAAAATAAAGTTTTTTTTATTGTCTTCTATTTGCCAAAATTTGATCAAAATCAAACCAAAACAAACCTAAAAATTTATAGTAAACCGCATCTTCCATAGAGAATCAAATCGACTATTATGAACCACAACTGTCACATAGAAACCCGCATTTGTCATACTGAGTCATGTCTGTCACACAAAAAATTGCATTTGTTATCTTGAGTCGCAAGTGTCAAACTTGCAAAAATCTAAGATTGAAAACTACATCTAAAAACCCTTGTGACGCATCTAATATGATGAGCCGCATTTGTTGTCTAGAATGACACATCTTCCTATCACAAACCTGAGACATTATTTTACCAATAAACCGTATCTGACACTGAAAACCACATCTATTGGTTTTTGTGACACATTTTTTAACCTAAACCACAATTTGTTGATAACCAAAAGAATGTATTCCACTCTCACAATCTGAGGTCAAACATTCAAAACTAGTCTCTAATTATCCTTTCACAGTGATCTCTAAACATAAACTAGAAATATTTTCTCATACTTTTCACGATTGCATCTTTTAGAATCATCTACCTGATCTAGCCATAGACACAATAGTTTCAAACCTTAGTTGCATTTTAGGAGTTTTCATGATCTTTAGATCAATTAGAATTTAGGACAACCACCTTTGCAAATTTTTAGAATAGGCCAATTTTCCATACTTTGGATAAACCTTTGCTTCAACGAAAATTGTCATTGAACCTAGTCACTTGTCACACTTGCTATCTTTTGTCATATTGGTGAGTCTTTTCCAACTCATCAATCTAATTAGGGAACTCACTTTATCTCTTGGTCTTAGTCTCACAGATGGTCCTTTGAAAAACTAAATTGAAGCCTTGGTTAAACTTTGGATGGTTAGTAAACTCTTTTCAAATCTCCCAAAATTGATTACCTTTAAAATCTTGCCTATACTTTTGCATACTTAGACATAGTCATTCTAGGACAACATCATTTTAGACATTCCTTATTTTCAAAAAAAACCAAAAATATAGTTGCATTAGCATTCATTCCTTATATCAAAGAAAATCCAAAAACATAGACTAAAATCATATCATTCATAGACATAGTTCTGCATCATCTGCACATTGAGCATATCTTACATGGCCAAAACAAGGTTCAAAAGGAAACAAAGAGAAATGGCTGATCCACTAGACTTTATCAATCCATTTTCAAACCCTCTAGTAGGGAAATCAAGACCTCACAAAACCTTATTGGAAAAATTTGTCACTAGAGACCAACAAAGACCCACTATATTTGAGGACTTAGACGTTGCTGCCCAAGATCCATAATTTGCCTCTTTTGTAGATGAATATTTGGCACAAGATCCTCAACGATATCTAGCAAAAATTTTAGTAGAAGGTACCACATTAACTCTTGGATTTGACATTCACACATTGCAAACTTCATATACCCAAGGGAAAAACACGATGACATCTAGTGCCTCTATCCCTCAAGTAACTGCAACTATACCATTTGGAGTACCTACACAGAGTGCCACAACAATACATACATCACCATTTGGTACATCGAGCATGTCACAAGGCCTTAATTTTACCATAGGAGCATCATCGTCAAATCCCTTTAGCACCAATATTGGAAGAAAAAGGCCTAAAGTTGGAACAAACATGAAAAGTGTTATACCAAGCATCAACATCACTAGTGCCATACCACAGATAGGGGTTTCACAAACGAGACATATACCTCTCATACAATTTGGGAACTAGCTTGATCCTTTGCAAAAAATTCACATTCCCAATTAACCAACAACCAACCAAAATCCACCCTTCATTTGTACATTGAACCAAAATCCGTCGCATAACATTGGGCTTCAAAATGCTTACATAGTCCCCAACAATACAACCAACATGTCATTGACACAAGTAGATGTTCTACAAACACAAATGTAAGCCCTTCAACAACAAATGGACAACATGGTGATGTATAGAAAAAATAATTTTTCAGAAAAAGACTTATGTCCATTTCCCTTTGACAAAGCTTTATACATGACACCCTTCCCACACAGATATATTATACCAAACTTTCCTAAGTATAATGGGAAGTGTAATTCTATTGAACATATAAGGGAATTTTCTACAATGTGCATAAACGTTGCATATGACCCCACATATCACATGAGACTTTTTCCATGAAGCCTTGTTGGAATAACACTTGAATGGTTTTCTCAACTTCCATATGGCATTAGGTCATGGGGAAAACTTGCTAAAAATTTTATTGAACATTTTTCCTTTAACATTGATAATGAAATCATGATAGCATCCTTATGTCACACCATGCAAGATGAAGGAGATAACTTTATCACCTTCTTCTATAGATGGAGGATCCAATATAGTCAATGCCCTATTGAAATACCTGAAAAGAAAAAGGTCACCATATTCCTAGAAAATATTAACTCAAAATTGAGAAGTGACCTAAGAGTACACTATTGCAATTCTTTTGTGGAACTAGTAGAAAAGGGTATCATACTTGAAAAGGCTCTCATTGACAAAGGTGAAATAAAGATGTTAAACAAAAATCCAAATGTTCAAAGAGCCCCTAATGATCGGAATAAATTTTGGTCCCAAAACAAGAACGTCACCAATGATGGCATTGTCGATGCTAAAAACCTACACACATGACCAATCATTACATTTAGAGGAGACAACCCCCCTAAAAACACACCCAACAATGCTAACAAAAATACCATTCTTGTCCAAAACATGTGAAAACCACATCGCAAAGGAGGTTTCCAAAACACGAATTCACTCCCCTAGGGGAACCAATTGAATCAGTCTTCAAAAAATTGATGAAACACAAACTCATTCAACTTCTTGAGCCAAAACAATATGATCTTGGACAATTTAAACCCTCTTGGTAAATGAAAATGACTTTTGTGATTTCCACCGAACTAAGGGACACATTCTACCACAATTTTGACAGTTGAAGAACATTTTATAGGATCTCGTTGAAAATGGAACTATTGAAGTTAATGGACAGAAACAAACATCCTCAAACAATGATCACAAGGTCGTTACCGATCCATTACATGACCATGGAAAGGGAAAAGCATCTAGTTAAGGAAATAAGACCAATAACCAAGCCAACTATACTAATGTCAAGTATGAATATAACCAAGGCCCACTCATAAATCACATTCAAGCCGCCGAAGGGCATATCAACACTATTACCATAAAGAAAACTCTCGAATGTGTTGTAAACAATCGGTGAACAAAGATAACCATCCAAGGTCCTCCTCCATAGCAACAACCACAGTCCTCCAAGCCTCAATACAATTTACTTGACTAATTGGGGAAGACCCCAACGCAAATTTCTATCTTGGAACTATTGAGTACATCACCAGACCATCAAGCTATTTTAGACAAAGCTTTGAAAAGCACGATCATCCCCACCAACCTTGATGTCAATATCTTCCAAGAGATGGTAGGATACCTAACCAAATTTCATCATGCTACCTTCTCTGAACAAGATTACTCAATTGAGAAGACACGCCACAATGACCCATTGCACCTGGAAGTTCTTGTTCATAAAAAAAAGTTAGACGAGTCTTGGTAGATGAAGGAGTAGGGTTGAATCTTTGCATCTTGAAACTAGTTAAGGCATTAGGCTTATTAGAGGCATGTGTGGACACTACTAAGATAATTATCATTAAGGAATATGATGATGAAGAATATTCATCTAAAGGAGTTGTAATGCTCCCCATATGAATTGGTCCTGTAGTTATGGATACCCAATTCCAAGTCTTGGATCTCATCCTCCCATATAACCTTTTACTGGGCAGACCATGGATACATGCTATGAAGGTTGTCCCTTCCACTTACCATCAATTCCTTAAATTTCCATACAATGGAACTGATATCATGATAGATGGTCATCCTAATCCTTTCTAGTATTGCACTAACCTACGCGGAATACCCCAACAATAGGTGCCTATTAATTAGGAGGCGTCACCATCCAACTCATCCTAGTATATCAATCCATCCACTCTTTCCAAAATATGTACCTCCCAAACAACACCTTGCACTCCTAAGGTTGAGATCCAAGATAAGGGTTGTGGAGAGTATCATATGAAAGCATCTTATTGTATCAGCCAGTTGGTTCCTCCTAAATCATATGGCCTACAAATGGTAGATAGGAGACAATCCATTTTCACATTACACGTCCCTCCCATAATGACTTTCACAAAATGGAGGGAATTAAGTAGAGAATCTATTAATCAAGATGTGACCTCTTGGTTATACAAAGAAGACAATGAAGAGCCTCCTCTGCCCACTCAAATACCTATTTATCAGTATGGAAATTTTTTTATGATAATGCAAAACAAAGGATATGATAGACATAGTGGGATAGGACTACATTAGAATGGGAGGATTGAACCCATCATTGTCTCTAATCAACTAAAAGGCCTAGGGATAGGGTTTCAACCAATTAAGATTGGTGTTTCTAGTACCTCAACACCATCACAAGAGGAAGTAATTGCTTCTGAAGATATTGAGACATCCAATGAGCCATCTAACCAATTCTATTGCAAATCCCCCAACTTTAATGAATATGAGTGGGATTCCCTCTCCTCCATCTCTTTCATGGGACTCAATAAACTATTTGGGGAACTTGACCAAATGCTTAATTCCTTGCAAAATCCATCAAATTCTCATCCACAAACATCTTTGACAAAGAAGAATGTCTCAAACGTTAGTTTTGGAATCCATTGATCCTGCCTCTTGGGAACCCAATGCACCTACTTCTGATAACCAAACCTTTACAATGGGTCCATCTTAGAATCTACCTCTTCCCAAGAAAAAGAATAAGGAGGATTTGATAAGAAACTTTTGTGACCATTTCAACAAGTCTATCCTTACCCTATCAGCTTCTACCTTTGACACTTTTGATGATGGCATGCCCCTATTTTATCCCCAACTTATCGATTGGGATCAACAAGAACCTCCTACTTTGGATGCATTCGAGAACAATGAAGCACTAACTGAGTTCCTGGGATTGCGCAAAGGAATACCTTGTGGTGACCATAATACTAGATTTACCATAGACTTGGATAACATGGCTTATTTTGGGGAGTCTTTCACCCCTCCAGTCACAAAAGTAAAAAAAAAAAAAACCAATGAAAAAAATTAAAATGACGAGTCCCTAAGTGAAAATTGAAAGGTGCCTTTGGACAATGAAAAAGAAAAAAAATAAGGATGCATCCAAGGGCGAAAACCTCCCTAAGACACCCAAGGATGGATGGTTGAATATTCTCCCCATTGCTCAAGAAAATTCACCAATGTTGGTTGAGGAATCTGTGGAGATCAACATAGGCATTGAAGATAATCCTCGGGTAATCTATTTTTTAGCATTTTGATAGAAACAGAGCAACTTGAATTTCATAATTTCTTCATAGAAAGATAGATTAAATTTGCATGGTCATATGCCAACATGTCTAGACTGAATCCTGACCTAGTATTGCATCATTCGCCATAACAACCAGGTGTTAAACCAGTGAAGAATTTTTTTATAAAAATGCACCTGCAAATTGCCTTATTAGTCAAAGTTGAACTAAAGAAACTATTGGATACTAGATTTATTAGATCAATTGAATATGAAAAATGGATTTCCAATCTCGTACTAGTGATGAAACCAACATGGGGCATCCACATCTATACAAACTTTTGAGATATAAAAAAAAATGTCCTAAAGATGATTTTCCTCTGCCAAATATTGACATGATTATGGACCTAACAATAGGATATGAAATGTTATCCCTCATGGATGGTTTCTTAGGATATAATCAAATCAGAATCACACCTTAAGACCAACACAAGATAGCTTTCACTTGTCCATGGGGAACTTATTGTTGGAATGCCATGGCCTTTGGACTTAAAAATGTTGGAGCAACATATCAATGTGCCATGATAACCATTTTCCATGATCTCATACACACTCTCATGGAAGACTATGTGGATGATCTGATAGCTAAATCATTGACAAGGGTTGATCACTTATGGGTCCTAGATAATATTTTTCAAAGACTAGAAGAATATAAAGTGAAGCTAAATCCTAAAAAATGTGTATTTGGCATGCAATCAGGAAAACTTCTAGGATACATTATTTCTAGACAAGGCATTGAAGTGGACCTAGCAAAAGTGAAAGCTATAATGAACATACCTCCATCAACCAACATAAGTCAACTACAGACACTACAAGGGACACTGCAGTCTATCAAATAATTCATAGTGTAGTTATCAAATAAAACACATCCCTTTTAGCATCTACTCAGAAAAGGGGTATTGTTTGTATGGATAGGTAAATGCTAAGAATATTTTCAATAGATCAAGGATTACCTACTTACACGACTAGTGTTAATGCCACCTACTAATGGAAGACCTTTGATACTCTACATTTCAGCAACTACATCAGTGCTAGGAACCTTGCACAGAATGATAATGAGGTCCATGAAAGGGCAGTATACTATATCAGTCGCACTTTGGTAGGTTATGAGCTAAATTATAGTAGCATAGAATGTGCTTGTCTTGTAGTAGTATTTGATACTCAAAAGCTTAGGCACTACATATTAAGCCACCAAAAAATGTTGGTTGCAAAGATATATCCTTTAAAGTATCTCCTTAGTAAAGCAACACTAACAGGATGCCTAGAAAAATGGGTAATGGTACTCAGTGAATACGATATCCAATATGTAGAAAGAAATGCTATTAAAGGACAATTTATTGTTGATCAGCTGGCAGACGCGCCAATTAAGGCAGATCATCCTCTAGTTTCATATTTTCCTAACAAATTCATCTTCATTCTTGACATAGGAATGACATGGAAGTTATACTTTGATGGGTCCCACACAAATCATGGTTCAAGGGGTGGCATATTGTTTATCACACCATAGGGCGACACTATTCCTAAGCCATTCAAAATTTCTTTTCCATGCACTAATAGTATAACAGAATATGAGGCTCTTATAACAGGATTGTGAATGACAATCAAATGGAAGATCAAGCATCTACAAGTTTATGGAGCTTCTCAACTAGTAGTTCAACAAGTTAATGATGACTATGAAACCAAAGATGAAAAGCTCACCCCATACAAGCAAATTGCAAATAGTTTCAAACAATATTTTGATAACACCATCTTTCATCAAATACCTCGCATTTAGAATAGGGCAACAGATGCCATGGCAACCATTGGTTCACTCTTGAACATACCTAGCAACATGCCTAAATTCGATTTTTTGGTAGAATAGCTTTTGGTCCCTATCTTTGACATCCCAAATTTGGAGATGGTGTGTGAACTTGTTGGTCCCAATTCCCCATGGTATAAAGGCATATATGACTACCTCTATATCCAATTCCTATTTATACCTAGGGGTTTTTAGGGTTTTCTTTCAAACCTACTATATTGGTTGCACTATGTGCACACTTCCAATGATCATTTCACAAACCAAACCTCATTGAAACTGATTTGTTTCGCCACCATTGCACTTATGGCTATCCAATTACCTAATTGGGACAATTTCCAAAATTTCAAAAATTTGT
Source organism: Sequoia sempervirens (assembly GCA_007258455.2). Taxonomy (NCBI): domain Eukaryota; kingdom Viridiplantae; phylum Streptophyta; class Pinopsida; order Cupressales; family Cupressaceae; genus Sequoia; species Sequoia sempervirens. Next base: position 272,451,155 of record VDFB02047230.1, read on the forward strand.
CATTTTTCCGAGGGGCATACCCTTACCTATTTCACACTAGGGCACGACTGGGAGATGTTATTTATTATTCTTTGACAAAAACATCAAAATGACATTATCTCAAAGAGGGGGAAAATGTAGACACTAAAAATTGTCCTAGGCCTGCGACTTTAATTTCTTCATAATTTTTATCTTCATTTTCATAATTAAATAATGTTAATTATTTAATTATTTTATAAAGTCTTTTTTCCTCTATTAATTAAATAACTTTAATTATTGAATTAATTCATTCTTACCTTTATTCTTCCTTGATTACTTAAATAAATAGTATCTATTTAATGATGTCACTAATTAAATTTATCTTCCTTCTAAAATTAAATAAACTATCATTTAGTTTATTCCTATGACACTTTCAACTATAATTAAATAAATTTGTATTTATTTAATTTAATTCAAAATCTTGAATGTTGAATTAAATCATTATTTAATTTATAAAAATATTTATCCATAGCATATTCCTCTATAATTAGATAATCTCTTTGTTATCTAAGCAGACATTTATCACTTAAGTCTAGATATAATTAGATCATTTAGTTATCTTGTGAGATAATATCTAATTATCTTTAACAAACATACTTTCTGTGTTAATCAATCTGTTATCTAGATTAGATCCTATCTTCTATGTGCAAAACTCTATTAATTAAATAACTTTAATTAATTTATTCTTAACTTCTATCCATGACAATCTTTATCTTTTACATGCAATCCTTAAACATCTATGTCTCGACCAGTTTCTACTAAAGATTAAATTATTATTTAATTTAATCCACACCTTTTATACTTTATCACTCACACTAATTCAATCCTAACCCTATTGCATGTCACATCTTTTAATCTAAATCATCAATTCATTATCTTCAATATAAGCCTGTCATTCGAAAATCATATTTTCTATAAATTGGTTGTACCTTCATCATGATTACTCCTCCCAAATCTTATGAGTTTTGGAAGCAACTTACTTTAGAAATATTCAATATTTTGTTATTATCATGATCATGAGGCCATACTTGAATGGTTAATGAAAATTTGAGGGAAAGTATCATACAATGATGAAATGGAGAACGATAATGGAGATTATTCATGGAATCAAATTTATGTTTGGTAAAATCCTTTGTTTATACATGTTTTTTTATTATTTTTCATTGTTCTCGATTAGTTAGCTTGGGTTTCATATTGTTTATGCTTTGAATTGCTTAACTTTTGATTTTTCCCTGTGCTACATTGCACACCCTTACCTATTTCACACTGGGGCATGACTGGGGCATGTTATTTACTATGCTTTGCCACAAACGTTGAAATGACATTACGTCAAAGAGGGGAAAAATGTAGACACTAAAAATTGTCATAGGCCTGTACCTTTAATTTCTTCATAATTCTTATCTTCTTTTTCATAATTAAATAATGTTAATTATTTAATTATTTTCTAAAGTCATTTGTCCTCTATTAATTAAATAACTTTAATTATTTAATTAATTCATTATTACCTTTATTCTTCCTTGATTAATTAATTAAATATTATTTATTTAACTACATCGCTAATTAAATTTATCTTCTTTCTAAAATTAAATAAACTATTATTTAGTTTATTCCTATGACACTTTCAACTATAATTAAATAATCATTTAAAATTATTTAATTATTCTTTAGCCTTTTCTCTCTTTAATTAAATAAATCATTATTTGTTTAATTTAATTCAAAATCTTGAATGTTGACTTAAATCATTATTTAATTCATAAAAATATTTATCCATAGCATATTCCTCTATAATTAGATAATCTCTTTGTTATCTAATTAGTCATTTATCACTTAAGTCTAGATATAATTAGATCATTCAGTTATCTGGTGAGATAATATCTGATTATCTTTAATGAACAAACTTTCTATGTTAATCAGTTTTTTTATCTAGATTAGATCTTATCTTCTACGTGCAAACCTCTATTAATTAAATAACTTTAATTATTTAATTAATTTATTCTTATCTTCTATCCATGACAATCTTTATCTTTTACATACAATCTTTATTCTTATGTGTCTCGACAAGTTTCTACCAAAGATTAAATTATTATTTAATTTAATCTCCACCTTTTATGCTTCATCACTCACACTAATTCAACCCTAACCCTATTGCATGTCACATCTTTTAATCTAAACCTGTCATTCAAAAATCATATTCTCTATAAATTGGCTTTACCTTCATCGTGATTACCCCTCTCAAAATCTTATGAGTTTTGGAAGCAACTTACTTTAGAAATCTTTAATGTTTTGCTATTATTCATGGAATCGAATGTGTGTTTGGTAAAATCCTTTGTTTATCCATGTTTTTATTGTTTTCCATTGTTCTTGATTAGTTATCTTGGGTTTAGTATTGCTTATGCTTTGAATTGCTTAACCTGTGAATTTTCCCTGTGCTATATCACATACCCTTACCTATTTCACACTGGGGCATGACTTGGGCATGTTATTTATTATTCTTTGACGCAAATGCCAAAATGACATTATGTCAAAGGGGCAAAATGTAGACACTAAAAAATTGTCCTAGGCCTGCAACTTTAATTTCTTCATAATTCTTATCTTCTTTTTCATAATTAAATAATGTTAATTATTTAATTATTTTCTAAAGTCATTTGTCCTCAATTAATTAAATAACTTTAATTATTTAATTAATTCATCCTTACCTTTATTCTTCCTTGATTAATTAAATAAATATTATTTATTTAAATACGTCGCTAATTAAATTTATCTTCTTTCTAAAATTAAATAAACTATTATTTATTTTATTCCTATGACACTTTCAACTATAATTAAATAATCATTTAAATTTTTTTAATTTAATTCAAAATCTTGAATGTTGAATTAAATCATTATTTGATTTATAAAAAGATTTATCCATAGCATATTCCTCTATAATTAGATAATCTCTTTGTTATCTAATTAGTCATTTATCACTTAAGTCTAGATATAATTAGATCATTCAGTTATCTGGTAAGATAATAGCTGATTATCTTTAATGAACAAACTTTATGTGTTAATCGGTCTGTTATCTAGATTAGATCTTATCTTTTGTGTGCAAACCTCTATTAATTAAATAACTTTAATTATTTAATTAATTTATTCTTATATTCTATCCATGACAATCTTTATCTTTTACATGCAATCTTTATTCTTTTCTGTCTCAACCATTTTCCATTAAGATTAAATTATTATTTATTTTAATCCCCACCTTTTATGCTTTATCACTCACACTAATTCAACCCTAACCCTATTGCATGACACATCTTTTAATCTAAATCATCAATTCATTATCTTTAATCTAAGCTTGTCATTTGAAAATCATATTTTCTATAAATTGGCTTTACCTTCATCATGATTACTCCTCTCAAAATCTTACGAGTTTTGGAAGCAACTTACTTTAGAAATCTTCAATGTTTTTCTATTATCATGATCATGAGGCCATACTCAAGCATGCTTAATGAAAATCTGAGGCCAAGTATCATACAACAATGAAATGGAGAAGGATAATGGAGGTTATTCATGGAATCAAATGTGTGTTTGGTAAAATCCTTTATTTATAATTTTTTTTATTGTTTTCCATTGTTCTCGATTAGTTAGCTTGGGTTTAGTAGTGTTTATGCTTTGAATTGCTTAACCTGTGAATTTTCCCTATGCTACAATTCTTTTCCCTAAGGAATTTTATTAGGAAAGAGATCCCAAGGTGTAAATATTGGCTTTCAACCTCAATGGTGAGTCAATCAAACTTGGATCTTAGTCCTTAAGAAAATAGGATAGATCTAAAACCAAATTAAAATGATATGCAATGATCAAACTAAATGAACAATAAGACCTAGAACATGAAATACAAATTCTCAAAAGTACAAAAATTGAAATCTTAGTTTGTAGGTAGATATAATAAGGGTTAGTCCACACATGTACTAGTCACCAAAGATTGATTTTGAGCTCTACGAAAGGACAAGTTTGCCCTAGGGTGAATGGGTCCTGGTTAGGGCTTCTGAAAATACCTTTGGAAGTCCTTTAAGGTAAGATATTAGCTTCTATTTTGCATAGGTTCCACTATCGACAAGTTGGAAATAAATTTTGAATCTAAGTTTTCATGGCTTGACAACAATGGTGAGAACAAATGCAAGAATGAAAAATTGATCTTCAAGATATTCAATCCTTCTTCAACCATCTAATTTTCACATACAAAGAAAGGGAAAAATTATTTTGTTTGAATGGGGGTTTGCCTTAGTCAAACCCCAAGTTTGGTAATTAAACCTTGATAGAAAGATAATGACAATATAGAAGGAAATGATGAATGAACACTTTCTTGCCACAACTCACCAAACCTTCAATGACTTCCCTTAGAGGAAGGAAGACAAACACATCACTCCAAGGAACTTTATCTTGCTTTTCTTGATGGATTTGGACACCTAAGAATGCTTGGATTCTTTAGGATCAACAATGCATGTTATCCTTCATAGGATGACATGAACACACATAATCTTGAACATGATGATATGATCTTGATTAATACAACATATGATTGATAAATATGCTCTTCATAATAATATTTTCTCTTGGATATATTTCATCTTGCGTGTTCAATTTGAATTGATAGATAGACTATGTATTTATAGGTGTTTATCTAATTTCTCAAAAATTAGATTCCAAAATATGAAAATTGCATATTGAATTTGAATCAATGAAATAATGCCAAAAACATATTTAAAAGTGGGTACTAGGACTTAAAGGGGGACCATTCACCCTTGGGTGAATGGGTCTTGGCCTATAAGTCTAGGACATTCACATTACAAGGTAATTAAAATATTAATTTTACTAATTAAATGTTGATTTCCCTTTTAAAAAATGGGAATAATAAGGCTTTGTAATGAATAATTTGGAAAATTATAAGCTTAATTAATTCCAATAAATTAAGGGGCCCAAAAATAGTTTTGGACCCATTTTGCCTTGGTTTTGGACCCATTACATGGTCTTGCAAGAAGAAATTTTCTATTGCATTATCATCCACAAAGGTTGAGTAATGTGCAGTAGTTATGGCAAACCAACTAGAGGTTTTGTGGCTTTAGTAATTAACTGATTTTGGTTTCCTCTTGATAGTCCCACTATTCTTTGGTGTCAAAATTAGAGTGTGGTTCACATTTCTCATAATCCAATGGAGCATCAACATACTAAGAATAGAGAGATCCACATTCACTTCATATGGAAATTGATTTAGGATGGTTTTCTTATCCTTGGGGGGTCTTCATGATGTCTCCTTCCTTCATTATTTTATACATGATTTCATCTCTCTATAGGAGAGGATTTTTTCCCATGTGGTTTTTTCCTTTTCTCCAATTATGAGATATTTCTTTGATTGTATTAGGTACCCCATCAGGCCTAGTTGTGAAAACCAATTCATGATTCATTTTATTTTTATGCCTTGGTTTTAGATTTTTTAGCTACTCCCTAAGTTACACTTAATCAGGGGTGTTGTAATCATGTATTAGATAATAATTAATTATTATTCTAATTTATTTATTCTCATGCACTTAAGCTAAACTTAGGAGTATTTTTTTTTGTTAACTGAAGAGCTATTATTAGATCATTTCTTCTCATCACACAGGATGATGACACTTGTCATGATCTAATCCCTTTATTATTTAAGGTTTCTCTTATAAAGCACTCTCTCTCTCTCTTTTTCTTATTCATTCTATAAGTATTTTCTTTTTGAAGAATAAAAAATCTTTATTTGTAGTGCTTTTGAGTGGAAGGTGTTTTGTTTGTTGTTTGATACTTTGTCTCATGTTATTCAAAAATATAAGATCTTGTACCTATCTACTTCATAGGAAGGGACTTATTCACATTTTAAGTTTACTTAGGTCCTAAAATTCTTTCTAGAAGTCTTAGTTGTCATGTTTAGATTTTTTCTTATCCTAGGTAGTTATGTTAAGTTTTCTCATGTGATAGAATTATGACACATGTCATGATCTTGTCTAATCCTATCTCTCACCTTGTATTATAAGAAATTTATCTCATATATTTTATATTTTTCACGTATTATGAATATTTTATCATATTATAATTTTTGTTTGATGGAACAAAATCTTTTATTGTTGCTTCTCTCTTTTGAATGTGTAGGTTATTTAGTGTTATAGATTGAAGATCTTAGTTGTTCATTTCAACAATAGAAATTTAAAACCATCTCACAACCTCCAACTACCTAGAAACATGAAAAGAAAAAATGAAGTGTTATTTTAATTTGTAGGAGCTTGTTTCATTGACCACTAAACTAGTTGAATATTTCATTAAATTAATAACTAAAATATATTAACATATTTCTTTCTCTGCAACTTTTCAAACCCTCTATGTGCATGGTGGTCAGTTTTCCTAGGGAACCTCAGGTCCCCCTTCACCCCCCATCATATTTTAGTGTATTATTGGCACATGTTTCCCCCCATCCACAAGGGACCCCATACAACTACTTGGTGTGTTTCCCATGGTTCTTGTCATTCTAAACCCCAAGGGATGGAAAAATGTGCTCATCAGTGCTAACCATGGTTCATCTGACTCCTTCTTGGGAGAAAATCCTTTTCCTATTTTTATGAGTTTTATTGTGCAATGGATATAACCCTTCCAAGCTCCACTATTGAAGAATTGCCTCTTCTATGGAAAACACTCTAGTGGTATTTTTTTCCTTTTTCCCTTCCATTGTTATGGTTCATAGATGGATAGCTTCCAAATGCAGTTTGAAGGGAAGTGTTGAGGTCAATACCATGGTTGGAGGTTTGTTCCTTATCATGTCCACCTTTAAGGATGACCTTATACTAACTCTCTCCTTTGGCCCTTGATTGTATGGAAAACACAACTTATCCCTCTATTGGTGGAAACCTAGCTTTGACCCAACAACAAATCTCAACAAAATTGCTCCTTTATAGATTAGATTACTTGGGTTGATTCTAGAGTTCTAAGATGAAATGGTTTCCCAATGGATTGGAAACTCCATCGATCACTTCATCACAATAAACATCATAAAAATAATGAAATTCAAGTTATTTTTTTCCTGCTTTTGTTTCAATATTGATATCAATAAGACTCTTCCAAATTTTATTACTCTAAACTCCAAATATGGGAAATGGTCCCAACCAATCTACTATGAGAACACTATTATTTTCTATCAAAATTTCTCCATATTTCATCATTTAATCTATGACTACAAAGCCTCAAGTAAGGGTCAGTAGAAACTAAAAGGTCTTATGGTGCTTCCAGGTGACTCCTCAAAGGGCTAGCCCTTCAAAGAAGATATCCTTAAATCATCACAACTCCACCTAAATTTGGGTCTAAGGATGCAAATTTAACTACTCTTCCAACATTTACTTTTGAATTCATTACAACACCTAACTTTGACATGTTAGAGAGTGTGTTGTCAATGAATGAAATCAAAGAAAAGTTACTAGTTGAAAGGAAAATTTGGGATACTATGTTGTCCAACATGGTCTCAACACCTCCTAATTTCTAAGATATTCTAAAAGATACACTTCTAAAGAGTAGTGTTAATGAGTTTTTTTTCACTACACAACACAAACAAAACACAAGTGTTCTATCTCTCTTGAAAGGTAAATTCCTATAAAAAAATATTTAGAAAATGACCCAAAGGTTTTGGATGTCAGGTCTTGACTATGCAGAAACAACTCAGTGTTTGATGTGATTTGCTAGTATCACAAAGGGCATTAATGGTTTACAAATATTGGAAGCTTATGAAACTCAACAAAGGTTTACAAATTTTGAAGACTGGTTAAAACCATAGTAGGATTTTTAGAACAGTAGTTTGAAAAAAAAACTTTTATCATCAAATATAGCAACTTAAGTGATGCTTTGACCCTAAACTAACTCAGATTTATAAAGAAATTGCAAAAAGATAGAGGGTTTGAGGGAAATCCTAATTCTAAAAACCTATGGACAACTTCAACAATGGAAGATGCTTCAGATAAATAAACTCCCAATAAACTTATCTCTACTTAATCAAGGTTAAACCTAAAACACTACAAAAATAGTGTGATCTTCTAAGGTAAAATTCAGATTTTCAAACTGTAATATCCATACACATATTCATAAACATTCACAATTGAACTTAAGGACATGAAATTAGCTCAGACTAACCTTACACTACAATCCACAATCAACAAATTACAAAAGGTATGATCAAGAATTTCATTAAAAAATATTAATGCTTTGTCATTATTAAAGCTAAACGGAAACTAGTAATGTTGAAATAAAACTTGGAAGATAGAATCATGCATGCATTCAGAAATAACAAGGAATATCACCAAAACTTCAATTCCTTCACTTATATTACTCCAAAATTATTTTTTACAAAAATTCTCTTCAACCCCTTTCAAATGAGAGGAGGTTGCATTTTATAGAAAATCTCAATAGAATCAATGGTGGAGATCATCTCAACACTAATGGACAAGATTTATTTTTTACTTAAGGTTTGGGGTGCATTAAATACATTTACAATTATCCTCAATTTTAAAATAGGGTCACAAGTGAGCCTAGGAGAATGTAAAATATCCTAATATATTTTATATTAAAAATACTCTACGAAATCCCCTAAAACTATGTGCATGCACTTGGAGGTAACTAATTTTTTCAGCTAGCTAGAAATTACAGATACTTGTCATCTATGATAGGATTTCCAACCTCTTTTTCTTTTACATATTTGAAAAATTAGATAAAATATCCATAAGATGCTGATGAGGTGGAGGATTTTTCCTATGCATTTTATAGCTAACAATTTTATATTCTTCCAACAAATCACTATGCAAATCTTCACACACCTTCCTTTGTTTAACCATCTCCTCTAATTTTGAGAACATCCTAATAGCATCATCAAGGAAATTCACATCCAAGCTATTTTTAGACCCCAGTCGAATTATCTTTTGCCAAGCCTTCTTGATGGCTACATTATCCAGTCTCTCTATAGAAATGGTGGCTCTAGCTATGTTACCCAAAAATTGATCGCAATCAAACAGCAGGCCATTTATCCTATATGCATTCATCTTAAATTCTAGCAAAACTTGCAGAAGGATTTACTTTCGTAAATTAAGTGCATACACCCATAACTCTAGCTCCTTTACTTTATCTTTGACCAAAATTTGTTCCTTTTCCATAATTTCTATTGATAGTGTCATGACAATCTATAGATTTAGATATGTGAGCTCATAATACTTTGAGAAGGAAATGCCATACTCAACTTCTTTATCAATTTCCTCCTTCAAAACCAAGTAATTGTTATAAATTTCTACTCTAACATCGATGGATTTATCCCCTATAACAACAACATGTGCAATCCAGTCTACGATTATTTAGGTCCAACTCTTCATATGTTCCACTTTATTGACTTCTTCTTTTGATAGTATTGTGGGAACATAAACCTTAGTAGGAATACCTTGTCTCGGTCACCATTGGATAAATGTAGTCAATTTTTCCACCTATACTTTTAGCTCCTTCATTGCTTGGTCTTTATCCATCCTACTCAAAATGGTTGACACTAACCCTTGGAATTCATCAATTTCTCATGCCATGTTTGTTGGACCTATGTTTATAGAGGTACCCTTGAATTATGAAGATTGAATGGAAGCATCATCCTTATCCATGGTCAGAGTAGCAATGTGGATGATTTGTGACCCCAAGGAATCTTTAATAATGTGTGATCTTACTTTAGCTTTATTCTTATCCTTGGGTTGCTGACCTACGCGGGCCAAGATTGCCTCAAAATGAGCTCTTCATTCACAAACCATGGGAGATTTATCCTTCAGTTGTTGTTCCAACTAGGCAAGGGTAGATGTTTACTCTATGAAAAATGTGGCCACAACTTCATGTTGTTCTTCTTGTGGCCTCTCTTCTCCTCTTGCTACCCTTCTATCCTTTCAATGTGCTCTTCCTCAACTATCTTTTCTATTTTTTCTTGCAATTTCTCATGTAGATTAGCATCAATATCTACTTCCTTTTCCATATCTTTTTCTTTCTCCTTAGGAATCTCTTCTTCATAAGAATCCTTTGTTCTTTCATTTCCTAAGGTATCCTCTTCCTCATGTGGCCCTTCCTCATGAATTACCTATGTCTTGTCCTCCTATAGGACCTTTTCCTTTTCATCATCATCTGTTTCTTCTCCTTTAGGCTCAACAACTTTAAATCCCTCACCTGTCTCTTCAACATATTCTTTGTGCTCCTATGACATGGATTTGTCCTCTACTACAACAATACCTTCAAGCTTTTCCTTTCCTTGTTTTTCCATTCCATCCCATATCTTTTCTACATTCTCCATCTTTGGAGGCTCAAAAATAGGCAAAGTGGGAGTAGTGTGGATAGAGGTAGAAATTTAAGCCATGAGAAGCATATTATCCTAGGAGTGTAAGGCTTGTGATAACTCCTTTGGCATATTCTTCAAGTAGGAAACAAAATTCTTTGGTAGAGTAGTGGGAAGGATAGAAGAAACAATGGGTGGCAATGTTGAGAAGGCGAGTTGGGGTGAAGGAAGAGTGGAAGAAGAAGGAGAAGATGTGGCAGAAGAGGAAGATTCAATCAAGATGGAAAAAGTGGTAGGATTGGATGATGGAAGGTGGACAAAAATATCGATTGCGAGTGGAGAGGATATGACAAGTGGAGGTGGAGTGGATACAGAGGGAGGTAGAGTGGTAGAATGAGGTGGTGAAGGAGGATGAGGTGGCATCTAAGAGTCATTTGGTGGTGAAGGTTCCTCCTGGATGGTTTCCATTAGGTTAGCATCATCAAGTAAATTATATTATCCATCCATTCTTTGCCTATTTTCTTCACACACCCATTGCTTTTTTGTTGGATGCCTCTCCTAAACCTCTTTTATCTTCCGTGACCTCATAGTGGGAGGAGATGGCACACCTTTACTAGATGATATTTTCTCTGAAGTCTCACCTTCATGCCCTTCATCATCAATTTTCTCATCATTTCCACTCTCTTAAGCTTTCCCTCACTCCCACTCACCATAGGTAATCTCTGATGAGTCTAGTTATTAGTTAGTTTTATGATATTTTCATGCATACTCATAGACATTTCCAAACACTTATCTCATACATATTCCTACATTTTACTATCTTTTTATGCTCATCATGCAAACTTGAACCTGATTTGAAGTATATGGAAATATGGTTATAATGTGATAGTTATTGTATAATTGATGTGTGGATATGTATGAATTTCAATAAATATCTATGCTTAAGCTATGGTTATTTGTATTGTGTATTTATTCTATGAACTAACACTTTGCATCCAAGGAGCCAAAGTAGGTAGACTATAGCCTGTAGCAACTAGGAGATGTAGATCACAACCAAAAGAGTTTCTAGAGAGTGGTGTAGGTGAGGTTCTAGAATAATCTGAGCATAGAAAATGCAAAAATGGAGGCACTTATTAAGGATGATTGTGCATCATCATGAAATTTAATAAAGAAAGTGAAGGACAAGAGCTCTATTATAGTTGGGAGTTTAATGTGAATTTTTCAATAGTCCACACTCCAATTCTTGTTGTAGCAGATTCATAGTTCTATTTGGACTCTTCTTCCTTTTTCAGCTATGGTTTAGCTGCTCAGAATTTATCACACAATGTTACATAGGGAGTGATAATTTATGATTTTAGTTTAGAGTCCTTGATTTAATAAAATCTCCCATTTTGATATGTATGGTTCAATGGTTGAGGTGTTAGTTAAGTGGTTTGATTATCTAGTAGAAAATATAGAAAAAGATACTTTCAGTTTCAATTCTTGTTTTTATAGGGACAATGTCCATGATTTCATGAATAAGATATCTTAGTAAAATCTTAGATTCTAATATTGAGTTATGTAATGAATGGTTTTTCATTATTTTCTTGATTATGTTAATTTGAGGAACTAGATTTGGGTTAAACTTGTGGAGAAAGTCACTTGAGAAAGGGCCACTCAAGGTAACTATTCCCCACTTTATCTTCTATACCATTATTTATGATGTAGTAGTTACTTCATGAATGAATGTTTTGTTAATTAGATTCTTTATATTACCATTATGAATGAATTCATGAACAAAGATTGTATTACATTCATGCTCTAATTTGCTTCAATCTATTGTACTCTGAAGTGTAGGTTTAATTAGCGGTGTTGGTTGATTCTTGGATTCATTTCTTGATAGTGAAATAGTCACAATCTTATGTTGTAGGTACCTGTAGCAATAGTGCCAACATTATTTCTTTTACTGATGTAATTTATGATTTCTTAGAATGTGAAAACACCTATGCTAGGATTATATGGGGAGTCTTGAGTCTCTGGAATCACATACAGTGCCAACATCATCACAATCCTGCGTTAGCTTTGGTTGATAATTTAATGAATGTCTTTCCAAGGGTTTAGTAGATTGTTTAGTTAGGTTTTCCTCTGAATTGTGCCTAGCATCAATTCTATTGAACATTAGTAGGGACTCTACAAGATCCATTCCTTGTTTCTCCAATCGAGTCACTTGTGTTTCAATCCATGTCTTTGTCCTTCTCAACACAGGACAGGTGATCACATCAATGTCTCTCTCTTCTTCTTTAGTCCAATCCAACAAAGGAAGAGGAAACTTAGCCACCTTGTTGTGAGATTTTTCATCAAGGTTGTCATCATCCTCCTTCAATTGATCAAGAACATTATACAAGTCAAGAGTTTGAATGAACTCAAGGGACACCCTCATATACATTCTCCTTCTGACCTCATGGTCATCCTCACAATTTTCCTTGAAATATTCAATATGAATGTGATGGGAATGTTGTTTTCTGACTTTCTTCTACATCTTTCCTAGAGGATCCACATTCCCTCATGTGGTATGAAAGAGGATACCAAATTATTGGATTTCTTTTTCAAAATTTTCTACAGATATGGCTGAAGGACAAGCATAAAATTCTCTCCAAAAGTCATGGGGTACAAAACTCCATCTTTGTGATTTGATTGCAGCAATTGGTGTGAAGCACCTAGCTTCCTTTTCAATTCTAATAACACCATTTTATCTATCAGGTACCTCAGAATCTTGTACAAAGCACAACAAATCTTTCAATTCTAAAATATGTAAACTTTGTGAATTTGAATAAACCAATATCTAAAGTTCTTCACCATCCCCTTTGCTGAGTATAGAATCCATGTGTCAAAGTTCCATTGTAGTGATCAGATTATATGCATGATGAAGGCATCATTCACCCTCTTTTAGTTGCATTTTAAGTTCTTATGTTGTAGTTTAGGGTAGCACTTGTAAACAATATAATCATTTGGAATTTTCCTTAAATTTCCCTTGCATTTTAGACCTTGATATGTGAAGTTGGCCACTAGAAGGTAGAAATAAGAGGTCATATAGAACTCATAGTTCATGTGCATGAATATTATCATTGATCATATTATCCATCCATTCTTTGAATGTGTTGGAAGTGGGGATCCCTGTAATTCTACTTAGAAAATTTACTAATTCATTTACTTCTTCAAAAACTTCACTCTTGTAGAACTTATTAGGAAGCTTCCCAACACTTGGGCAAGGAGTATGCATCAACTTCTTATTGATGAATTGAAGGCAGCCTATAGTTATTTTTTCTCAAACCATAAGGGCATACTCTTTAGTGACTACCTCCATTTGGGAGAATGAAGGAATACCAAACACTCTTTCAATAGATGGGACCAACAAGTCTTCCACCAACCTTCCCTCTATTGTTACTATTCTTTGAGAATCATTGTCATAGAGCTCTCAAAAACCATGAATGATTTCTAGACTAATCAATGGTAGTGGAAAACCCATTACATGTGCAATATCACTTTGTTTGATCTTCCTTGAAAGGTTGGTTTTTGGAGCGGTGAGGGTGTGTTCTCAAAATTCATCAATGTCTATATGCCCAAGGTCTATGTCAAATATATTGTCCCATGTGGACATGATCTTAGAGATTACTTCAACATTGTGGAACTCATACTTCATCTTTGCTGAATTTTTTGATTTCTTGGTCTTTCTTGCTTTTTCAATTCTTTCCATGTAACCTGCAAAATGTCATGTAATGAGTAGTGTCAATCAAGCAATGAAAAGTGTTTAGTATGAATAAAATATGCATCAGTCATGATCAAATCACCATAAAATATCAAATGTCAGAGATAAACCATTAAATTTGGAAAATTAATGCATTTCCTGATAGTTTGTGAGTTTTGAGTTACTGTGGGCCATCACATTTTGGAAGCCATCATGTTGTGGGTCAGATTAATGTGGATGATAGAGTGATGTGGGTCATCACAGTGCAGATACCAAATGATCTGACATCATGGAAATGGAAACTTGCAAATGGTATCCTACATAGCATGTTTGCAATATCTCAATCACCTAGTCATTTTATACTTTCCTATTTTGAGCATGTGGGAAATAAATCATGAATATGCCAATGCTTGATACTTAGTGTTTTTATTCAATTTTGTCTTATGCGAAAAAGTTTTTTGTGGATGCCAATGGTGTGGAATCTGGTGATGTTTATGCCACAATGTCTAGCATGTCTCAGGTAGAATCCTATGGGATGATTCCCATGTGGAAATTCCCACAAGTTGAATTCTAAGGTTCCCAAGTCTTTCAAGTTTCAAAGGTCCTCATGAAGGTTCATAACTTTTATTACTTAGCAATTTTAACCACTGAACTTGGTGCTTGTTGGAAATGATAATTCAAAAGTGAAGGGAATTTATGTCATAGGGCTCAAAAAAACATGAACGGATTCTTGCAATGGAAATCCCATGAGGGATTTTTGCAAAATCAAGGGACTTAGCAAAATTTTCACTAAGGAACATGCGGGAAATAAATTCAAGGAAACTGTTCATGGCTAAGCCATTGAGTTGGTGGGGCTGAAATGAAATCCTGTGAAGGGCTCCCCAAGGTGGGAAATAAAGTTTAAAACCATTCCTGTGAGAAAGTGTTGAAAAACACTAAAAAAATCATAAATTACACCACACCATTGATGATAAAGAAGATCTATAGTTTAACCAACCTAAAAATTGATTCAATTAATTGGTAAAATCACAACTTGTAGGGATGCGATCATGAATCATACTTGGATGCAGTAGGGATGCTGTGAAAAGAAGCAATCTATGACCAATCCAATTGCTTAATTACCACAGTGAATCTAAGCACTTAGATTTGCAAATAAGTAGGGTAAAAATGAATTACCGAGCCCTCCTATTTATAGGTAACTCATAATTAATGTAGTCATAAATGTGAAGAGACACCTCACAATTTGAGAAAACCCTAATTATGGAAACTTGTGAGTTGAAAGACAAGGAAATGCAAGAAAGCCAAATGTGGATGCCACTTGGATGTAGGACACTAGAATGCAGGATTCAGGAGCATGTAGGTTGAATAGTTATGGAAGCCAAGGGATAAGGAATCACCACTTTGGAATTCCATAGACAAAATTTTGCAGATGGCATCCCGTAAATAATTTTTTGCAAACAACAAATGAAACCCCAACATCTACCCCGTGGAATCCCACAAAGGGAATTTTGCAAGGAAAAGCTTTCATTTAGACATAGTCAAATTTTAAGCTTTGCAAATGGGAAACAAGATTTTGAAAGCAATGCAAGCCAATGAGCAAAAAGTGAAGGAAAAAATAAAAACCAAACCGATGTGAACAAAACTGATGCAAGCAAAATCATAAAAGAAAAGGGGGTCCTCATTTCATAGGGCATGTGTGCAAAATGAAAAAGTAGGATTCCAATGAATGAATTAAAATAAAAAACACATTTTGATCTAAAGGATATAGAAGAGGGGAAAAAAACTTTTAACCCACTCAACAATCAAACCCCCATGAAAAACCCACTCACACAAAGTGAAAGTGCAAAGTCTCCTTCTAAGACTCGCCCAACTGTCCATACAAAGGTTGAAACATGTTCCTAGATTGATAGAAAACCACATGATCTTGATGGTTGGACAAACCCCAATAAAAAATGTAAATCAAAGAAGGTAGATGTTGGTGTTGAAACCAAGGTAGATAAACCCTCCCAAAGGAAAAAAAGGCATAGGGAAACTGCAAAGGATATAGCTACTTAAAAATAAAGAACGTTGAAAACATCCTCAAAGAAGATACCTAAATGAAATTCCTATCCTAGAATATCAAAGGGATAAATATCCCACACAAACAACTGGCTCTAAAAAATTGCATCTTAGAGTATAAGATTAATATACTTGTAAATTACAAGAAGTTAATATAAATAACACTAACTTTGAAACCGTTTCTAAGAATATATAGCCTTTTGCTCATTTTTTGATCAGTGAGGCTACTAAAGCCTTAGGTGGTCTAGTTACAATGTGGAATTCGAATAGATTGAGTGGCTCCCTTTTCCTCCAATCTAAACATTGCTTGGGTGTTCAATTCTCAACTATTGATCTATCTTAGAACTTCCTAAATATATATGCCCTCAACATGAGAAATACTAGAAAAAATCTATGGCTCAAGCTAAGTAGCTTGATTCTTAGCAATGAGGCATGTTGGATTCTTGCAAGGAACTTCAAATCCCCTCTCTACCCTTCAAAAAAATGTGGAGGCTTGATTGACTACACTGATAGCATGGAAGACTTGGCTAACTTTTTGAATGTTGTTGGGATTATTGATTTTGACCTTCAAGGCTAGATTTTCATGTAGACAAATAGGAAATTTGGTGAAAATATTATCGAGGTTAGACTTGATAGATTTTTGACCTCCCCTAACCAGGTCACCCTACATAATATGAAATATCACACCCTTGATAGGATATTTACCTTTCTGATTTTCCCTATCTTTTTTTTTTGTTTGTATTGTTGATTGATTTGTTTGTGTTTTGATAGTGTTTTTGAATGATTTTAATTAGAAATAAAGTGCAAAAAACTAAAGTACTTTCAATAATTACATAATTAAAAATTTCATATTTTTAAATACCACAAGTAGGTAAAATTTTCTAGAATTTTATTAAAATATGAATATTGAGATTTTCTTGATTATAGCAACCCAATTCATAAAATACCATCTAATATCTAAATCCAAAATAACCAAAAAAAAAAATTGCCGCTTTTCCAAGGTGTTGCAATAGAAAACAAAAAAGTGGAAGCTTGCAAACATGGATTCCTTCCTCCAAACCCTTAGAATAACATCTCCATAATTAAATGAAAATGCTCTCATAATTTTGGACACCAAGATTATTGAAGTTTGTGGCTAAAGAACTTAAGAGTTTCACTCCATAAACCCCACGTGGCTCTTATGAGGATGTACAACTAGCAAGGAATGGTATGACCAGATAAATATGGTATAGCTTGCTTAAATAAACCCCCACATGATTGGTAAAGACAATGATCAGTAAAGAGAATAACAACAAATATATATATATATATATATTCTGATTTGAAACAAAAAACCTATGAGAATCTTAAAATGTCTATCTCCTATAAGCACAATTGTAGCCTCTAAATGAAGCCACCTGAAAGAGTAATATTTGGGTGGTATTGCACACTTGTAGATCACTAAACCTGGGAGATTTTACATTCTCCAAGATTGATTTGCAGCAAGAAACCCTTGTTTCTCCTCCACACAAAAAGCTCTTGAAATTTGCACAAGTATGAGTGAATGAATGAAATGAATTCCAAAATTACCTTTTATAATTCACCTTGAATTCACTTTTAAATTCCATTTCATTCAATTTACTTTTAATTTATTTTAATTTGGTGCACAACTTCTTAATATAAAGTATACTTTAAAAATCACTTATATCTCCCCTTTTAAAATTGCACTTTAACTCATATTATAAAGTATACTTTTAGAATCATTTAAATCCATTTTTAATAAAGTTCTTGTCTCCCTTTTAATATAATAAATTAATACAACATCATTAAATAGATCATTTTATTAATTTCCATTTAACCCTTATATCACCTTTAATAATAAATTCCCCTTTAAATAATCACTTTATTAAAATATTGTAAAGTGACTTAAGAATTAATCACTTTACTTTATTAAATTAAAAAATTAAAGTTAACACTTTAATATTTCATCTTTCATGCTAAGACCATCACCCGATCACTCCAACTGGAAATTGATGCTACAACTGATCCTATGGTGATGTTTGTACAAAGCAAGCCAACTACCAATCTCCTCCTAAAAGGTAGGGATTCCCCTAAAAAGTAGGAAACTGTCTCTAATCATATGAAATGGATCATAAGGCCTCCTTCCAAGCTCCTGTTGGCAAGAGACACCATAGAGGCAATGAAGAAATTTTTGGATGAGAAAAAAGAATATTTTGATCTTGAGTTGGGAGATGCCCCTATTCATTTATCTACTTTGTCCCCAATTTAGAAAATGAAAGTTGCATCATTTGCACAAGCTAAGGCTAGGGAAGAAATTTTGAAATCCCACATTAAGGATAGTGAATTGTTGAATCTTGTATATGGTATTCTAGAGAGGATCATGCCTACTCATGTTAAGGATCAATCTGATTCCTCTTCTAGTGAGCTGAAGAGACTTATAAATTTAGTAAGTCCTCATTTTGAGTCACTTGAGAAGTCAACTTTGGTCAAATTTCAGAAGGAATTTGATGTCAAAAGGTTTAGTAGTCTAAAAGGTATGATAGCTAGAGATAAATCTCTATTAGCTACCTATGTTAGGAATGTTTATAATGCTCTATCTAAAGGTGGAAAATTTTATAAGTCATCCTTTTCTTTGTCAAAACTTACTGAGGAAAACGAGAAGGCTAAGGATCATGAGAAAGAGTTAGTTGCTATTTCTGATGGTTTTTATCCTTTAACTATTTTTGTTGGAATGCAAGAAGGTCAATTTATCTCTTTAATTGACAAAATAAAGAGTCTAAAGCATGAAAATGATAGAATTATGGTAAGAGCTTGTGAACTCAGAGGTTTAATTGGTCCAAAAATGGAAACTATGTTGAGTGCTTGAAGCACAAGATACTTTGGTGGTGAGTGACCCTGCAAACACGGAAACTGTTGACATGCAATCTTATTTGCTTTGTGGTCATATAACTATTATGGAGAGTCTTAAGAATTTTTGGGACTCAAGCTTGCACTTGTTGAAAATAAATTTTGCAAACATTTTCAAATTTGTGTAAATTGTTGTACTCATGTAGCCTAAAGTTTTTGTTGAGTTTCTATATGTAGACTCCCTATCTTTTCCATTGATGTCAAAGGGGGAGAGTAGAATAGTGAAAAATGTATATTCATCTAAGGGGGAGCTATAGTTTTGAAGATATTTTTGGAGTTTTGGTTAGCAGTGTATCTTTGTTGGTACTAATCTGACACTTAGTCATTTTTCTCAAAGTTTTGGTTGGCAGTGTATTTTTGTTGGTACTAATCTGGCACTTAGTCATTTTTCACTAAGTGTTTCCATCAATGCCAAAGGGGGATATTGTTGGAAAGAGACACTGCACATGCTTTATGGTGTTGTAATTTATGGAAACCCTTGTTAGCTAGTCAATCCGCACATTGCATTTTGCTCATACCGACACATAGATTGAAGATCAATGTTTATCTAAGTTATAATAGAGCATCCAGTAACTTCATGTTCTTTGATTCATATGCAAAAAAATTGTTGTTATTTTGTGTTGTGGATATCAAGGGAGTATTTCTTGATGCATAATCTATGTTATCTAAAAATCTTGGTGCCTCGTATCAATTTGGGTGAAACCTAGGAGGTTTGGTTGTCTAATCTTTTGTTCGTCAGTGTTTAAAGGCTAACCTGGTGAATATGGTGTGTTGTAGATATATGAGGAGTTATTGTTTAAATGTTTTTGTGTTTGAGCATCTTAATTTGGGTCATCACTATGTTGTGGCCAACTCTTGTGGATTCACATTGAATGTTTTGATGATTTAAAGCTGACAGTTCATGAATATTTCTTATTTTGTTTAAGCTGACCTAAAGCATTCAAATCTCTTGTAGCAGATGTATACAAGTGATCAATTATATTAGTTTGACGTGTGTTCGATGTGAGTTGATGTATGTTGTGAATATCAAAAGATCAGGAAAGCAATTAAGCATAGTTTCACTTGTGCATTAAGGCAGAGCAGAGCAAAGAACAAAATCAGTCTGAGGGAGTAGAATCTAATTGTTGAGCTTAACTGAAACTATAACCAAGCATTTGTAGATGCTACTTTCTCAATTAAAATCATTGGAAGTATTCCAAACTTCTATAAGGCAGTGAGCCTTTCTTATTTTGAGTAGCGAGCTCTAGGCAGTGTGCCTAAATGTAAGTGCATTCCCATTTTGCAATCATTCCTTTTGAGTATACTCAGATTATATTGTGGATTGGCCATCCACCATGGTTTTTCCCCTAATAGGATTTCCACATAAAAATCCTTGTGTTATGGTGTTGTGGTTGCTTACTTTATGTTTATGCATATTTATTTTGGTTGAATTTTATCAATACTTTGTTGATCAGATTAATAAAGTTAAAAATTGTACAACACTGATTCACCCCCCTCTCATTGTTGCTTGATTCCAACAGCTCCATAAGCTTTGAGTGGTCATAGGTGAACTAAAAATCCCTTCCTAAAAAATAGGAGATTGGCTCCAAGCTCCTGAAATTCCATGCAGACTTCCCAAAAGGTCACAAGACCCCCAAAAGAGCTCTTTATCCACCATGTTAGCCTACAGTAACCCAACTGATAAGATAACCACAACGACTGACCACTGCCTAGGAAAAGGGGATATTATAGTTCACCCTCCCCAAGATTTCTTGTCCCCAAATAATCCTCACTTGAATACTCTGGTATGTCACCTAAATACCAAGATCCTAAATCAATCTGTAAAATGACCAACTACATGTCCATTGCATTTGTTGGGTAGAGATCAAACCATGCTCAACATCACTATCAACAACTACCTCAATATAGAGAAAACTACCAAACAAAAGAATACATGGATCCCATAACTAGAATGGAATTCTTCCATACACATCACCCGCTGACTTCCACTATGCTACACTAATATAATCTTCAACATGCTAAAAGTGGTGAAGAAACACATCAAAATACAACCTAACTAACATCCCAAACTTGTTACCACCTAGATCTCAACACACCAAATCCTCACATATTGAACATGAGGAAATGGAAGTAACTCAAAGTGCCAACATCATAACACTTCTTCCCAACCTCAGCTAACCTCTCATGGATGTGATGATTATCCCTCATAGGTTCTGAAAGAAGTGCAACCACTCCTCTTAGGTTGTTGATATGAAACAAATCAACACCCTTAAGACTATACGATTGACCTATAGCTCAAGTATAGTTGTTTTCCTCCAAAATTTATGAATAAAACCCTCATCCAAATAAATAGAACAATCATCCCTTCCCAACTTATGGAGTAGAACTCCATCACTATGGGTTGTACTAACAATGCCATCATGCTCACTAAAACCACAAATTCCTTGTAGCCATACCTCCAATGGAAATTCTTGAGACCAGGAAGTTGCAAACTCTGCTAAGGAAATATCTACATGATGAAAATCTAATCCCTAACCCCGTAGATAACCATATGAAAGTAATAGAGTTGGATACCTATAATTTCTAGTTCCATCTTTTAGAGATGGAAACACTCCATCCCACAATGGATGATGTGAATCCTAAGCCCTCAATTAGCTCTCCCACACATATGTCTCATGATACCTATGATGCAAGATATGTATAACCTCAACAATCTCATAATCATCTAGTCTGCAATCTCATGCAAGTCTAAAACCTCCTATAAGGAATATGGATCAACATCATGATCGATCACACAACTCCTAGTAGAATCAACCTCTTCATCACAAGACCTGTCAATTAGATTCTCCACACCCCCAATCTAGAGACTTGGGCCTAAATAACCTATAAATTGTTTTCCCTCAGGGACACCTATTGTAAAATAGTGTTCCATGTTATTCTCATCTAACACACTCATCACATTGGTGTCACTTGCACCTGTAAATGAAATGAATGTTTCTACATCCTCAATATGCATATTCCCATAATTTTTGGATGTATGCACATAATTTAGGGCTATCATAGATAGTTGAATGTTATATGTAGGTGATGATGATTGCATTAATCTCAACTCCATTGTAAGCTCATCAATCTGAGTCTCTAACTCTTGAAGGGCCATTTGAGTGCTCAAGCTCATGAGTGAGCTCATCAACCTCCTCTTCTTTCCATTTTAGTGCATCATAACCATAAAGCATGAGAATATGATCTATGTCTAATAGTAGTTGTAGGTAATTGTTTTTCATTACCCCCAAAGCATCTCTGAGTGCCTGAAACTCTGCAAGGGAAAGTTCATCATCAATTTTTTTATATGTGATTAGAGTCCTCCAACAAGAATTTTCTATCAACTATTGAGCAGCATTAAAATTTCTTATGGTTGTAGCAATAATACCTTCATTCACCTTCAATTTCCCTACTAAATGATGAGACCCCTAAGTCATATCATTTCCACAAAAAAATTCTAATTTTTAATCAACTCTATGATAGGATGTTGAATCACCATCATTAACCGATTGAAAAACATCATCATGTGCACAATAAATATTTCCCACACCCTTGCCATAATAACTAGTGTTATGAACCTCATAGGATGGCTCAAATTAAATATTAGAAGCTATTGATTTGAAATCCTCATTACATTTCCTCTTTTGGAATAGATTCATTTACATCCAAAGAATTATCCTGGGATCCATCAATCTTACACATTTTTTTGATTTAGGAACAACATCATGTGACATAAATATGATTTTTTTTCAAGGTTGATAATAACTCCATGAATGTTGAAAATATCATCCTGAGGTTGTATCAAACTACTATCATGATGTAAGGTATTCTCATCATCAAGGACTTCAAACTTAAACCCCTCGCACAATACTTGTATCTTGTTCATATCTTCCAAGGTTTGATATACAAAATTAGATTTGTTGTGGCTTGAATTCCCCATGCATTTCTCAATTTTGACACTCATATATCGAGTGCAAGCATTAGAATATCCTTCAACATCATTCTCCTCATGTGACATAGCATCTATCTCATGGTTATGCTCAGTAGTATGACTGTTGTCATAAAATAGAAAATCGAAAGTTACATCATACCTATCTACAACATCTTCTAGGAACTCAACCAAATCTTCATCCTTTGCTAATTATCCATTGCCAAGTGCTAGTTCAAGAGGTGTCTTCAATGAAAACTTAAGTGTGTCATGTGCCATAACTTTTTTCCCATAGCTACAAATTTAATTTGCATGTGTATAGGTCTCCTTAATCTTTACGACTTCACGAGATCCTCTTTGTCCTTCCAAATGATGTGACTCATGAGACCCAATATCTTCATGTAAAATGTGCATCTCAATAGCTATTTCATGCATGGATTCTTCTTCAATATATCCATGTGTCAAAACTAGGTCTTCCTTATGCTTCTTTACCTCATTATTTGTGCATTGGTGGTTAGGCTCCCAAATTCCTTTGCATTAGAAGCAAAAAAAAATTCTTCTCATTTAGTTCTTGCTCATTTTAGGAGCTCCTATAACCTGGTCATTGAGATTAAATGTAGAACCATCATCATTATCTGATTTGAAGGTTCCATCATATCTACTCACACTATGCCCATCAATAGGCACTGAACTATGGGGTGTATCATACTAAAAACTCAACTTTTTTCCTATTGCAACACCTTTCCCATGATTGAATTTTGAACCTTTAAATGAATTTTTTTCATTAAACATCCTCCTAGTATACTTTACCACACCAATATTTCCAAGACTCAAGATAACAACAAAGTTCAGATATCTATTAAAAGAGTAATGTGTTTTAAAATCATTTGGCATGCTCTTGTAGTCCTCAAAGAGTTGATTGGCTTCTCATTCATAACCTTCCTTGCATTGTTCTTCCCCCCTGTGGTAACCCATTTTCATACTCAAAATACTTCTAATTTACCCAATAGGATGGCAAGAAAACTGTGCTCAGAAACCACTATAATATCCCACCCCTAATAGGATATTTACAATTCTGATTGTGCCTACCTTTGTTTTTTGTTTGTATTGCTGATTGATTTTTTTGTGTTTTGGAAATATTTTTGAATGCTTTTAAACATAAATAAAGAGCAGAAAACTAAAGAACTTTCAACAAATGCATAATCAGAAATTTCACATTTTTCAATAACACAACTAGCTAAAAATTTCTAGAATTTTATTGCAGTCAAAATATTGAGATTTTCTCAATTATAACAAAAAACCAGTTCATAAAATACCATCTAATATCGAAATCCAACATATCCAAAAAATGTTTGCCACTTTGTCAATGTGTCGTAATAGAAACCAACAAACTGGAAGCTTCCAAACATGTCAACCTTCCTTCAAACCCTCAAAATAACACCTCTAGAATTAAATGAAAATGCTCTCATAATTTTGGATGCTAAGAATGATGGATTTTGTGGCTGAATAACTTAGGTGTTTCACTCCATAAAATCCCATGTGGCTCTTATGAGGATGTATGACTGGAAAGGAATGGTACGACCAACTAAGTATGTACAACCTGCTTAAATAAACCCCCACATGTTTGCTAAAGACATTGATCAACAAAGAGAATAACAATAGATATATATTCTGATTTGAAACAAAGAACCTTTGAGAATCTTGAAATATCTATCTCCTATAAGCACAATTGCAACCTCTAAATGAAGCCACCTGAAAGAGCAATCTTTGGGTGGTATTTCACACCTGTAGATCACTAAACCTAGGAGAGTTTACATTCTCCAAGATTGATTTGCAGCAAGAAACTATTGTTTCTCATCCACACAAAAGATCTTGAAATTTGCACAAATATGAATGAATGAATGAAATGAATTCCAAATTTCCCTTTTATAATTCACCTCAAATTCACTTTTAAATTCCATTTCATTCAATTTATTTTTAATTTCTTTTAATTTGGTACACAACTTCATAATATAAAGTATACTTTAAAAATCACTTATAGCTCCCCTTTTAAAATGACACTTTAACTCATTATAAAACATACTTTTAGAATCATTTAAATCCCTTTTTAATAAATTCCTTATGTCTCTATTTTAATATAATAAAGTAATAAAGCATCACTAAATAGATCACTTTATTAATTTTCATTTAACCCTTATATCACTTTTAATAATAAAGGCCCCTTTAAATAATCACTTTATTAAAATATTATAAAGTGACTTAAGAATTAATCACTTTACTTTATTAAATTAAAATATTAAAGTTAACACATTAATATTTCATCTTTCATGCCAAGACCATCACTCAATCACTCCAACTGGAAATTGATGTTGCAACTAATCCTGGGGTGATTTTTGAACAAAGCAATCCAACTGCCAATCTCCTCCTAAAAAGTAGGGGTTCCCCTAAAAAGCAAGAAAGTATATTTGACCATTTGAAATGGCTCATAAGGCCCCCTGGCAGGCTCCACAAGCTTTGGGTGGTCACAAGTGAACTATCAGTCCCTTCCTTAAAAATAGGAGGTTGGCTCCAAGCTCCTGAAATGCCATGCAGACTTCCCAAAAGGTCACAAGACCCTCGTGTTACTCATAAACATGACCCCCACCATTTTTTTAACTGTCTTACCTTTTTTCCTTAGTATTTTTAATTGAATTCATGTCTAGGTGACATCTTCTTGTACTTTTTGAACTCAAGCGAGGTTTTCATTTATTCCTCTAACTTCCCATTTTACCACTTGTATTGTTACATCTTTGGTTGAGCGGTGTTTTGTGACTTTATTCAAACTTACCATTTCCTTGAAGAGGGAATATGTGTACAGATAACCCATGTGATGAGTTGTCATGAGTCAAAAGTTACTTGATAGTTTCCCCCACAAGTTATATTAGTGGGTGGTATTCTTTAAGCTGTTTGAAACCTAGGTAGTGTTTTACTAAGTTACGTGAACTACCCGTTTTTCCACCCAAAGAGTTTTTCAATAATCAATATGATGTTGATTCATAAAACCAATGCATTAAGTAGAAAAATAAACCAACATTTTCAAATATGATATGAATAGAAGTAAAAAAAGACATGCATACAAGAACACAAAGATACCAAAATGATATTTTATTTATATATAAGTACATGTGCACATGGATCGACACTACAAAATTGTTTGATTTGACTATAAAAAGTTCATATCAATGAAAAAGGGAAAAAAGAGACATTTTCATTCAAGCACACAGGGCAAACATTAGGACTCAAATTCCCTCAACCACATTTTAGAGGTGTTCAACTTGAGCAGGTGACAATAGGTTCTCATGTGATTGAAGGAATTGTGTGAAGAGCCCCATATCATTTCTTACAATTCCTGCACGAAGAAGAGCCACAACTTCCTCCAATGTCTCATCCTGAAGAGTCAATGCTATACAAATGGCATCAGCTATAAGTCCACTCTGAGGATAGTGACTAAGCCCGGTGATAGACACATTGACACGATGATGGAATTCAAGCCTTACCAGGTGTTCCAACACTTTCACACCCCAATCACTATGGCCAAAGATCTCGATGACCATGTACATGAAACATTCCAACATGGTAGTATTGTGTACGTGAGCCTAGCTCAAAAATGCTTCACCCAAGATTCTACGAAGCACCTCTTCTTCTACCTTTCTCTATATCATGAAGACCTCCTTCAGTTGATCTGACAAATGCTTGAACAATGGATTGCATTCAATCTCTTCTAATACAATGAAGTCATTTGTAGAATTATTGTCACTCTGAGAGCTCACCATGTTAGATGTTTTTGAATGATTAAAGGTGGTGACACTAGCTGAATTTATAGAAGGTTGGTTAGACATTGGTGATTTCTCCTAAGTTTCATGAGATGAAAACTCAATCTGAATTTATGGCTGATTTGAACTGGTTTAAATTAAATTTTCCCATTAGACAACTTACATGTGCTATCATTTGATATTCCCTTGATGTTTCATTAATTATTTGATTGTACGAAAGGTCATTTGGTGGTTGTTGATGAGATAAAGATCAGTTTTCTTTCTTGATGTCCATTCATTTTCCAAATTAATTATTTCAATTGATTTTCAACAATTTTTCAAGAAAACGGTGGAAGAAAAAAGGAGACTTCCAAATTTAGTAACGACTTTGGTGACCATTCAGTGGGGTTAGTTCGCTATATATTCAAAAATGGAGAGAAAGATAGGGGTTCTTCGGATATACACCTGGCAGTGTTATTGAGAGGGATTTATGCCATTTATTGCATATTGTAATAGTTCGTGATCTTTGTGTTATGAATTTAATGTGATGCTTAGTACACTAATCTTTGCATTATGTGTGTATATAGTTATTTCTTCTTTGTGAGATAATTTGTATGGTTTTCATTTATTACAGTATGATCTCATTTCTTTTGATTTGATGGTCATAGGATTTCAATCTTTGTGTTGATTGTTTATGACTATGATTTATGCTTTTCGCATTAGTTTCATATTTATGAACTGACATATGTTTCCTTTCCTTCTTTTGGGTCAAAAGCATACCCGTGTTCATTAGCTTAGAATAAATTCATTGAAAATATTGTGAGGGAGTTGTACCTCAACAAAATTTAAAGAAAATCCACCAAAACAATTGTGGTCTTTTTAGAGCTATTAGCGAATTTATACTAGTGCTAAAATTGGACTAAGAGTTGTTTATTTTTAAGCATATTTATCCTAAGTCATTTCATTCGCTAATAGATTTTTGGAAATTCTGCTATGGATCGAAATCAAATTAATTAAAAAATTATAACAACATCTATCGTGTCATGCGACAAGATGGTGCTTCCTCATTGATGAGACCATAAATTGTCTCATATTTTATCAAATAAAATCATCTATTTCTTTTTAATGCATTAATGTTAAAGTGGATTTGAGTGATGATTGAAAGTTCTTTAGCTTGTTTAAAGTAGAATATAAAGTAAATGTTTGATTTATTTTTAGTAATTAAATATGATCCAAATTTCCTCTAATATGTCTCCATGAAGTTTTTAAGATGATATAATGCAAATAAATGAGTTATTAAATAACTCATGGGAAGAAGAAGCTTCATAGACACTTGCAGCAAAGAGCTCTAGACACTTGAAGCAGTTAACTCTTGAAAGCTTTAGAAGGATTTGAAGAAGTAATGAGAAGATAGAGAAGACTCTCAGAACACTCCTACATTCATGCAAAATCATGGAGCATCAATTATTCCAAAATTAATGGGATGAGTATTTGTTTCATGTTGAGTTCAAAGATCTCTCATAGTTATTACATTTCATGATTCCTTCTTCCACCAAAGATAACTCAAGCTACCACATCAATCAAATGTTGTTGCATGATTATAGCATGCTATTAATGTTAATGATCAATGATTTTAGAAGGAAAATTGAAGAATAATTCCTTCATTTGCATGGAGAACTAAAGACTTCATAAAAATCAGGCATTCAAAAATAGTTAAAAACACAATCTCAGTAAAACAATGATATCTCTCTCGTTTCTCAACGAAATTTGAAAATTCAAAATTATATGGAAACTAGATTTGAAGATCTAAAAAATATTTTGAGAATTTGGCATGATTTGTAGCAAGGAAGGATCAGTAAGCATCAAAAAATGACTGAGACAAAAGTGGCATAATGGAGGACAACAACTTCAAGTTTCTTAAAGTTTTATAAACGACCCCTCAAAAATAGGATCTGGGATCCACATTCTTAGTGGATTGATATAGAATATGAATTCTATAAATACAATGTAATAATTTGATCAAAAGGAGGGGATTAGAAAGGCTTGTTTCAGCCTGAGGAAATAGGATAGTTTTAGTTTCATTTCTAGCAATGTATTTTCAACTTTCTATAGTAAATTTGAATTCAAGCAAGATTTTCATTTCTAGCAAGTGTCAATTATTTTAGCCTTTTAAATTCATGCAAATTTCATTTCATGCAAATAGGATTTAAGATTAGTTCACTTTCATGCAAATAGGATTTATTTATGCAAGTAGAATTGACTGTCAAACAAGTTTTCTACTTTCTCTCTTGCATATAGCCATGGACACCGCCTTGGATTGATAAATTAAATAATGAGGATTAAAATGACCCCATCACTAATAATAATGTGTTTCTTTTTTTGCAACCAGATTTAGATTGGGTAGGATCAGAACAAGAAGACATTATTTAACAATTAAATATTCTCACCTGGAGAAATAAGAGGAACACAATATATTACATGCGAGTGAATCTTTCCTTGGAAGAAGAGGAAGAGTTGGCCTAGTTCCCACCTGCACCTATAGTTGATGTCCCTCGACGTTGATATGTGTGTACTATGAAAACCCTCCTCATCATCCTTATTTTCAGCCTAATCAGTCATTCCAACATCCATGGCCCCCCCCCTATATCAACCTGGGAATCCGCCTCCAACTCATCCACCACCCATAAATTAACCCAATAATTATTTTCCCCAATTTTTACTCCCTTGTGAGTTGGCAACTCTAATCATCTATGGCCTTGAATCTTTGGTGTAACAAAGTTGGCCCTCTTGCCTTGTCACAATACCATGACTTACCCCATGGTTCTTGGAAATGGTTTCCTAAATTTTCTAGTCAAAATGAACAAGACCTAGAACACATCTTGGCTATGACTGCAATAAGTGGAATTTTGGGAATTCAAGAGGAAGATGTGTATGTAAGAATCTTCATTGACATTTTAATTGAAACTATAGAAGAATGGTATAGAGGACTTGAAAAAGGAATCATTACAGGATGGGATGTCCTTAAAACAAAGTTTCTCCAGTTTTATAAAACCCAAGTCAATATCATAGCCACCCCATGACTTTTCTTTTAGATCATGAAGAATAAGGATGAAACAATGAGGTATTTTGTATACCGTTTCAATCAATCTCTCCTATGAATTCCTATTCTAAAAAGACCCAGTGAGGAGATCCTATTTCACATATTTATTTATGCTCTGGAACCTAACATTCAATTGATCCTCAAAGGAGATAAAGTTCAAGGAATTGAGAGAGCTCAATTAGAAGCAATAAATGTTGAGGATGATTTTATAGCCATGGGAAAATGGAAACCATGTGCAAGTTTGAAGCCTAAATCTAGTTACAATTTATCCTCTGAGTTTCGGGTTAAAAGTCATGAAGAAGTAGAAATACCTCGCCCGATTGTTGAAAACATTAATTTGATAGTTTTTGATAGCATACAACAACCTAATGAAGAACTAGACCAACATTACAATAATTAGGCCTTTATTTTATATACCTCATTTGAGGTTGAAAGTTATCTCAGTTCATCTAGCGATGATGAAGATGATGAGTCGTAGAAGAAGACACCAATTGTCTCTTCTCTTTCTAAAGATAAGTCCTCTTTTGAGGCAGATTCAAAGGACCCGGTGTCAAATTCCCTTCCTACTCCTAACTATGAATTTTTCTCCTTCAAAGAAGCAATGAATGAGAAGACATGTTTTCATCTAGAAGAATATGGAGGTCTTGCATATAGTACTTCTCAAGAGGAAGAAAAATGGTCAATTCATCCTAACCCTCTCTTCAATTTTGATGGATTTGAAATATATGATAATCCTCTCTTCACAAATTTAATTGCTAATCAATCTATATCTGAGGATGAACATTTTTTATCAATAGTTGAAGATGGCCACAAGCAAGGGAACGATGGGAAAACTATTAGTCCTTTATTAAAGGAAGTTGAGATTGGTGCATAGTTAGAGGTTAGAATGGAATCGGTTCTTGTTTTGTCTCAATTTACAAAGATAGTCATCTCCCATTGAAATAACTTGATCGAGGAAAGGTGTAATGAAGTTAAGGAGAACATTGTTTCCTTTGGTGACTCTTTAAAGGATGGAGTGATGCCTGAAAGATGTAACGATGCTGGAGAATTTAGAACTCATAATTTTTTGTTAGAATTAGGCCTACCTGGATTGACAAGTCTTGACTGTGGAAATTGGCTATTGAAGGATGGTCTAGTGCCGATGGGATGGCAGCAGGATGAAATTTTTTATGAGGAGTAGATTTTTGGGAAATCATTTGACTATGGTTACATTTTTGTCAGTATCAATGATGGAATGTTGATATTTCTGGATTTTCTTTAGAGACTGTACAAGAAGGTGGCCCTTTTTCAAGAAAGGGTTATTCTTCTCCTAGTCGGTGAATGGGTTTGTATGATTGTTACCTTTCCTTTCCTTTTCTGGTAGGTTGGTCATGCCTTGTAAATATTGAAATTTTGGTGTGTTCATTTTTGGCTTGTTGTTTGGTTTGGTATCCTTCTCATTTGATTCCATGCCCAATGGAAAGGATAGGTCAGACATGATGGGTTCTTTGTGTCCTTTGCAGTCCTTGTCCCCAATCAAAGCCACTATTACTCGTAAACATGACCCCCCCTTTTTAACTATCTTAACTTTTTGCCTTAGTATTTTTACTTAAATTCATGTTTGGGCGGCATCTTGTACTTTTTGAACTTAGGTAGGGTTTTCATTTGTTCCTCTAACTTCCCATTTTACCACTTATATTGTTACATCTTTGGCTAAGTGGTGTTCTGTGACTTTATTCAAACTTACTATTTCCTTGAAGAGGGCATATGTCTATGGATAACCAGCGTGATGAGTTTTCATGAGTCAAAAGTTACCCAATAGTTTCCCCCACAAGTTATATTAGTGGGTGGTATTCTTTAAGCTGTTTGAAACCTAGGTAGTGTTTTACTAAGTTATGCAAACTTCCCATTTTGCTGCCCAAAGAGTTTTTCAGTAATTAATATGATGTTGATTTATAAAACCAGTGCATTATGCAAAAAAAGAAACCAACATTTTTAGATACGATATGAATAGAAGCAAAAAAAATTGTGCATACAAGAACACAGAGGTACCAAAATGATATTTTATTTATATATAAGTACATGTGTACATGGCATCATCACTACAAAATTGTTTGATTTGACTATAAAAAGTTCATATCAATGAAAAAGGACAAAAAGAGACATTTTTTTAGGCACGCAAGGCAAACATGATGAATCGAATGCCCTCAACCATAGTTTGGAGGCTTTCAACTTGAGCAGGTGACAACAAGTTCTCATCTGACTAAAGGAATTATGCAAAGAGCACCATATCATTTCTTACGATTCCTACATGAAGAAGAGCCACAACTTCCTCCAATGTCTCATCCTGAAGAGTCAATGCTATACAAATGGCATCAACTATCAGTCCACTCTGAGGATAGTGAATGAGCCTAGTGATAGCCACATTGACATGATGATGGAATTCAAGCCTTACCAGGCATTCCAACACTTTCACACCCTAGTCATGATGGTAAGAGGTCCTAATGACCGTGTACATGAAATGTTCTAGCATGGTAGTATTGTGTATGTGAGCCTGGCTTAGAAATGCTTCACCTAGGATGTTGTGAAGCACCTCTTCTTCTACCTTTCTCTATATCACGAAGACCTCCTTCAGTTGGTCTGACAAATTCCTGAACAATGGACTACATTCAATCTCTTCCAAGACAATGAAGTCATTTGCAGAATTATCATCACTCTGAGAGCTCTCCATGCTAGATGTTGTTGAATGATTAAAGGTGGTGACACTAGCTAAATTTATAGAAGGTTGGTTACACATTGGTGCTTTCTCCTAAGTTTGATGAGATGGAAACTCAATATGAATTTATGGCTAATTTGAATTGGTTTAAATTGCATTTTCCCATCAGATAGCATACACGTACTATCGTTTGATATTCCCTTGATGCTACATTAATTATTTGATTGTGTGAAAGTTCATTTGGTGTTGTTTGGTGAGATAAAGATCATTTTTCTTTCCCAATTTCCATTCATTTTCTAGATTAATTATTTCAATTGATTTTTAGCAATTTTTCAAGAAAATGGTGGGAGAAACAAGGAGAGCGCCAAATTTAGTAACAACTTTGGAAAATGTTTAGTGGAGTTGGTTCACTATATATTCAAAAATGGAGAGAAAGATAGGGGTTCTCCAAATATACACTTGGTGGTGTTATCAAGAGGCATTTATGTCATTTATTTCGTATTGTAATAGTTCATGATCTTTGTGTTATGAATTTAATGTGATGCTTAGTACATTGATATTTGCATTACGTGTGTAATATAGTTATTCCTTCTTTTTGAGATAAGTTGTTGGATGTTTTGGATGTGTTTTTGATATGTGGTTGTCATTAATGTCAACAGTATTACCCTTCAATGCATCAGAGGCTACATATGTTGAGGATATTGAGAAAATTGTTAAAAGAAGTGTTCCAAGTTCTCTGTGGAACTGTGAAGGTCATGAAGGTTTCTTGTTCTATACATTGAAGATCAATTGGTGTGGACTAAAGGGTTTTCTATTGAGTATATCTAGTTCATCCACTGGAAGTTTCAGAGGTCCGCATGAAGATTTGATCATTTAGTGAACAATTGTGTTTTGACAGTATTTTTGTGTGTTCTGTCAGTGTTCCTAAGTGAAGTTTGCATGTTTCTGGTACTGTGGATGTTTCTCTGTTAGTTCTTGTTGTTTTGGATGCTTCTAGATCATCCTTTATCTTTGTGGTGCATCCACATTGATCAGTGTGTTCATGGTCAAAGATTTTTCTCTGTATGTTTGGTTTTTCATGTTCTTGGCCAACATGATGGTAGCGTGTTGTGGATCTTCAAGGTGGAATTAATTGAAATATTTTTGTGTTGGAGTTGTTAATTTTTGTCTCCACTATGTTGTGGCTGACCTTGGTGGATTTTGATTGCAAATTTATTTGTAATTTGGCCGAGTTTGAAAATATGTTATATATTTTATAGCCGACTAAGTTGTTGATGTAATCTCATGTTGTAGATATATAAGAGTGATTTTTTAAGCGAAGTTAGTGTTTGCATAAGAGAGAATGTATGCTAGAGAAAGTGTAGATGTGTTAATAGTGTTCCTATCATTCGATTGTAGAGTAGAGTGAGAACAAGGTTGAGTGAAGAGTGAAGAAGGTTTTTTGTGCTTAATTGGAACTATAATCATGCTTGTGTAGTAGCTATTATTTTAGTTCATACTCTATGGATCTAATCCATATTGTTGTATTGTTGGGTAGTGATCCCTCTTGTATTTGAGCAGTGAGCTCTAGGTAGTGTGCTTGAATGCATGTACATTCCCATTATTTTCTCATTATACTTTTAACAGGGTATAGTATTATGGACTAACATCCATCGTGGTTTTTCCCCTAATAGGGTTTCCATGTAAAATTCTTGGTGTTCTCTGTGTTTCTAATGTGTTGATTGTTCATGGTTTATTATTCATTCATCAGATCTGAGATTAAGTTAAGTAAGGTTTGAAAAGTTTAAATATTTTGTGACAACTAATTCATCCCCCCTCTTAGTTGTCTGTCCTTGTTTTTCCAACAATTGGTATCAGAGTAGGTTCTTCTGAAGAAGTTTAAAAGCTTGAGGTGATCTAAGATGGCATCTTACAAGAAGGTCATTCCTAGATTTGATGGAAAAAACTACTCATTGTGGAAAGCTAGGATGGAGTGTCATTTGAAGTGTATTGGTGAACCTTTCTAGAAGATTACAAAGAATACATATGTTATTCCTTAGAATGGTCCTTCCACTACTGATGAAGTTAAAGAGGCTGAGAATAATGTCTGGTCTATGGAAGCTTTGTTGAGTGCTCTAACAGATTTGAAAATGACAAATGTGTTAGGTCTGAAGACAACTCATGAGATGTGGATGAAGCTGGAAACTTTGTATGAAGGAGATGCGTATGTGAAGATGGCTAAGCTACAGAGTTTAAAAGGCAAGTATGAAAAATTGAAGATGGGTGAAGATGAAAATGTTTCTTCTTTTATGTAGAAAATAAATGAAATAGTGATGGGTATGAGATGTGCTAGTGGAACTCTAGAAGAGGAATAAATTATGGCTAAGGTGCTCAAATCATTGCCTACGTCCTACAAAGTGAAGGCTCATGCTATTGAAGAATTCAGATCATTGAAAAAATGTGACAAGAGATACACTGTTTGGAAAACTTGTTTCTTTTGAGTTGAGTGAATTTGGTGATTCTATTTCTAAGACTAAAACTGCATTCAAGGCTATTGTATCCAAAAGAGATAAGCGAAGATTTGATCTAGGAGAGAGTTCTAGAAAGACATCAAGTATGAGGAAGAAATGAAACAACTTGAAGATGAAGAAAAATAACTAGAAGAACTGGAAGCATTTATTGTGAAGACAAAAGGTAGAGGACAAGGTAAGTATAAAGGAAAGCTTCCTATCAAATGTTTTTATTAAAGTAAAATTGGTCATTTTGCATCAAGATGTCCTAAAAGAGTCCCTAGATCTAAGCCTTACAAATCTAGATTCCAAAAGAAATGATACTTTTCTAAAGGAGTGACTGATGATGAGTTCAACAAAGATAATGGAAATGAAGATGGTTGGTTCTTCATTGCTATCAAGGAGAATAGTCTTGAGGCTATTGAATCTACTAAAGTTTAGAAAGCTCTTGCAGCTCAAATTGAAGAAAAGGATGAGTGGGTCATTGACAGTGGATGCTCACATCACATGACTTGTGAAAAAAGTAAATTTGTAAGTCTAGAGAAGTATGACGGTGGAGTTGTGAGATTTGGTGATAACAATGCTTGTGTGATTCATGGCAAAGGATCTATTTGTCTTGGTGGTAAGCATATCATTGATGATGTTCTTTATGTTGAAGGCTTGAAGCATAATATTTTAAGTGTTGGACAGATGGTGGACAAGGGTTATGATCTCCAGTTCAAAGATAGAAGATGCAAGATATTTGGAAACTCTAGAAATGTAATTGCTTCTAGTAAACTAACAACAGGTAATATTTTTCACCTAAGTGCTGCTAGTGAAAGTTTTTTGATTGCTCAAGTAGATAAAATATGGTTATGGCATAGAAGGTTGTGTCATGTGAACTTTGATAAAATTGTCAAAATAAGCTCCTCTCAAGTAGTAAGAGATCTTCCTAAGCTGGTAAAGCCTGCTAGCACAATTTGCAAGGAGTGTCAGATGGGAAAACAAACTAGAGTTTCTTTCCAAAGAAAATAGCACAATTCAAATGGATTACTGGAGCTTGTGCATACTGATCTATGTGGTCCCTCTAGAATCAGAAGTCTTCATGGTGAAAGGTAATTTATGTTGATTATTGATGATTACTCTAGAATGATATGGGTTGCTTTCTTAAGAGAAAAATGTGAAGCATTAAAAAAGTTCAAAAGTTTCAAATCCATGATAGAGAATGTAAAAGGTTTGAAAATCAAATGCTTAAGGTCAGATAGAGGTGATGAGTTCACCTCTAGGGAGTTTAATTCTTTTTGTGATGAACATGGAATCAAAAGATAGTTACCTGCATCCCGAACCCCTCAACAAAATGGTGTTGCAAAAAGGAAGAACAAAATAGTT
The DNA here is from genome assembly GCA_007258455.2 of Sequoia sempervirens. NCBI lineage: Eukaryota > Viridiplantae > Streptophyta > Pinopsida > Cupressales > Cupressaceae > Sequoia > Sequoia sempervirens. Next base: position 272,487,599 of record VDFB02047230.1, read on the forward strand.
TTGAATGTTGCTAGAGCAATGTTGATTGAAGGAAATGTGCCTCAAATGTATTGGAGTGAAGATATAAGCACTATTGTGTACACTTTGAACTAGGTAAATGTGAATGGTAATATTGGTAAGACTCCTTTTGAGTTATGGTTTGGTTATAAGCCTAATGTTAAATACTTCAAGGTCTTTGGAAGCAAATGCTACATCAAGAGAGATGATGATATAGGAAAGTTTGAAGCAAGAAGCGATGAAGGAATCTTTCTAGGTTACTCCACTAGAAGAAAGGACTACTGGTGCTATAACAAAAGACTGAGAAAAATGGTTGAGAGTGCAAATGTTAGAGTTGATGAAGATTATGCTAAATCATCTAGATATTTTGGATATGATTTGGATGAAAATAATACAAACTAAGGGAACAATGTTTAGACACAAAATCAACTTCAAATTGTGCCATATGTTCTTCTAGTGGTTCCGGTAAATCAAGTCAGTCAGGAAGTGGAGACAAGTGCAAGTGCAAAAGGAAGAGTAGAAGAATCAGAAGTTTGAGAGAATCTGAAAACTCCAAGGTATGTAAAGATAAATCATTCTGAAAATAAAATTATAGGAGACAAGAACAAAGGTGTCCAAACTAGAAGAAAGATTACAGAAGAGTATTGTTTGATTTCCAAGATTGAGCCAAAATATGTACATGAAGCCTACAATGATGAACATTGGATGGAAACTATGAAGGAATAATTAATGTACATTGAAAAGAATAATACATGGATACTTGTTCCCAGACCAAAAGACAAAATTTTGATTGGTACTAAATGGGTATTTCAAAATAAGCTAAATGAACAAGGTGAAGTGGTTAGGAATAAAGCAAGACTGGTATGCAAAGGGTATTCTCATATGGAAGGTATTGATTTTGAAGAAACCTTTACCCCTATTGCTAGAATTGAAGCTATAAGGTTATTTGTTGCTTATGCTGTATATAAGAACTACAAAGTCTATCTAATGGATGTGAAGTATGCTTTTCTGAATGGTGAATTAGAAGTTTACATTGAGGAGTCAAATGGATTTCAACTGACTGATGAGGAAAACATGGTTTTCCAATTGAAGAAAGCTCTATATGGACTCAAGCAAGCCCCCAGAGCCTAGTATGCTAGACTGTACAAATACTTACTAAAGCTTGGATTCAATAAACATACTACTGGCAACAACTTGTATTTCAAATTGGATCATGACAAAGAGTTGATTATTGAAGTCTTTGTTGATGACATTATTTTTGGTGGAGATGATAATCTATGTATGAAGTTTTTTGATGAAATGAAGAATGAATTTGAGATGAGTATAATTGGTGAGATAAAGTTCTTTCTAGGACTACAAGTTACTCAGTTAGACAAGGGGATATTCATATCTCAGTCCAAAAATGTGAAAGAGTTGTTGAAGAAGTTTGCTATGGAAGACTCAAAACCTGTTGGTACTCCCATGGTAACTGGATGTACGTTGACATAGAATGATGATTCTCCCAAGGAAAATCAAACACTGTACAAATCAATGATTGGTGGACTACTCTACTTCACTTAGACTAGACCAGACATTATGAATGTTATGTGTATGGTTGCTAGATTTTAGGTAGATCCAAAAGAGTCTCATGTGACTGCTATAAAGATATTTTTTAGATATCTAAAAGGAATGGTTGATTTTGGGCTTTGGTATCCTAAGGATGATGATATTACATTAAATGCATATACTAATACAGATTGGGTAGGAGATGTAGGTAACAAAAAGAGTACTAGTGGTGGTGCTTTCTTCCTAGGGAAGAAGCTGGTCGCATGGTTGAGTAAAAAGAAAAATTCCATTTCTCTATCTACTGTTGAGGCAGAGTATATTGCTACTACAAACAATTGTACTCAAGTGATGTGGATGAAATAGATGCTGAAAGATATCATAGTAGTATATGATGAACCCATTTCCATATATTGTGATAACTCAAGTTCTATTAATATTTCAAAGAATCTCATGCTACACTCTAAGACCAAGCATATATCAATCAAGTTCCACTTTTTGAGGAAGAAAATGAGTGAGAAAGAAGTCAAATTGGAGTATGTGCCTACCAAAGAGTAGGTTGCAGATATTTTCACTAAGCCATTGTCGAAGGATCCTTTTGAGTATCTTAGAGGGATGCTAGGGGTGATTACCCCTCCTAATATGAACTAGGATGCACTAATTTGCATCAATCCATGCATTTCATGATCACATTCTAATCCAGATTGATGTTTCCATGGCTGCTACTCAGGAGGAGTAGTCAGATGTGCAAATATGTGGTTCAAAGTTGGCATGTAGAAAGATAATGTTTAGCTTTTCCATTGATGTCAAAGGGAGAGAAGTGTAATGTGAATTTTTTTTTGAAAAACTATTGCTTATCTAGAGAAGTTCATGTAGAAGAGGCCAAGGAAGAAGAGTCAGAAGAGTGTTGATTATGAGTTGGGTTGATGGTGTTTTTCACATCATGTGTTACCGTCAATGCCAAAAGGGGAGATTTTTTTATGTTGTGGATGTGTTGCTGATATGTGGTTGTCATTAATGTCAACACTATTAGCCTTCAATGCATCAGAGGCTGTATATGTCGAGGATATTGAGAAAATTGTTAAAAGAAGTGTTCCAGTTTCTCTGTAGAACTATGAAGGTCATGAAGGTGTCTTGTTATATACATTGAAGATCAGTTGGTGTGGATTAAAGGGTTTTCTATTGAGTATATCTAGTTCATCCACCAAAAATTTTAGAGGTCCACTTGAAGATCTGATCATGTAGTGAATAGTTGTGTTCTAATAGTATTTCTGTGTGTTTTGTCGGTGTTCCTGAGTGAATTTTGCATGTTTCTGGTACTGTGGATGTCTCTTTGTTAGTTCTTGTTGTTTTTGGATGCTTCTAGATTGTGTTCTATCTTTGTGGTACATCCACATTGATCGGTGTGTTTGTGGTTGAATATTTTTCTCTATACGTTCAACTTTTCATGTTCTTGGGCAACATGATGGTGGTAGTGTGTTGTGGATCTTTGAGGTGGAATTAATTGAAATCTTTTTGTGTTGGAGTTTTTAATTTGGGTCTCCACTATGTTGTGGCCGACCTTGGTGGATTCACATTGCAAATTTATTTGTAATTTGGCCGAGTTTGAAAATATGTTTTATATTTTCTAGCTGACTAAGTTGTTGATGTAACCTCATGTTGTGGATATATAAGAGTGATTGTTTGAGAAAATTTAGTGTGTTCATAAGAGTGAATGTATTCTAGAGAAAGTGCAGATGTGTGAATAATTTTCCTATCATTCGATTGTAGAGTAGAGTGATAAGAAGGTTGAGCGATGAGTGAAGAAGGTTTTTTTGTGCTTAATTAGAACTATAATCAAGCTTGTGTAGAATCTATTCTTTTAGTTCATACTTTGTGTATCTAATCCATATTGTTGTATTGTTGGGTAGTGAGCCCTCTTGTATTTGAGCAGTGAGCTCTAGGTAGTGTGCCTAAATGCATGTGCATTCCCATTATTTTCTCATTATACTTTTAACAGGGTATAATTGTGGACTAACATCCACCATGGCTTTTCCCCTGACAAGGTTTCCACATAAAAATATTGGTGTTCTCTATGTTTTTGATGTGTTGATTTTTCATGGTTTATTATTCATTCATCAAATCTAAGATTAAGTTAAGGTTTGAAAAAATTAAATATTTTGTGACAACTAATTCACCCCCCCTCTCAGTTGTCTGTCCTTGTTTTTCCAACATAAGTTGTATGGTGTTCATTTATTACAATATGATCTCATTTCTTTTGATTGGATGGTCATAGGATTTCAATCTTTGTGTCGATTGTTTATGACTGTGATTTGTGCTTTCTATGTTAGTTTCATATTTATGAATTGTCATCCATTGCCTTTCCTAATTTTTGGTCAAAAGCATACCCATGTTCATTAGCTTAGAATAAATTCATTGAAAATATTGTGAGGGAGTTGTACCACGAAAATTTTTAGAGAAAAGACACAAATGCATTTTATGGTCTTTTTAGAGTTGTTAGTGAATTTATACTAGTGCTAAAACTGGGCTGAGTCATTTTTTTTAAGCATATTTATCCAGAGTCATTTCATTTACTAACACCTCAAAAGAGATCCCCATCTATCATGTTAGCTGATGATAACCAAACTGATAGGCTAACCACCACTACTAACCACTTCCTAGGAAAAGGGGACATTACATAATCTCAGCCTCCTTTCCCTACCTAGGATGGTGTCTCTTTATAACCCTCTCCTATTGAGGTGGGAAAACACTACAAAAATTGGTTCTTTCCCCCTCAAGTGCAAGAGTACATGGAACAATCACCCTAACTTCAAAGATAGGATATCCAATTGGTGGAAAATTCCTATTTAGGGATCTGCAATGTACCACATGAGCCAAAAAATAAAGAATATAAAAAATAAGGTGAAAGTCTAGAACAAGTGAGTCTTCAAGGATGTTTTTCATTAAAAGTGTGATATATCTACTAATATCAAAGATATTTAGATGAACATGGATAATGGTGATGTGAGTGAACCAACCTACCAACTTGAGAAAGGATACCACCTTAACTACTCCAAACTACTAATTTTGGAAGAAATATTTTGGAAATAGAAATGCAAAATCCAATGGCTAAAATGAGATCTAAATTCTATTTTATTTCACCTCTCTACCCTAAAACATAGGAAAAGGAATTATATCACCAAGCTTATAGATGAAAATGGTTTGGAAGGCACTACAAAGAAACATATTGGGAGAATTGCTTTGAAGTACTTTCAACACTCCTTTATGGAATCCACTACCAACCATACTATAGAGTTGGAAGAATAGTTGTTGGAAAATGCCTAGTTGGAACACAATGATCTACTGAGAGGGGGGTGAATTAGTAGATATTAAACCTTTTAATCCTTAACACCTCAAGTAGATAATTTCATAAAGTACTCAATGTTTAGACTGCAACATAAAGAAAAATAGCAATCACATGCACATGAAAGAACAACACATAACACAAGAGATATGTGGAAAACCCTCAATGGGAAAAACTGCGGTGAGAAATATTACTAGGATCTACTATCCTAATCCAGCCTCACAAGCAATGAAGTTCAATTACAATTTTAAGGGCTTCAACCTTAAGGAAGCACCAACTCCCTATTTTAGAAGCTACAACTTCAAGGATGCTACAAAACCTTGATTTAGGAGATGCAACTCCAAGGAGACTACAATCCCCTAACCTAAGCTACAACTCAGTATAGTAAGGCTGCCAATTCAAGTATCCATAAATTGGTTCTACAAAAACTATAATGCATCAATTTAGTACATATGTTTTTCTCTCTATTCACTCTCACTCACAGCTATAATAGCTTCAAATATGCATTTCATATTTTGAAACACTGATGTAGTAACACACTTCACTCACTAATTGTTGTCTTTCTTCACATAGACCAAATAGTTCATATCTTTGAACTGCTAATATATAACAAATTCTATCTTCATCAAGAAGCAACAAAAAAAATTGTAACCCTAATTGAAATTCAATGAAACATTTCATTTTTGATGGGTTGTTTCTAGGGTTTGTATGTCATTTCACCATTTTCTTGTGTAGTAAATTCAAATTCAAACTATGTGTTCTTCTTTTCCTTAGAATTGTCATCTGTATCTAATAACCAACAAGATCCTTATTGGATATCTACCTAATAATCTATGAAAGTGATTATATTATATTATTCTCTTCCTTAGATCAATCTCATCCCTTTTTCGTTGATGTAAGAATCTATGCCATTACTTTTGCATTGGATCAAACACATTCACAATTGTGTTCATGTACATAAGAACTCATGCCAACACCTGTGTCTTCTTGCACCAAGAGTTCATGCCCTAGCTATGTCATTTTTCATCTACTCATCAATTAGCGTTATACAATAGATCGTCATTGTCAAAGATTTCATTTGACCAAATGTTTATTTGTAACAAGGATGCAAAGTCAGACAATGATTTCTTGACAAGTGCCATCGTTCTATTCAACTTTCGTATGCACATCACCAATCAACAATTTGTCACTTAAATAGTCATTTTTTTACCTTATCACCATATTGTTGTAAATTTAGTGATTGCACATTTACTTCAGTGATGTAGTGATCATCACTTTATCGTTACTTTGATTAATTCTTCATCTTCTATTTTGGTGATTCCCATTCTTCATCGCATATCACTAAACTACTCACTGATTCACTAGAGTTTTTCATGATATATAGAGTCTTAGCGATAGTTGTGGGATTATTCATCATCTCATCTCAACCATTAAACCCATCTGATGTAATGATGACCATAATCGTGCCAACATGAATCAATTTCCACCAATCCCCGTAACCCCACGGGTCTTGACCGGGCCCCATTGACTTCTCAGCGGGCTAGCGGGGAGGCCACCACATATATACTTCCAATATCACCAAATAATGTTTCCAACCAATGCTTGGTCCCACCTAGTGTTGGAACCTAAAATTTGAAGGTGCCATGTCAAAAAATTTAATGCAACACTTAGAAACTCAATTGAAAAAGCAGCCCAAAGAGCACATTTTGAAAAAATCATAACTTTGAGTTTGGTCATTTTCATGCAATGCCATCTTGCAAGTGTATTCATCTAACATATGTGAGTGTGCATGCAATTTTTTAGCTTCATACGTCTGATTCGAAAAAGTTTCAAAGTGACAAGTTGAAGGGTTTTTGAGAAAAGTTGTTGTTAGTACAGTGAAAATTCTATTAAAATGGTCAACTTTGAGGGTAAATATTAAGCAAATGGATGATGATCATAACAAACTGATTGGTCCTTCGATTCTTTACACTAAATTTTACCTCCATTCCAATTTTCAAGGTGTTTGGATGTTATTTGATATTTTTTCAAAATCAAAATCAAATGAGCTTTACATAGTTTGACAGGTGCAAGTTTTCAAAAAATGTTGAATGAGATACTTTGATTATTAATAGTTTTCAATTCTGATAACTTCATACCAAATTATTTTTTGAACACACTCTCCTACCCTCAAATAACATACAGGTGCATTTTCGGGTCTTTTCGAGATTATTTGATCAGTTTCCAACAATCTCCCCCTTTGGAATTGATGGAAAAACCATTATGTTCATCCATGTATCACCTGAACCAAGTTCTAGAGTAGTATCTAGCATTATCACACTCTCTCCAATGCTCCAACTTTGAGTAGTTTCTCTATTTTCTCCCCCTTAGTATGAATGGAAAAGGACACACTCCCCCTTAGGATATGTCCCCCCTTTGAAAAACAATGGAAAGAGAAAGTGGGGATTCTACTCTCTACAACCATCAAGACATTAGAAATTTGGAAAACAAGATTTACTTGACTTGATCACATTGCCCTTGTCCAAGGTTAAGGAATGAATCAATGAAGCTCCCCCTAGATGTATGTTGTATCACTAACACTTAGTGATATGATGTGGTAAAAATTACTCCCAACTTCCACCTTAGGTGTTCAAGCTACTTTATGGGAAGCGGCTTTGTAAATATATTAGCTACTTGTTCCTTTGTAGGAGCATACTCCATACTGACTTCCCTATCTGCAACCTTCTCTCTAATGAAGTGATACTTGATTGATATATGCTTGGTTCTAGAGTGCATCACTAGATTCTTTGTTATGTTTATGGTGCTTGAATTATCAAAAAGAATAGAAATAGGCTCTTTGTATTCCTCCTTGATATTTTTTAATATCTACTTCATTCATAAGACCTAAGTACAACATGTAGCTACTGCAACATATGTAGCTTCTATTGTAGAAAGAGTGATAGACTCTTTCTTTTTACTCATCCATGAAACCAAACTATTTCCCAAGAAAAATGCTCCACCACTAGTACTCTTCTTTTCATCCACACTTCCTGCCTAGTTGGCATCTATATATGTTGTTAAGGTAAAATTATTTCCTTTGGGGTACCACAATCCATAGTCAACATTGCTTTTGATGTATTTAAGAATTATTTTCATTGCATTGGCATGAGATTCCTTTAGGGAAGCTTGAAACCTCGCTACCATACAAACTTCCTACATTATATCTAGCCTTGATGAAGTTAAATATGGCAGAATTCCAATCATTGATCTATAAAAAGTATAATTGCACTAGGTGATTCATCTGATTTTCTCAACTTGCAGACAATAATCATGGGAGTAGTTACTGGTCTAGAATCCTCCATGCCAAAATTCTTAAGCATTTATTTTGCATACTTGGTTTGAGATATGAATATCCCTTTTTCTAACTGTCTGATTTGTAAACCAAGGAAAATTTTGAGTTCTCCTAGCATGGACATTTCAAACATATCTTGCATGTGTGTAGAAAATATTTTGTACATTACATCATTGCTACCACCAAATATGATATCATCCACATAAACTACAACAATGATCATATTCTTACCTTCAAATTTAGAATATAGATTACTATCAGCACAACCCTTCTTGAATCCTTGTTGTTGTAGGTATTGATCCAACCTTGCATACCATGCCCTTGGGGCTTGCTTTAGACAATACAATGCTTTTCTCAATCTGAAAACATAACCATCATTCTCTAACAACTAGAAACCTTCTGGCTACTCAATATATACTTCCTCTTCTAGGTTTCCATTCAAGAATGTAGATTTAACATCCATTTGATATACTTTGAATCACTTGTAGACTAAAAATGCAAGGAACATCCTTATTGCTTCTAGTCTTGCAATAGTGGAAAATGTTTCTTCAAAATCAATCCCTTCTAATTGTGCATATCCTTTGTACATTAACCTTTCTTTGTTTCTAACCACAACTCCATCTTCATTCAGGTTATTTCTAAATACCCATTTGTTACAAATTACATTCTTGCTTGATGGTCTAGGAACCAGTTCCCACGTTTTGTTATTTCCAATTTGATTGATTTTCTCTTCCATTGCTCTTATCCAACTCTCATCCTTACTAGCTTCATCAAATATTTTGGTTCAATATGAGATAGGAGAAAAAAGTTCACTTGTTCCTTTTCCTTTGCAAGTCTTCTTCTGGTTTGAACACCTTCATTTTTGTCACCAATTATTTGATCTGCAAGATGATCCTTTTGCACATATTTTGCAAGAGCTTGTTCAACCACTTCTTCATTCTCTTCTCATTTCTCTTCTTCTTCAACTCTTGCACCTACATAATCTTCTGATTCAATCTCAAGGTTATTTCTACTAGACTTACCTTGATTTTAATTTTCATCAACCTTGACATTTATGCTTTCCACTATCTTGTGTAGTCTCTTATTGTAACACTTGTAAGCTTTTCTTTGATTGGAATTTTTTAATAATATCCCTTCATCACACCTTGAATCAAAGCTTCCTAAATATTCATCTTCTCTTGTAATATAGCATTTTCTACCAAACACCTTGAAATGCTTGATAGATGCGGGCCTTACAAACCATAGTTCATATGGAGTCTTTCCATTGTTTGGTCTTAAAAGAGCTTTGTTCTTAATATACATTGTTGCATGTACTAATTCCTTCCAAAAAGTATCTACCACATTTTCCTCATTTAACATTGCTCTAGCCATATCTTTCACAATATTTTTCTTCGTTCCACCACTCCATTCTGCTATGGAGTTCTTAGGGCAGAATATTGTTGCTTGATTCCATGATATTCACAATATTCTTTGAATTCACTTGATGTGAATTCTCCACCTTTGTTTGATCTTAGACATTTCATTCTTCTCCCAATCTTATTCTCTACCATCTTTTTGAAAGCCTTAAACTTCTCAAATGCTTCAACCTTCTCTTTTAGAAACTTCACCCAAGCCATCATAGTATAATCATCAATTAGAAGCATGAAGTATCTCTCACCAATCAGTCCTCTTGTCCTTGTAGGACCACACTGATCAGTATGAATTATCTCCAAGGGTTTTGTAGTTGAATAATCTTTTGTAGGAAACTTAAACTCTGTTTTCTTCCCTTGTTGGCATCCTTTGTAGATTGTATCTACAGGCTTAGCTATCTTGGGCATATTTTTTACCATACCTTTTGAACTTATCTTCACCAAGTTGTCAAAATTGGTATTTCCTAATCTTCTATGCCACATCAAACTCTCATCTTTTTGGATGATTAGACACGTTTGACCTTTTACATCACTAAGATTGTATAGATTACTATCTTTCCTTCTTGAGAAATTGTTTTACCATTCTCCCTTATCTTACAACCTTTAGGTTTAAATAGAACTTTGTACCCATTGTCACACATCTGACTAACACTAAGAATATTATGTTTCGGAATTTCAACATAGAGCATGTCTTTAGTCTTATTCTTCCCATCTATGCTTAGAATTCCTTTACCAAAAATCTTGATAGTAGTATTATCACCTAAGCTTACTGACCCTCCTTTTCTCATTTTGAGTTCAATGAATTTACTTTTATCTCCAGTCATATGCTTGGAGCAACCACTATCAATTACCCACAATTCTTGTTCTTTTGCATGTAATATTATTTGGGAAACCATAGACTGAGTGGAATTCTACTCTTTATCCTTCCATATCTTATTAGGTTTCTTTTCAACTTTCTCTTCCTTCTTCTCAAAGACCTCAACTTCCTTTTCACCTTTATAAGATGTATTTTTCTTCTTCTCACACTAAGCACTTGGTCTTACAAATTTTTCTCTACAATTTCTAGCTATATGACCAAAAATTTTGCAATTGAAACAAACTACATTCATGTCAACCAAAGGAGAAAATGAATTTTTACTTTACAAAATTTGTATTCCTCCACTACAGTATTTGGGTCCAATTTTTTATGAACATTTGTTGAATTTTTGACAAAATATTGTCGGAATACCAACGAACCACTGAACCAATTTTCGTCGGCACTTTCATGTCAAACTTTTGATAGACTCTAAAAACATCGAAATATCAACCTAACTTCGTCAGTTGTCAAAGGATCATGCTTTTTTCAAAATTGCAACAAACTATCTATTCATCAGAAACTTTTGTTGGTGTATTTTGTCAAAATGTCGACATTTAGGTAGTGCTATCTTCCGTCAAAGGTACAACAATTGCGTCATACTTTTTATATTTCATCAATGGTTTTTGTCGATGGTGTTCATCGAAATTTCAACGAAACTGTCCAATTTTTTTTTAAAAAAATTCTACATCATAGATCATGTCGGGTGAACTTTGGAACAGGGTATGGACATCCATCATGTCATCTCTTGGAATGCAATGATTGTAGGATATGCTAATGATTTCTACCCTTTTGATAGATGGTTTGATTTTTAGTTGCATGACCTGGTGTATATAAACATTATTTATCAACATATTGCCACTTGATGAAGTAGACTCATAAGATGGTCTTGAAGTTTGAAAAATTGAATGTCTTTTGTAAATATATTTGTAAGTTGTTTCTAATTTTGTATATACCTCAATTATACTTCTTTCTTTTGAACCAAATATAAAATGAAATGATATTTCAAATCAATTTTTTTTGGTTCTACTATGACAAATACGATTCTTGGACAACTTAATTGTACTTATGTTATTGCAGAAGATTATTATAAGCTAAATTTATTTCTCCCCAATTTCTTCTAGAAAATTTTGAAATCATAATTCTTAAATGTATCTATAAAAGTGACTGCAATATACTCAATTGAACTATAGAAGAAAGATATTTTCACATCCATGTGATGTATGCTTTATTTCTTTTGAGCTTCTATTGAAATCACCACTCTATTGGTCTCTTATTTTTATAATGGTATAAAATTCTCTTCATAATCTATCATATATATTTGTTTGAATTGTTCCTTGTTGTTCTTGTCTTTGCCTTATCCTTGATTGCTTTTACTGATTACACCTTCATTCTTTATGGTTTTTAATTTAAGGTAAATTTCTCCAAATGTGTCTCTAAGTCTTTTATCATGAGACATAAGAGATCCTACTAAGTGATCAAACTTGAGAGTAGTCAAATCTTTACTCTCCTTAATGATTATTACAACATGATTCTACATTGGTGTTAGAGATTTTAACACCTTTTAAACCACAACCTTTTGTTCATAGTCTCTATCAAATTAGTCATCTTATTGATCACATCTTTTACTTTTACACAATAATCACCCACTCTCCCAACTTCTTACCTCTTCATATTCTCTCTTCAATATTTGTAGGTTGGCAATTTTGACTTGCTCACTGTCTTGATAAGCTTCTTGTAGATTTTTTGAAGAACCTTTGTTATCTTTGCACTTACAATTCTTATGATGCAGGAGCATCCCAATGATCCATATCCACCAAAAATAGTTTGACTTGATTTTTGTTAAATAATATTACATTATTTTTAATTGTCTCCTTTACAAAGGACAATATCTTAAAGATTCCCCAGCCCTAAAAAATAAAAACAAAAGAAAAAACTAAACAAACACTTATCCTTTCATGTATTTAGCATGAACTTAATTGCCTCTCATGCACTCAACATGGAACAAACATATCATTCATAAAAATTTTAAACATTAAACTCCATTAAAAAAATTGGTTAAGAATAGCATCCATCTATAAAAAAATAAGTTAGAAATTCCAATTTTAAGATTCTAAAAATAGGGGAGTGGGGCCAATAGATGGGCGAGTGTCAATTTGAAGATGTTTGAGTTGTACTTCCATGGTGGTGTATTCCAACACCATTGATCAACAAGTCTTTTGGAGACATAAATTATACTCTACTCCACAAATTTTCTAATGAAAACATCAAAAATGAGGGGCACTTGGGGTATCGTGGGGAACAATACAGACGAGGACATTACTTTGCATTAACTAGAACAATCTAATTTCCAATTACTGGGGATATGGCCACCAAGTTAGATACTAAATTGTGGTTACAGGGGTAGAGAGGTGACTATACTTATCGTGGTTTTTCCATGAAGTCTTCCCTTAGCATCCTCCTTTAGCTATTTATGTATCTAATAGGCTTTTCATAGAATTTCGTTGGTCATTTTTTTTACTCATGGTATTGTCCATGTCAACTATGTAAGGTCATTCATAAATATAAACCTCTCTTGGAAACCTTTAATTATCCTTTAACATTATCCTTGACTACCATTTGAAGGTCTTCCATGTATTCATTAAAAATACTACCCTCATAATGTCAAGAACCTATTGTCCTTTGTGTAATTTTTCCCTTGCAAGGTGTCTTGAATTACTCTTGCCATTTAACTTATGAAAGTTAATAAATAGCTTATGCTTTACCATCATAACAATGTTTGTATCAAGCTTCATTTACACTTACTGCCCTTGATAGTCAAACACTATCATTTTCAAGGTATGACTATCATGCTTTATATACCTCTACCTCCTTGAAAATTGTGCATTTGGATTTCAATGATCACAGTCATGGTTTTGTTCACAATTCCTTTGTTTAAGCACTTAAAATATTTACCAAGCATATGGTAGTTTCCTTCTTTAAAGCGTTGTCCTCTATCAACCACGTAGGAACCTTACCTATATCATAAATCACCAGTTTATGCATATGGTGGACTATACATACAAAGGTGACTGCCCCAAGCTCTTGTCAATCTAATATATTCCTCAGAACAACCTATTTGAGCCTTCATAGTGATTTTATTCTTTGCTTCTCAAGGATTCATAGTCACTATCATAGTTCATTTGATATTCCTTAGCCTAAAAATTATGGGATTTGTTTCAATATGACTGAGAGTCACATTAAATGTTTTCCAAGTCTTTGTATAATGGTATAGTTAAAATCCTTTATAACAATCTTCTAAAAATTCCTCCAAACTACCCTCATAACTTAGTTATATATTGAGTGTTCCTTTGACTTTGTTCTTAAATAAGCTTTCTCAAAAACCCTACCTAACAATGAACCATAATTTTCTCTCCTTAATACATGACTGCCCTTGGAATGTTTTATATTGTATTTCTTTGTGCCTCCTTTTCTTTGATTTTGGATGCTCATAATGATTGTTTTCAACTATTTTATGCCTCCCTTTATGTAAGACTATCCTCATGGATTTTAAATTTCACTTGACCTTCATACAACTAGCTATGATCTTCTTTTTATGATTGTGATCCTATTGAATGATAGTGATCCTCTATGAGCTGCATACCTATGAGAATGATCTCTCTGAACTTGACTTCCCTTATGGTATATTTCAAGGTTATATCCTTTGTTCCATGTGAACTTAGGACTACTCATTTGAAAGTATTGCCCACTCTTCCATGTACATTGTGGCTTGACAATCATTAGACTTCCTTTGATTGTCCTTCTTGCTTCATTTCCTTCTACCTATGACCAAAATTATCACATACTTCTTCCCCTCTTTAGACCGTTTGGAATGACTATCCTTTTGGGCATCCCAAAATTACTAGAATAGATAATTTAATAAGTATAGAATCTAAAAGAAAAATCATCCATCCATCAAGGTGTAGAATTCAAGTAAAGGAAGTAATATCTATATGCATTTTCTACATCTTATACCTTCCAATTTATACAAAGGAATGCATCTGAGCCATAAGTGTATTCTCCTATATGAGAAATTGGAAATAAATCCTCTAGTCCTAGCAATATGAGACATGGAGAATAAGAAATGGAAAGACTTGTATTTTGTTACATCGGAATGCCCTTTATGATAATCATAAGGACTTATGACTATCCTTTATTTCAATATATTGAGGGAAGTGCATGTTTCACTATCCATAATTTTATTCATACTTGACTACCCTTTTAAAATTTTATCTACATTCCATGGTTTCTTTATAAAATGGTCTGCCTTTTTCCTCTACTAAAATCTGATTTGTTTGAGTCTCCTCCACCTTGACTCTGCATTAGCTAGTTATGGTTGTGGCTTAACAAGGGTATATTTTGGTAAGGAAGATAGTAAGTTGAATGAATGTAAGTAGAGAAATTTGTGCATAGCTGTAAATGGTACAAAATTTCATGGTTAAGTGGAAGCCTCCCATCAACAACAAGATCCAAATATCCGTGTATCTATCTCAATCAAGCCTCTAAACCCTTCAGAACTGTCAATTTTTCCACTATCCTGTTATGCACAAAAATTCAAATTTTAGAGTTATGTCACCACTAAAAACAAAAGAAATAGAGCTTTGAAACCAAATCCACACACAACATAATGTGGTATTCATACAAAGCCATACAAACAAACTAAAATCAAAACATTGGAATGGAAACAACTTGAAATTATGATTTAGAGCATGGATTTAGTTTACTCAACTAGAGGCACATTTCACAATAATGGGTTCTTAATGTAAAACATTTGTACAAGGTTCAAATAGTAAAGAGATTGATGAAAGATATAGGAATTAAAACATTTGTACTTGGATGTAGTTGGATTGAGCTTCTCTTTGTTTTGAGAATAGTTTAATATTCTCTACTTAACAAGGCCAACCATGTGATGGTGGAAGCTCATTTGGCCCCTCCCCCCCTCACATGACTCTCAATTCCCCATACCCAATCATATAACATTAATCATTCATTCATCCATTAATAACATATAAAATTCATTCATTAACATATTCACATTCATTCATTCATCCATTAAGAACATATAACATTCATTCATTTAGTTGTTACATATTATCAAAAATATGGTTGTCATTATATGATTACAATCACTTTTATTTTCTTTTTTTCTTTAATTTTGAAGCTAAAAAATGCTAAAGTGGAGTATCATTTTCTAAATCATTTATCCCCCTTTAGTTGTTTTTCCCTCTTCTTGTGATCTTAATGCATGTCTATTCATGTACTGATCATGACATGGAGGCCGCTTCAAGGGGGGGTCTGCTGCAATAACAAAGAAATGCTAAATTGATATGTTTTGTTATTATTGTTACAAATATTTTATTAATTAAAAGAACATTAGAGTGGCACTCTTTACTTGATGGGGCCACATCATGTTCCTAATCTTGTTGTATAGCCTCATGCTCAACATGTTGAACACCCTCTAAATCCTGATTTGGAGTTGAAACACGAAAGGTTATATTAATGAATACACCAATTGTAATTAAATATGTTTAAAAGAGCATTAGAGTGGTCCTCTTTACCTGATGGGGCCACATCATGTTCCTGATCTTCTCTAGCCTGATCATGCTCAACATGTTGATCACACTCTACATGCTCTAAAGTTGAAACACAAAAGGTTACATTAATTAATACACCAATTGTAATTAAATATGTTTAATTGTATTAATCCATATTATGTTTTGTATAGTACATGAATACATCCAGTACCAGGATGCACACCATGACCTTCATCTGCAAGTTATGCTCCACCCTCACAAAGTTGCATTCCAATGTCAAGTGCAGTATTATCATTGTATGTCTGTTTAAAACAAATAGGCACATAATTACTTTATGGTGGAAATTAATATTGAATAGATTGCACAAGTATTCAATTTTAAATAAACTTTATTGAGTTTATTTACCTATGTGTCAAATGCAGTGGAAGATTGTGTTTTCCCAATCAAGACTCTTAGGTGTTCAACCATGCTGGAAGGAAATCTTCATTTCCTCTTCTGTGGGTGCTCTATTGAATTTAGATCCCTATATTTTTGCATAAGATCGTGAATTTTGCTTCTATGGTGTGATAAAACCAAAATTATTTTCAATTTATTATTTGGATGCAATATTTCATTTATTGATACTTACAATTCTTGCAGCAAATTTCATATAACCACAAGAGCCAAGCTTGTGTTGCCTATTTTTTTCTAGTCTTTCCTTTGTTTCCTTCAATGTGTTGAGCAGCCTATGAAAAGTTTGAAATATGTTAGATTATGTAAAAAGAAAGAGTAATCAGTATATAATTACATTGTTGATAGTATCACATACCTTCCTTGGCCCGATGGTGTCTTTCCTTTTTTCTTTTCAGCCTTCTCCTTTCCATCTAATACTAGGTCCTTCCACTCCCTCTCTGGAATCATGGGGGGACACTCATACTTTTTGTTCTTCTCTAAATGTGACCTATATTGGTCCCTCACATACTTTAGATATGTACCAGCTTTCTTGAGAACCTTCGTTCGGTTGAATGTTTTATCATCGAACAACACAACTAAATGGTTAATGAGCTCATCCTTTAAATCTTGATTTTGTGCATTCCACCATGTACGTATGGTGGGACCAAAGAGCTCCAATGTTATATCACCTAGATTTTTATAAAAACCATTATTTCCTACAAAATGATCATGGGATCATTAGTCTAAAAAGATATATCAATAAGTAAATTTCAATTGGATTATATATAATAATAATTAGAACATTTTAAATTACCTGAGACCTTCTCTATCTTTATAGGAACGAAATCCTCGGTCACCAAAAATGTGACTGGCAATGTTCTTGTATTAGTAATATGGAAAGATCTAGGAAATGTTGCTAAAACATCACCAGCACTAGTGGCCTCTGCATCACCAGTACTACCTGATGCGTGCATGCTATGTGTTGCTGACATTTCAATCGACAATATAGGAATGGATGATGGGGTTGGATGATCATGTGATGTATGTGTAGGAAGATCAGGATGGACACTTGTACCAACCCCCACTCTACAGGAAACACCTACAATACCCTGATCATGGGCAGCAGCATCATGAGGACGCAAAAAATCCTATAAAAATAACACATATTTAGTTCATGACATAAAAGAATACAAATTATAAAACCATGAATGAACTTATGTTATAATTAAAGACCTCATGACAACTTACTTGCAATTTTTGTACTCTCTCAATCAATATTTTAACCATCTCTATTATCTCATCTATTTGAGGCACTATGAATAACAATTGAAGGATTTCTTCTTTGCATTTTTTTCGTGTCTTCTTTATCATATCGAGAGGGTTTGTTGAATATGTGATGTCATCATCCAATAATACTGACTACATCTCAAACCTATGGATGCTCTCCTCTACTATTGGTGTCTTTCCCCGATCAGCTGTCTACAACAAGAATATTTAAAACATTATCGAAATTAACCCATTAAACTTATAAAAAAAACATAATAATAAAACATTTTTCTTGTATCTAATTTGTACAATTACAATGAGGTAAACATGTTGGGTAGAAGTGCCCAAAGATGCATCGTGATCTATGGTCTGGACCGGAGCCTTCCCCATATGATCAATGTCCCGCTATGACAAAAATTAAATATAAAAAAACATTACTAAAAAGAAACTAATAGACTTACGAAAAAAAGCATAATAATAAAATGGTATATTGGAGTCATTAATTGGATGTTGGGTAAAATGGTATATAGTATGTACCACCCCCATAGTAATTGTGTTTGTATCTAAGCGATTCAAATTCTAATCGATTAGCAACTCTTCCCCTACAGTTATTGATTTTATCACATATACGAATGCACGGTTTCCCTCGCACGCCTTGAATATGCAATTGGGTTGCTTATTTGTTGACCTAGGTTGTGTACTATTTATAAACCCTACAATATTCCCTGATGCTTTTGGCCCTCCATAAATGTACACAACCACTCCTTTATTTTGATCCTTATCTTTTAGCTATATATAATTTGTTGACAGTGCATACCTATGCATACTTCATGTATATTGAACTAGCTACATCCAATCTTTGTAACTGTAACAGGGTTAGACATACTCCATCAATTCAGTAACTTAGGCATAATAGACCTTTATGTCATCCATTCAAAATAGGCCCAAACCATGTAATGACGATGGTGCTATGCGATATATCCTCTCGTTGACAAAAAATCAATGTTTATTGGAGGAAGTTCCCTAGGTACCCATTGTTTCTGTAGATGTTTGTGCCTCAAGGGCACCTCGATATCACCTATGCTCTCATCATCATAAGAGCATGACCCCCTCTTCAGCAAGAAAAAATTCCATGCATTTACGAAATTCTCTTCTAATCTTTTGACCTCTAGTTGATCTCCCTCTTTTAGACCTACTACATGTCTCGCTTTCCTCTTCTCTTCTTGAATTTACCTCAGTCAAGGAAGATAGATCTAAAAATACCTATTTGGTGGTACCTACACTCATAAGGATGTTGCATGAAGTTCTTTCATGGTGATGTGATCCCAAGGTGACATTATGATTAATCTATCATATCATCACTAGAATTTGACTGGATATAAGGTAATCAAGTCTTGATAGATTGCAAGTTATTGTTACTACCGTCCAAATGTGTCCATCATAAATCAAATCAATGTATGAAGGAGACTGTCCCTTGCAATTAATGACTTAAAAATTTGTATCAAGTGTTAAATGTGACTATGGTCCACCAGTTACACAACTAAGGCCTCCAATGCATTGTGCAAAAGAATGGTTTCACCATACATAATATTTTTGTTTAAGTTGTCTTGAAAAAGATGAATTAGAACACTAATAGACATAATTTAGGTGCATGCGTGAGGTGGTTCAGCTATCCACTGATAAACTCCATATGTCTAAGTGGTTAACAGGGAGGGAGTGTGTACTAGGACTGGTTAAGTCATCATAAGTTTATGCTTTGGCAATAAAAATTGCTTAAGTCATCTTAAATCTACCTATGTCTAATTGCTTGGAGACTTTTGGTATGTTTTAAGGTAGGATGAGTGGTTGCATCAATGTTCTAGTTCTCTATGACAAGGTTTCAACATCTTCAAATAGTGAAAGTTAGTGCTTATAGTCATTTGAAACAACAACATTTTGATTCTTCAAAGGCTTGTAGTAGGTTTTGAGTCTTGGTGATAAGTTTCAATGTAATCACAAGGTCTCCATCCTCACTTTGTAATCTTAGTGCACCTTCACAAATTAAAGAATCAAAATTCCATGATGCAAACAAGTTCTTGAGGGGAGTTTCCTTGGTGTTTTTAAATGGTTTCGATTCCTTTTGACACCTCTTGAAGGCTCTTTGTATTCGTGCTTGTGGAAGTTGTATTAACTTGCCTTAACTAGGCAATTAGGTGTCTAAATGATGTTCTATTAGTTCCCAACGTACAACCAATTCAAATTTCAGCTTTGGGACATTGGTAAGGTTGGTTGAAGATAGAAATAAGATTCTCTTGGTTGAGGCATGTGGGTTGGTGAATCATTTTGAAGTTCTAATGCAAAAGCTTGCTATTTTTTTGGAAAATCTGTGTAAATTTCTTGTTCTACTGCATGGTACAACCTCTATACATAATGTACAGGTACATTCCTATTATGGTTGGATAGAGGGAAGACCTAAATTTCTTTTGGAGGTGATTTGACAAGTTTTCATTAAGTACAAAATAAGATACCACCATTTTAGTAGGATTTGGTCTAAAAACCCTCAAAACTAGGGTTTTGATTGAAGAATGGCTCTTTCTTCCATCTCCATGTTGTAATAATGCTAATTCTTGGTGGGATGGTAGATATTTTTGTATATTTTAATATTTTCAAGGTTTTTTAGAATGAAATGTTGTGTAGAGGAAGTTTTGCAATGTTCTAGGCCTAGCATCCTCATGTGACAGGCCTAGATTGTGAAGAAAAAAGTTGAGTTTTGCTTGTTTAGGGTGATTTTAACTGTGAAGGAACTTGGGAGTGATATAAATGGGTGTAACTAGCCTATAAGAACCTATTTCAAGGCTTTGGGGTGAAGGGGAGAGCCTAGATAGTCAACTATCCTGTTGTAGTATGCTAATTAGGCCTCTTGGAGCAGCGTTGTTTTGGTCCATTTCTCTTTTATTGTCCACTGTCAAGAAAGAAGGTTTTGATACTTTTTAGGGGCATATATTACTTGTCTAAGTTTAGTGGTTTGGGCCTAATAGAAGCTTATATGTGTATTTTATTTTGACTATCCTATTGGGTAGGGCTACAAGCCTTATAGTGGTAAAGAGGCCTAATGGTTAGAGTGATGAGAAAATGTAGTTTCCTAAGTGCAAACTTAAGTGTCATGTTTTGGTTTAGTCCTATTTGACATGATCCAAGTGGATAAAATCCCTCTTGATTGTTTGAGTACAACAACCCTAGTTGGGGGGGGGGGGTCTTTTCCTTGAAGGAATAGTGGATTGGAAAGGTCTACTTAAAGAGTATTTGAGAGAGTTGTGTTAAGTTGGTGGTAAATAGGCCTAGTGGTTAGAGCGGTGAGAAAATGGAGTTTCCTAAGTGAAAAATTGAGTGTCATGGTTTGTTTTAGTCCTATTTGACATGATCCAATTGGATACAAGCCCTCTTGATTGTTTGAGTACAACAACCCTATTTGGGGGGGTCTTTTCCTTGAAGGAATAGTGAATTGGAAAGGTCCAATTAAAGAGTATTTGAGAGAGTTGTGCTAAGTTGGTGGTTTTGATCATCTATTTGATCATCTAAAGAAGCTTCCATTGCTCACCAATTCCTCTAGAAATTGATATTGATTAGCTATTGTCATATTTTTTTAATAGAGGATTTTATATCATTCCAGAGATCACTTTATTATTGAATATGGGAACACGAGTCTATGTTGATATCTTTTTCATTGAAAGCTAAAGACTGAGAGGTACCTATTCTGCCAAAGTCATTTGAGACATGATTCCATTCCCATCCCTTATATCATATCTTTGGAAGTGAACTATTTGAAAAAATGCCTCAAATAAATGTGGTCTCATGGTGATGGAATGCCATGAAAACCCATCACCATAGGCATTCGTCATGGCATTCCATCACTACGAGACCACATTTCTTTGAGGCATTTTTTCAAATAGTTCACTCCCTTATCTATGGCTTGTCATGACATCCTGTCACCATGAGACCATATTTCTTTGAGGAATTTTTCCAAATAATTCACTGCCTTGTCTATGTTTCTTTCTATAGAATGATACATAAAGATTTATTCACTTTCTTCTTCAAAAATCATGGTATGCAATCAAGAGTTTTAAAAGAAAGAGTTTTAGAATATGGGAAATTTTGTTTTTAGGTCCATCTTTGAACCCTTGATTCTACCCTATGTAATGCTTTAGCCAATTATATGTTAAGGTGGTTAGAATTTTAAAATATCTCTACTTAGATGTGAACTTTTATCCCTCAAGTCCTAAAATCTTTGGGTAATGTGTTGCAAGTGGAAGAAACAAGGTCTACTCTTCCCCATATTAACTCTAGGGTTTTTATATCTCTCAAATTTAATGAGTGTATTCTACATATTTTGTGCTTTCAATTGAGTGATAATAAAACTAAACATGATATTGAAGTTTTGAGAGGTTTGAATGCTTGTTTTCTATGTAAAATGGATGGTCATCAAAGAAGGCATGGCCCAAAAATTCTTGAGACTATTAATAAACTTGTAGCTAATAGAATTTCAACCTTGATTGTGTAGGAAATAATAAAATAGACAATAGAAAAATTTACAAGAATGAATTTGATACTTTAGATGAGATTCTTGACAAATTGGAGGACTCTCATTCTAGTGAGGCATATGTTGGTATCCTTGAATAGATGCTTTTTGTCAACAATGAGCTTTCTCTTCTTTTTTTCAAGGATAATTCTATGAAAATGGAATCTCATGAAGATGGAATTCCATGACAATCCATAGCCATAGGCATTCATCATGGCATTCCATCACCATGAGACCGCAATTCTTTGAGGAATTTTTCCAAATAGTTCACTACCTTGTCTATGCTATTGCTTACTATTATGCTTTGACAATTTTTTTCCAAGCATCCATAGCTTGTTTGAAAGCACCTATTTTAGGCTTTTAGCCATAGCATTAAGGCAGTGAATTGTTTGATAAAATGATTTGGTAGTCATGTATGAAAAATGTCATAGCATAGTAAGGCAATGAAATGTTTGAAAAAATGCCTCAAAGAAATGTGGTCTCATGGTGATGGAAAATGCCTCAATGGTGATGGAATGCCATGACAAGCCATATACAAGGCAGTGAACTATTTGAAAATATGCCTCAAAGAAATGTGGTCTCATGGTGATGGCATGCCATCACCA
Organism: Sequoia sempervirens; assembly: GCA_007258455.2. Classification (NCBI taxonomy): domain Eukaryota; kingdom Viridiplantae; phylum Streptophyta; class Pinopsida; order Cupressales; family Cupressaceae; genus Sequoia; species Sequoia sempervirens. The sequence goes on from VDFB02047230.1 coordinate 272,510,505, forward strand.
TGAGACCACATTTCTTTGAGGCATATTTTCAAATAGTTCACTGCCTTGTATATGGCTTGTCATGGCATTCCATCACCATTGAGGCATTTTTTCAAATAATTCATTTCCTTTAGCCATAGCATTAAGGCAGTGAATTGTTTGATAAAATGCTTTGGTAGTCATGTATGAAAAATGTCGTAGCATAGCAAGGCAATGAACTATTTGAAAAAATGCCTCAAAGAAATGTAGTCTCATGAAGATGGAATTCCTTGACAATCCATAGCCATAGGCATTCGTCATGGAATTCCATCACCATGAGAACATAATTCTTTGAAGGCATTTTTCCAAACAGTTCACTGCCTTGTCTATGCTATTGTGATTATGCTTTGATAGATTTTTTTTCATAGCTTGTTCAAAAGAAATTGTTTTAGGATTTTAGCCCATAGCAGCAAGGCAGTCAACTATTTGATAAAATGCTTTGGTAGACATGTATGAAAAATGATTTGGTAGACAATATTATTGACTTGGCAGAAATGTCACTTGAAGATTATTTTGAATGAGTATTTTGTGTTTTTTAGAGTGCTCAAAAGGTGTTGAGTATTAAACTATAGTAGCAAGTAACTTTGTAATGAGAGGAATTTTTGGCGTATGAATCTTCCATGCTCCATGCAATGTCATAACTTGAGAGGCATCCATATAAGGAAATAGCATGTGATTTAAGAATGCCAACAATATCAAAATTGAAATACCTAGTGATGAGGCCAAGTATGAAAAGGAAGAAACATGACACCATGGTATAATGTGAATGCACAATTTTGATTCAATCAAATGTTTCAGACAATGTATAGTTACTAAGGTGAAATGAACACAATATAATGGACCGCCAGCATTGAAGACAAACCAAATCAAATAAAAAACCCTATATCACTCTAATTCATAAATTTCAGATGAAATATATAGACCATATTGGCGATGAATGAGATGCAAAGGCCTTCATGACAAAAAAAATCACAAAAATTCCAATTTTTCAGCCAAGCAAGCTCAATCCTTGGGCTTCCTGCAACCTTTCCTCCTAGCGTACGACTCACTTCTCCAATTGATGAGCTAGGTTTTGATTATGTCAATTAAAATGAAAATTGTGGCACCATATTGTTAAATTTTACATAATAAATTATATATAATTAATATAATTATATAATATTAGCTAAATTTATAATATTAAATTAATATTATAATTATTATAATTAATATAATATTATAATTATTATAATATAATTAATATAATTATCTCTCTATATCTCCCACTATCTATGTCACTCCCTCTCTCCCCCTCTTCTCTATCTCTCCTCTACTTATCAATATCCATTTCTCTCCCTGATCCCCCTCTCATCTATCTCCCCCTCTCTATCTCAACCATCTCTCCCTCCCCATCCCCTTATCCATCGACTCTCTATCTCCACCTCTCTTCCTTTCTCTTCCCATATATCTCCATCTCTCTTCTCTCCCATATATCTCTATCTCTCACCATCCTCTATCTCTCTATATCACCCCCTTTCTATGTCTCTCCTCTCCCTCTATATATTGAGCTATCTCTCCCTCTCCCCTATCTTCTTCTCTCTCTCCCTTTTTACATATCACTCTCCTAGTCACCCCCTCTTCTTTCTCTCCCTTTTCTACCTATCTATCTCCATCTCTCTCTCTTCCTCTTCAACCTATCTCCCTCTCTCCCCCTCTTATTTATCTCTCCTCCTCTACCTATCAATATCCCTTTCTCTCCCTCCCCCCCCTATCTCCCCTCTCTATCTCTCACCATCTCTCCCTCCCTATCCCTATCCATTGACTCTCTATCTCCACCTCTCTTCCTTTCTCTTCCCATATATCTCCATCTCTCTTTCTCTTCCCATATGTCTCTATCTCTCTCTCACCATCCCCCACTATCTCTCTATATCACCCCATTTCTATGTCTCTCCCTCTCCCTCTATATATATTGAGCTATCTCTCCCTCTTTCCCCTATCTTCTTCTCTCTCTCCCTTTCTACATATCGCTCTCCCTAGTTTCCCCCTCTTCTTTCTCTCCCTTTTCTACCTATCCATATCCATCTCTTCTCTCTCTTCCTCTTCAACCTATCTCTCCCTCGACTCTCCCCCTCTTCTCTATCTCTCCTCCTCTACCTATCAATATCCATTTCTCTCCCTCCCCCTCTCAACTATCTCTCGGACCCCTCTCTATCTCTCACCATCTCTCCCTCCCTATCCCCCCTATCCATCGACTCTCTATCTCCACCTCCCTTCCTTTCTCTTCCCATATATCTCTCTCTCTTTCTCTTCCCCATATATCTCTATCTCTCTCACACACCATCCCTATCTATCTCTCTATATCACCCCCTTTCTATGTCTCTCCCTCTCCCTCTATATATATTGAGCTATCTCTCCCTCTCTCTCTCCCTTTCTACATATCACTTTCCCTAGTCTCCCCCTCTTCTTTCTCTCCCTTTTGTACGTCCTATCTATTTTCATCTCTTCTCTCTCCTCCTCTTCAACCTATCTCTCCCTCTCTCCCCCTTTTCTCTATCTCTCTAATGTCAAGCCTTCTAAAAATAGTGTTTTATTAAACTATAAGTTGATTATTGTCACCACTCTTCATTCCACATGAAATGTCAAATGTAGCAATTGTTTTGTTGCTTTTGTCAAGTTTCATTAACCAAGATATTTAGTGGGTTGAATAAAGTTGTGTTATGACCCTTGGTCTCTTTAAAATAATTATACAATATTAATGAGATTAGGAAGGGGAGAAAAGTAAACTCCTTCAAAATAGAGGTAGTTGTGGGTTTGTTTGTTTGCTTTGTATACTATGTACTTAGTTTCTCAAGGATAAATAAGGCATTGCAGAAATGAAAGATGTTTGATTATCTACCTAATATTGTTTGTGTTTTTAAAATTATTAGAATATTTAGATCATTTTCTTAGTTGTGTATCCTAACTAATATAGAGTAAGCTTTTTCATTTTAATTGACTACTACATAATAGTTTATGTGTTGAAAGAATTATTTCCATTCTTTGTAGTTTTTACATTGGACTACAAATCATATTTAATTTCATGCCAATATACTTCTTTCATAAATCATATTTGTTTAATATATTAAAATATGTTAGTTAAATTGGAAAAGTTGTTCAAGTTAATTACTAAATTTGATCTAAAAATGTTTGACACTTTCGATATATTCAATTAGATATATATAGTTAAATTGGAGGTGTCATTTGAGTTAATAATTAAATAACGTAATAATCAATTAAAGCAAGGGACATAATTTTGGATGTGTTTGAATTGAATAAATTACATATTAAAATAGACATAAATTACTTGAAATAAGTGCTTCATAACCCATCTAATCAAATCATAACCTATCAAAAAGGAAATAGGAATTTTCTAAAGAAAAGAACACTTGACCCAATCATAAGTGTATGGCCTTCACAGAAAGGAGTGATCCACCTTAGCAATAGCAAGTACCCCATCCAAAATTTTCTCAGATTACACAAAGTCACAATGTTCCTCCAAGATAAGCCAATCAAATCCAACCTTATGTGTCCTAGTAATCAAATTGGAGATGATCCTAAAAATGACATTGCAAAGGGTGATTGGTCTAAAAAATCTAAACGAATTTACAATTATTTCACTACTACAATCAATGTGTCATCTTTCATGAAATTTCTCAAAACACTATTCATTATGATCATATGGAAATTTCTAGGAGAACTACAATAGTTGTAACATCATGAATTAAAATTAAACATTAAAAAATACATCATGAATTAATTATGTAACCACATAAGTCAAACATAATTCTATCAAGAAATGAATATAAAATAGATAATACAATCACATAACTCATACATTTCAATGTCATTGATCTTCTTCTTCATCAAACTCTTTGTCTGACATATCATCTAATCCAAATTCGACATTGTAAGGATTGGTCATATCATCATCATCATCATTGATATCAGTTTCGATAATGTCATCATCCACATGGATATCATCTTCATGAACATTAACTTCGTCATCATCATTATCTAGTTCCTCCTCTTTGATAGCTTCATCAAGCACATCATCAACTAATTATTGATCCTGATCATCATTAACATCATCTTCTAGTTCTTCGGTATCTTCTTCTTCCACCACATTATACTTTACTGACCTTCCTCTTGGATCATGTCTAATAACAAATGACCAACCTGGTTTACTTGGAACCTCTGAGTAAAATACCTACTCACATTGGCTTGGAAGAACATAGGGTTCATTTCCAACTCGCTTGATCACTCTTGTATTAACCATGGTAAACCCATTATCATGTTCAATAACAATTCTCTTAGGATCATTTTCATTCAATCGTAGCCTATACCATAGGACAACGAACAAAAAAAATTTGAAAGGCTTAAAGTCACACTCAAGTATATCATCCAAAATCCCATAATATTGATTTTCTGAGACTTCTAGATGTATGTCACTTCTAGATGAAACATTAGTCACTTGAAACACTGCAATTATCCCAGAATCACAAGTTTTCTTTGTGCCATCCAACTTTTTGATTTGAAATTTATAACCATTGTACCACATAGCCTTGTGGTGTTTCAACTACAATATGTCAAACATGAAAAAATTATTGCAATATCGTTAGTTGATAAACATATTATTTCTTGGTCGTATGTATGCAAAGAAAAAAATCTCAGCATATATATACACCAATATAATTGAAAATAATTAAATAATATGGGGATTAATATATTCATATGTACCTATTTATCTCTTAAACCATATGCTAAATCAATTTCCCTTTGTGCAACATTGGAATCTCCATTACAATGAGATTCTTTAACCAATGAAGCCACACCTTCCCATGTTAATGCACGACCAAATTGTTGACATCGTTCAATCCATACTGTCATCCAATCAAGATTGTTTGCAACGAACAAATGTAGTGCATCCCACTCTCGACCAACTGTATCAAAAAAAAATGAAATTCACAAACGACATTAACAAATTCAAAAAATTAAAACATTTCAATAGTGATGTTAACAACCTTGAAATTAGTGTGTTTTATGTTTCATGTGATCATAAAAGATTAAAAAGTAAGTTGTAGAGGTGGTTGTTCGACAGTTGAGGTGTAAAGGCCTTTAAAAGGCATAAAGTGATCATTGTAAACCCTCATAGGATGAGAAATAAAGAAGGTATAGTTGTTGTCCTCAAGAGTTTTGTGAGGAAAAACATGTGAAATGAGAGGTTCAAGCCTACGTTTCAACAAAATATGTATGGGAGATCTGATTTTATGAATTTTTACCCATGTGTATACCAAATGGGTTGTGTCTGAGTTATTTTTGAGGTTTGGGAGGTCGTGGAAGTACTAGATTGAATAAACCCTCATGATTTTGGCCTAAAACAAGGGTTTTTGGGTTTGTCGAGAATATGGCCATACAAGTGGAATATTTTTGTGGATTTGGAGGTTTGGAGGCATAAAAATTACTTCCCCAAGATTTCATGGGCATATGACAAGTTTAAAGACTAGTTGCTTTGTAAAATAGGCCTAATCAACCTAATCAGCACAACCTAGAAAGGGTGATTTTGGTGATTTGGTCCAAAGGACTTGTACTTTCCCTTGAAGTATGTTTAATAACACCAAAATAGGTGTCTAAAAAAATTAAGGTTTTTCTTGGTGTTTTGGGAAATTTTTGAGTTATTAGACAAAACTAGGTTTGCACTACTATAAGGATTCAAGGAGTCAAAGTGTGAAATTTGACTTATGTTGTTTGTCAGGCTTTGAGAGTTGTTTGGATTGTTTAAAGTGGTAATTATAAACTTTTTGGAATCATCTTAAATATAGATTGATAGGTTGGTTGAGTTGAGCCTCCCAGGTCTACATCAATTAGTTAATTACCATAGTATACAAACTTAATTTATAATTGATGTATATTGAAGATTAATAATTAAATAAGTACAATATACATAAAAACCAAATGTGAAATTTATTATAATTACCTCTCACTTTCCTCAATCTACCTTTCCCCATCAGGTACTCCCCTTCTAATTTGTTAATGGATTTGGGATCCCAAATGCGATCTACATGGATCTTTGTTGCAAACTTAGGAAGATATTCAGTAATGTACACCATGGTCTGGTATACCATATATCCCTCCACCATAGAACCCTCAAGATGTGCTCTTTGTCTAACCAAATCCTTTAAAAATTTCAAGTTCCTCTCAACCATCCACATTGACCTTGTGTGTACAGGTCCACACAATTCAATCTCCTCAACTTGATGTATGAGGTAGTGTTCTTGTGCATTGAAAAAAGTTGAAGGTAGACACTTTTGCATTTCACACATTAGATGAGAAATTTTTCTCTTCCAATAATTTATATCTTCTTTATGGATTTCTTTAGATGGCAGCAATCTACAAGTGATTCAAGGTGCAAATATATTAACGAGATTTGACAACAATATACAATATATTACATAACAAGTAAAACAAATGGAAATTATAAGATCTATACAACGAATTGAAAAAATATTGCTACTTACCTAATGTATTTTCTAAGATCATATATAACTTGCTTGACATTGTTGTCAAAGTTGTCTGGGAGAGATAGAGGTAGAATGTACTGCAACAATTATAAAATGATCTTTTCATTATTTTTCCAAAAGTAGTAAACATAATACACTGAAAAGTACATGCAATATACAAATATATATAATATTCCAAAATAATTATCTTAATAAAGGTATGTCAATCATGCATTTTCATCCCTGACCCAAATTCACCTTTCTTTGTTATGATATTGTTTATTTTTGAAACAAATCATGTGGAAAATCAAATTTTTCGTATGACTTCTTTTATAGCATTGCTTTGCTTCTCCTTTAATAACCAAGGAAGGGCGCTTATATTAATTTGGTCTTCATCACTATTTAATTGAATAAAAATTTTCATTGGATGATTGGCTTCTTGAATGTCACTACAAATTTTGACAATTTCTTCTTTGTCGTGCCTTCCATCCAATATTTTCCATATCGTTTCTGTTATATTCTTTATGATATGCATTGTATCAAACAAATGCACAATTTGTAGTTGCTCATAATAGGGAAACCTACTAAATTTCCTAGGATAACTTTTCATTCCCTATGGAATCCAACCATTAATGCCTTGATGACCTTCATGAAGCATATAAGTTAAACAAATTAACAACGACAATCATTGTCAATTACAACATGAGCAAACAAAACACAATATAAAATTATAAATTCCAAACATATCATATATTATAGATAAACAATTTGATCCGATGTATAACCTTTATGATTAATTCTATTATATTCCAATTTTCATAAGCGAGGTGTCATTCTTCGTGGTTTTGATGTAGTCTCTTCTTTCCCATTGAAAAGATGTTTTTTAGTAGCTCGATACTTATGATTTCTATGGAGGAAGTGCCTATATTCATCAAACACCTACTTTCCTAAACTTGTTGAACGATGATATTTCATCTTTGGACCAAAAATTGGACATGCAAATTTTCCCTTTGTTCGAAGACCTGCAAGATTATATATAATTGGATTAAATATGTCAATTTTTATAATTATATATAATGAATAGATTATTTAAAAAACATGCATGATATCTACTTCATAAAATTAAATATCATTAAAGTGCAATTGAATGTTATAACATACCACAAAAATGTGTTAGCCCTAGGGCATTATGAATTTTCCATACAAGCATTGCATGGAATTGAAATTGTATTTGTCCTATTGGTCTAGAGACATCATACATAGTGATGCCATTCCATAACTTTAGTAACTCATCGATAAGAGGCTCGATATATACATTCATATCTTTAACTTGGTACTTACCTAGTTGAATGAACATAAACATTACATAATTATTGTAACCATTGCATAATTATTATAACCATTTTACTGCAATATATATAAATTAATGTACATGACTATTAAATGAAAAAAAATATAAGCCATTATTTAACAAATAAGACAAATGAGATGCTATTATGTTAAAGAAAATTGATGTAAACAAATACTTGGAACAATCATTTCCAACATTATGTGCTCTCTCTTTATTGACATCCATGAAGGAATGTTATTGTTGATAACAAAAATAGGCCACACTGAGTAAATAGATCTCAACTCTCCAAATGGATTGACACGGTCCACTGCCAATGAAAGCTTGAGATTACGAGGTTCTTCTTTAAAGTGTGGTCATTTTTCCTCCATGTCCTTAAATGTAGAACCATTCGCAAGCATTTGAAGAATGTCATCTCCACTTCTATTCTATGCATGGTAATCCATAAATTGTGTTAAGCTTTCACACCTAAATAATCGTTTCATATGTGGAATAATGGGAATGTAACAAAGAACCTTGTAAGGCACCTTTTTTGTTAGTTGATCTATTTGATATCTACTAATATGACATTCTGAGAATTCTATTGCAAATTCATGTTGTTTGTGATATATAATATGATCATTGGGACATGCATCTATTGCTTGATACTCCATTCCAATATCTTTCATAATGATAGATAAATCTTAGTATGAGCAAGGTAAAATATTTGATGGTGATAACAAAAATTCACCAATCAATCTACAACAAAAAATAATTTTTTAATATAAAGAATATTAATGGCACATATTTCATCCTTTATTTATTAATGATGAACTAACAACAATTAAAATATATGAAAAAATATGACATATATGGCATACCTTAACATTTGTGACATTGCTATGTTGGATAAACCATTCATAACCTTCAAGTTCACTAGCAACAATACAACAAAGAGAAGAGTTGTTTTGAAGCCTTCATAAAGGGGTCTGTGTGCCTTCTCAAGTATAGGTAAATCATGAACATCATCAAAGTCATCTCAATCATCATGATCAGTTGTGCCACTAAATATATCATGGATCAATGTATTTTTACCATTATCTTCAACTATGTTTTTTGACGCATGATCATCTTCTTCCATAGGATCATTAACTTCATCTTCGACATTCATAGTTCCATATTCCTTCGTTTGCAAAACCACATTCTCCAAGGCGTGATAATCCATATCTTGTTCCATAGGGCACCCCACCTTTATAATAATGATCAACACAAATAAACCATGATCATGATCAAGTTATTTTTTATACATATAGAAATGTTAAAACAATATAAACATTTATAAATTCAATCAATATAAAGACATATAATAAACAACTTACCAATGGATGATAATCATGCCCCCCTTCAACGTGACCATGTTTCCTACAATGTTTCTCAGCTATTGTGATTAAAAGTCTTCTCATCTTTAAGCCCTTTCAATTATTGCAAGGACAATAACATTTCCCATCACCCTTTCTTTTCAATCTAGCCCACATTCTAGCAATTGTCTATTCATTTTGTTCTGCACTAATATTATTTGACATGATTTTTCTTTACCAAGCTTGAATATTTAGATCTTAAAAAAGTATCAAACTCAAACTCTAATAATTTTTAATCATAGATAGGTAACAAAATCTAATAATTCTAATATTTTGCACCAAAAAAATTTGGCATGCAACCACCCCTATAAAAGAGAAGATAGTATGAAGTTAATGAACCCAAAAAACACTTTAAAATACTAATTCCAGAACTTATTAAATTCTGATTTTACTATGATTTCCAACCGTTAGACTCCTAAAATTAGAATATTGAACTTGCACAACAAAATCTAGAAAAATGAAATTCTCAAAATGCACAAGTCTAAAAATGAAATCTGATGAGATGTTGCTTTAAAATATGATTTTCAAACCTAGAAGTACAAATCTGACTTCACAAATGAATTTTAGAAAAAGATAATGACTACCCTCAACCTGGTGATATCTTCTTGAATTTTTTCTAATTTTTCCCAAGAAAATCGTCCTTAGTTCTCCACAAACTCTCGCAAGTAGAGAAAATTTGCAATTATAGAAAAACACTATCGTAATAAATAGGTGAAATCACTTTAATTATATCAGCCATAATTTTATTTTATTTTATTTTCCATGTTCATCAAAATTCTGACAAACCCAAGGGATAAAATTTAAAAAATTTGAAAATTACACATTAAATATCACAAGTACCCGACAATACATCAAATTATACATCTTTCGTTGGAAATTTTCATCAGATTTTGCAATCAAATGAGCTAGTGCTCCTTGGAATGACTTTATAATCTCTAGCCCTGTGACCAAAATTGTTACAAGTATAGCAATACCCATTGAAGTGTGATGAGTACCTAGTCATGGTGTTTCCTTCAGTTGGATGAGGAGATCTTCTTTGTTTAGGTATCCTTGAGTAATGCACTCTTGTGAAACCTTCATAATATTTCCTTTTTGTATTTTGCTTCTTCTTTTTCTTATTAGGGATTGTTCTATTACCTTTCTTGTCTTCAACCAGTTCCTTCTCTTTATCTGATTTCTCTTTATCTTTAGAGGCTTCGTCTTTTTCAAAATTTTCATCATTAATGACTGAATTTTCTTCTACTCCAAATCTTTCATAGAGTTTTGCAAAGGCATCAAAAAATGAGCTTTTTCCTTTTTCGAGTTCTAAGCCCGATTTTTCTTTATTGACAGACTTTTGTGCACTCAACAATTCATCAAGAATGTCTGAACCCCTTTTAGTTTCAAACCCTTACTGATCTTCTCATTAGCTTTTCCCAACACTTTTCATAGGGAAACTACTTATGCTTCTAATTTCATGCATCTATCTATCTTATATTATAACTTGGATTTCATTACTTCTGCACCTCTTTTTGCTTCCTCCACTTGCAATTTCAAATTTACAATCAACTAATTTGGTTCTTCAAGTTCTTGGGTTAATTTATCAATCTTATTTTGAGAATTATTTTTTAATTTCTTCTTTTGCTTCTTAAGACCATCATATTAACCTCTTAACTTGACAAGATCTTCAAGAGCACTAATCAATTCTCCCTCAAGATCAACACTTGCTTCTTCTTCTTCACGTGAGTCCTTAACTTGTGCCTCCTTCTGATCTTTAGTATCTTTTTCCATGAAGAGGAATTATTTTCCTTCTCTCATTACAAGAGCACGACCTTGATCATGGTCTAAAATATCACTAGCATCAGATGTGTCACTTTCTTCATGAATGTATAGGCTTTTCTTTTTCTTTTCAAAATTCTTCTTTTTAGGATAAAATGATTTCTTCTTTTTTCTATCTCCTTCTTTCTTGGAGTTATCCTCTTTATCATGTGGACACTTAGAAGAAAAATGACCTATTCTTCCATAGTTAAAACACTTAAAGGGAAACTTACCTTTATATTTTTTGGATCCTCTCCTTAGTCTCCTTATGAATTTTTCTTCTTCCTTATCAATTTCTTCATGATCAGATGCAATGACAACAACCTTGTCTTTCTTATTAGCTTCATCCTTTTCTCTCTTAACAACCTTAAATGTAGCTTCTCTCCTAGATGGCTTAGCTTTTGGAATTCTCATCTCATATGTTTTAAATATGCCATGTAACCTATCAAGACTGAGTTTATCAACTTCCCTTCCTTCTTCAATAGCAGAAATCTTGGAATCATATTTAGTTGTTATAGACCTCAAAACTTTCAGCACAACATCTTCTTCTACTTCCACACCATATCCTCTAATAGCATTCACTATATCATCAACCCTCAAAAGATATTTTGCAATCTTATCCTCTTCAGTCATCTTCAAGCCTTCAAATTTCACTCTCAACACTTGTAACTTTGCCAACTTCACCTTGGTGTCTCCTTCATAGATCTTTTTCAATTTTTCCTAGACATCATAAGCAATTCAACAATGCATAACCTTAATATGCACAGAATCAGACAAATTTTTCATAATGGCGAACCAATATTTCTCATTATTCTCATAATCCTTCTTTCATGCAACATCAGCAGGAGGAATAGTAGGGATAGTGTATTTGTTCTTAACCGGAATCCAAACATCATGTCCAAGGGAACCTAAATATCCTTTCATCAATGAGCTCCACTTAGCATAATGTGTTCCATCAAACTTGGGTGGCTTGCATGAACCTTCCTAACTTTACATTGTGTTCTCTTATCCAAGATCTACTTGAGCTAATTAAGCTTCTCCTAGGGAACCTAGCACTTTGATACCAATTTTTGGAACACAATGATCTACTAAGAGGGGGGTGAATCGGTAGATATTAAACCTTTTAATCCTTAACACCTCAAGTAGATAATTTCATAAAGTACTCAATGTACAGACTAGAACATAAACCAATATAGCAATCACGTGCACATGAAAGAACAACACAAAACACAAGAGGTACATGGAAAACCCTCAATGGGAAAAACCATGGTGAGAAATGTTGCTAGGATCTACTTTCCTAATCTAGCCTCACAAGCAATGAAGTTCAATTACAATTTTAAGGGCTTCAACCCTAAGGAAGCACTAACTCCTTGTTTTAGAAGCTACAACTTCAAGGATTCTACAACACCCTGATTTAGGAGCTACAACCCCAAGGAGACTACAATCCCCTAACCTAAGCTACAACTCAGTACAATAAGGCTACCAATTCAAGTATGCATAAATTGGTTCTACAAAACCTATAATGCATCAATTTAGTACATATTTTTTTCTCTCTTTGTTCACTCTCACTCATAGTTGTAAATAGCTTCAAATATACATTCTATATTTTGACACACTGATACAGTAACACACTTCACTCATTGAATGTTTTCCTTCTTCACACAGACCAACCAGTTCATATCTCTGAACTGCTAATATATAACAAATTATGTCTTCATCAAGAAGCAACACAAAAAAAATTGTAACCCTAATGAAATTCAATGAAACATTTCATTTTTGGCATACTATTTCTAGGGTTTTTATGTCATTTCACCATTTTCCTATGTAGTGAATTCAAATTAAAACTGTGTTCTTTTCCTCAGAACTGTCCACTCTATCCAATAACCAGCAAGATACTTGTAGGATATCTACCTAATAATCTATGCAAGTGATTATATTTGGTTATTCTCTTCCTTGGATCAATCTCATCCCTTGTTCGTTGATATAAGAATCTATGTCATTACTTTTTAATTGGATTGAATGCATTCTCAATTGTGTTCATGTACATAAAAACTCATGCCAACACCTGTGTCTTCTCGCACCAAGAGTTCATGCCCTAGCTATGTCATTTTTCATCTTCTCATCAATTAGGGTTATATAGTAGATCTCCATCGTCAAAGATTTCATTTTATGAAATTTTGATTTGTAACAAGAATGAAAATTCAATGAATGATCACTTTCCAAGTGTCATCATTCTATTCACCTTCCATATGCATGTCACCAATCAATAGTTTGTTGCTTAAACAATCGATTTTTACCTTATCACCATATTGTTGTAAAGTTAGTGATTGCACATTTACTTCAGTGATGTAGTGATCATCGCTTTATCATTACTTTGATTAATTATTCATTTTATATTTTGATGATGCCTATTCTTCATCACATATCGCTAAACTACTCACTGATTCAAAAGAGGTTTCCATGATATATAGATTCTTAGCAATAGCCCTAGGATTATTCATCATCTCATCTCAATCATTAAACCCATTTGATGCAATGATGACCACAATCATGCCAACATGGATCAATTTCCACCAATCCCCATAACCCTGCGGGTCTTGACCGGGCCCCATTAACTTCTCAGCAGGCTGGCAAGGAGGCCACCACATATACACTTTTGATATCATCAAATAATGCTACCCACCAATTCTTGGTCCCACCTAGCATGCATAGTCATCGCCATATCAAAGGGACTGGCTTCATAGTTTTGGTGACATCACTTTGTCTACTCGATGAAGGTTAGCATCATGAATGCCTTAAGAATCCTTTCAATGATAATATGCCACACTGATGTTGGGTTCCACATGATGTTGTCACATGTACACATCAACACCATGACACGGCTCTATATTCCACAACAAGGATGTTTCTTACCATTCGTCCAATCTCATCATGCCATGTGTCTGCTTCGTCATATGTCAAGTCACGATGGGTAGACCCTTGTCACTATGTCGAGGATACAATGGATAGTCTTGCACTAATATTCCCAACACACATAAAAACATTTCCAAATCGTATGATTGAAGAGGCAGTTATGGAACTCTCTCTAAAGTAGTTTCATTTGCATTTGCATGATTGACACTGTGCATATTACACTTTTTACATCAATGACAACATTTTTCCAACAATTGTGCATATTACACTTCATCAATGACAACATTTTTCCAACACACCCCTGTGGCCATAATTGATGATGATAATACTACCTTCCTTAGGCCTATTACTCAATAAGAAGCAAGATTTGTAACTTTCAACTTGGGGGATTTCAAAGCTCTTAGGACAAATTGGTTCCCCCTGACCTTCTTCTAGGATTTTTGGACATTGTAGGGGAAGATGTATTCCTAACCGAAAAAGGCTTTTTTAAATCTCGTAGTTTACTAAAGCAACTAAACAACACCTTTATTTCTTTCATTCCTAAAACTTCTAATTTTGTAACCATGGTTGAATTCAAACCCATAAGCTTATGTAAAACCATCTATAAAATCTTCTCCAAACTTCTTGTCAACAAATTGAAACCCTTCCTAGAGAAAATATTTAGCCCTTGTCAAAAAGGCTTTGTCCCTGGTCATCAAATGTTGGATGTCACTATCTCCACTCATGAAATAATTCATTCTATGGA